>CM060962.1:4193199-4548199 GCA_030765045.1 Tenodera sinensis
CAATGTGTTAATCGCGCACAAAGTAACGCTTGTAAGCCATTGAAGATATACTTCCTCTCGGGATATATGCTTTACTTAATGACAAATTGGCACAAATTCTTAAATATTCATTCCATTGAAAATGGTGAAAGGAACACTTGCACGAAATTATTGGTTTATATGCTTACTTTCAAACACTGAAAACAATGAAGATTTTTTGGTAGCCGTAAAGTGGCAAAGCTCTGTGGTTTACAGAGTATGTCTATAGTAACACGACATACAAATGAACTGGTTTCTGTATTAAAGTCACTCTTGCTGAATCCGCTCAAGTCAACTTTTGCCTGTTTATCGACATGTGTTAATATTGAATGACACGTGTTTTGGACACTCCTGCATACCAGAAACTGGTTTGTTATCCATGTAGAACCAACCGCTTTATCCCAACTGTCCTTGGAGGTTCAGCAAAGGTCAGAGGTAGAAGAACCAACAACATATGGTTGGAGTGACCCATACTGAGTCCGGAAACTGTGTCGCTTGCCCACCTTGTCTTGCAGCTGAAGCTGAAGCAAGCAAAAACTCAACAGCCGCCATAGAAGGAAACGCACATCATAGAAATGTACTGCACAAGCACTTAGTTCCTAACTTCTGGGTCGGTGAGGGGACTACATTGGCTAAACCCTTCTTATTATTATTGCTATTACCATCATGCTTATCATCATCATCATCATCATCAGTGGTGGTGGCGGCGGCGGCGGCGGCGGTTTAGAGGTCACATGAAGAATGTGTTATCTGACAGGAGAGTCAACATGACCCCAGAGAACATTTGCTTGTCATATGCAATACACGCGTCTTTTTAACAAATATTTCATTTCTCTGTCAATTACAACACTGGCATTTTGCTTCAAACTTTGAAGTTCTTCAAAATATGAGGATCGAGTTATTGAATATGTAATCTATTAAATAAATGGGTTTTTCTAATTGCCTTTTTCAGTATTTTTGCTGCCTAAACTTGCGGTCTCTGGTAATGATTGACGAACAAGAACAAGAGAGAAGAGTGAGGAATACTTCCCACTGATCTAAGGTACAAGCTGCACATTAATGCTGCTCATAGCCAAAGAGGAACACACTCGGCTACATGGTGAATATACATTAACCGAACTCTGACGTCATTTAAGCCGAATGAATTGACCGCCAATCATGTGTAATTAGCTGACGTAGGTATGGCAATTCACTCGCACCGTGAACAGTTCGTTTTTTCAAATTAACCTGAGTACATGAGGTTACAACTTTGGTGAAGGCAGTGCCGAACTTAGGGGCTTCAGTACACGCTGCGTGGACAACTGCCATGTGAGTTTCCTGAGGTGCACAGCAACTAATAAACCGACGTTCCTCGCAGGTCCAGGCGACAAAACCACCACCAACAATAGAATTACAACGGTTGATAAATCCCAAATCTTCCCTTGCTATTAAATGAAAAGTACCAGTAGAACAAAATCTCTTAACAGTGGAAAAGCTGGCGTGTTTCTGTTGGTGAAACTCCAATCTGAGCATTGAAAGTAATCTAACTGGAGATTGTGTTATTCTGCATGTCGTGAGTGATACAACCTCGAGTTACATTTCGTTTGACTATTTTAGCGCGTCATACAAAAGCTAATAAAATTATAAAAACGAACTTCTTACGCAATAATTAAATAACCTTAGTTGTATTTTTGCATTCTGAAGTTTAGTGGATTATTCTAGTAAATATCATATCTTTACAGTTGAATAGATTTGGGACTACACAACAGCTACCTACATGTGAATACCCATGAGTAAATACAAGTTATGTGGTTTGTGTTGGTTATATCGGGCCATGAGCTGAAAGTTGTTCCTCTCGGAGGTTCGGCTCTAAATATAGGACACCACTTGGTTCAAGGATTAGGCTGTTAAAGCTAATATGGTTCCATCAAATATTACAGTTACGAGCTTCTGGTATTCATTCCAAGACGAGTAAAACATATACTGTACAAAACTGTTTTCTACACCAAGTTAAAAATTAGCCTTTTCATTTTGACAATAAAAACACAAACTACTTAAAGACTTTAAGTTTAGTAATGTTCAAATTTAATATTTCGTTTGTCAACGACGTCAATTGCCAGGATCACATCAGCGCCGCCGGGATTTCATTTCGCTTTTAACGGTTATACTGTAAAATGGCGTTTATAATTTATTTGTTTGTTTCTTCATTCTTGTTGGAAATTACTGTTGCTTTCTGAATTATTTCTGACAGAGAATGTTTATCTTAACAAAAAACGTCCAAATAAGAATGTGCAAGTTAGCGCAAGCTTCTATGGAAAAGAAAAGAAAGGAAAGGAAAACAAAAACTTCTTAACAAGGTTTTGGTTCTCTGGAATATTTCCAAAAACAGCTTGTATTTCTCTTTGTCATTTCTGAAAAGGAGGAAATGCTTCGATCAACATCTCAGTCAATGCAATACGAGCGCCACTGATATTATATTTACACCTCTCATTACTAGGCTTAGTAGGTGAGCTACCAAATGCACACTTTGTCTGTACAGCAGACGGACAGAACCGGTTCCCCACACTGTGCACTATGAACGCACATAACTTGAATCCTCTATAATGTAGCTGATCCACTAAACATCATAATTTCACCTATTTATGTCTCACACTCGAGCGATCCTGAAGAGAGATAGACATAGTGTAACGGAACGCTGATTGGTTCCCGCCTTTAGAAACATCCACCAATCACCAGCCTACGGTATTCCTTTCTTCGCTCCCATAAGTTTACAAAAGGATCAATCTAGTCTGGGACAGATTATACGAACCTGTTAGCTGAAGTAATCTACCACTACATTCTGTTCTGTTTAGTGTAGCACTAATTACATTATTGCCTGGCATCCAGATCTTGTAGCAATGCATTTTACGACCATTAAAACCTATTTTACACTATTACGCGCTTATACATTTTATTATGGTGATGCCTTTGAATGTGAATATTGAAAGGGAAATAATAATTTCGGGAGGCATGATTGACAGTTGACGTAGGCATGTTCCCTGCTTATTTTCAGCAATTGCAATCGTACTGCAGCATTCATAGGACTGCGGGAAAAGTTACAACGCTATGCGGAATAAAAATATGTAAAGAAATAGAGTGAGTGAGTGAGTGAGTGAGTAGGGTTTAAGGGCCCGTCGACAGCTAAGTCATCAGAGCCTCTAAAGAAATGGATTTCATTAGTTTGTATAATATTATATTTCACAAGGATTATATAAATAATGATGTTCCCGTTAAGAAAGAAACAAGGAAAAGGGAAGTAAAAAAAAAAAAAGAAGAGAACGTTGAATGGGACTCGAACTAATGTTGGCCCACCACTGTAGCCAGTTGCGCTATAGGCAAGATACACGTTTCGTCTGGCTGATTAAGCCCAAGTCTCTAAGTGTAGCACCCAATACTGGAATCAGTTTAGTTCTAGTCCACAATTTAACACAACACCATAAGAGCATATGTTCTGCAGGTGCAGGTGCACTGAAGTTGAATCTGCAATGTTTGCCCGTTAATGTGGAAGGATTGCTGAGTGAGGTGAGGGAGCGGTTCAGCTGAAGGTGAAAGTAAGATAGTACATGACGTCATCAATCCGTCACCAGCGCCCCTAGGTGTAGGGGTCTCAGGCCTTGTCACCTTCAATGTAGAGCTGAGGTTGAACCTTCATTTGTCTCTTTACGCGTGAAGCACCATCCCTGATTCCAGGCAAATTGTGCAGTCATTTGTTCATTTACTGTATATTAGCGGCGCCGAATCTCCATTGAGATCATTGAAACCAACATATAAACGAAGATGAGCTTCTCTTGTTCTTACATGTCACTAGAGGGCTGAGAAGATATCAGCACTTTATGATAGGTCAAAGTTGTGCTACATGTTGCTTCATTAGATAGCCAGTTCAAGTACAAACTAACTACCTCAAAACGAATTTGCCATTTTTTCTGCCTCCTCCATCTCTTTTCTATTTTCTTCTTGTGCACAATTTCCTTCCTTCGGTCGCGTCACGTCTTCGTAACTTTGTGAGCCCGGTCGACTGGCACGTGACGTCACTACGTTATTTCCACATCAAACCCTGCCTGTGTGTCTCATTTTACCTTTACAACTTTTAAAATATTTAACCACATTGTACATAAACCAGGTTATTTGAAGAAGAAAACGCCAGTCTAATTTGCTAACAATTGATTTAAAAGGATGATCTTAACAGTACCTCATTTAAACAATAGAACAAACACATTATTAAGCAAACGCAACTGTGGAATGTTAAAACCCACGATTTCAGCTCGACTCATTACAGTAATCAGGATTTAATATGTACACCAAATTTCGTGCATATTTTTAAATTAGTCCCCGAGACATTAACTGTATGAATGTTCTTTTGGTGTCTTGAAACATTACTGCACACAAATATATATATATATATATATATATATATATATTTTTTTTTTTTTTTTTTTTTTTTTTTGAAAAAATACACTTTACTGTTAACTAAAATACAGTGTATTAGCATATTTTTAATTGTCATACTAGTTTGAGAGAAAATAAATTTCAGATATGACACTTCAAATTTTTCTTCACAGTTTGAGTACTGGCATATTTTAAGAACTGCATAACTAAACGTTCTCATCATTTTATCACATTATTTGTAAAGAGGTAAACAAACTCCTATAGAGTTAGGTTATTTAGTCGTTTAACGACACTGTCGATTGCCAGGATCACAAAAGCGTTGCCGGTGTGCCGGAATTTTGTCCCGCGGGAGTTCTTTTACATGTCAGTAAATCTACTGACATGGAGCTGCAATTTTTAAGCACACTTAAAAACCATCGGTAGATTTCTACCTAAAATACATGATGGTAGCAATTTGAAAATGAGAATTTGCTGAGTAACGAAAACCTGAGAGAATAGAGTTTAAAGGTAAAATAGCAATAGCACTATTGTTAGTGCACATATAGCTTGTTTTGTTCACTTTGGTACAACTAAAGTACAGGTTTGCTTGTGTTTAGTCAAATTAAAATCCATATTTATGAATTTGGACAATTTTTGGCCTTTTTTATATATGGGTATCCCGTATATTTTTGCACCGAACATCCGTATTTTCAAAGCTTCTGGCTTCTGAAACATCAATTCTCTGTCCAATAAACCTTCTATTATTTCAACAATGGTTCGTGTAGGTATATTCCTATATGACATATAATAGCTTTGTCTTGTTAAAACACCTGCTAAATCATATCGCTCACATCTTCAAATTAAGTTATTCTTTATTCTGTATCCGTGACAATTTTAAAAGATGGCTCTACTTTGAGGCTTATTTAAATATTGCTACTCATTTATGTACTCAACAGTATGTTTTCAAATACCAATTTCAAGAAACTTTTCGAGGTTGAAATAATATTTGCTGAAAACGTAGTATTTTAAATAAAATCTACATTATTTAGCTTACTTGCACACACGGTACGGGAAACCGTTAAGAATTTCACCGTCTGTATTTACTTTTGTGGGTAATTGTGCAAGTCAATGGCCGTAATGAAGTAATCAGATTAGAAAAGATACCAACTATGGGTATTTGGTTTCGCACAAAAAGAAAAGTGCTCTGGGGTTTTCTTTTCTGTAATGTATAGGAGGGGTCGGCGAATGGATCACCCTATCCAATCATCGGCCTGCTGCCTGCCTGGATTAGAACGAGAACCCTGGTCGTCAGAGTTGAGCCCTTGAATACGTTGTCCAATACATATTTAGTTTCACTGCAAACACCCAGCGGTTATTTCCTGAAATTGCTTCCGTTGGGACGCTAATGGAAACTCTGCATAAAGGCTATCAAAATGCTCTTGTGCACCGCACCATGCATATGGCAACTTCCTTATTTGTTGAGGAGAAGTTCATCGCTACGGTATGGTGTCACTTCCTATCCAGCAAAGCGCTTAATGCCAGTGCTTTGTCAGTAGTACTAATACTTTGTGCCACACTCCCTATTTCTAGTGCATATTATTACGTCACTTCTATATCCAAGGGCCCCAGAGCGCGAATAAGAGGTCGTCCACACACACCATCACAAGCGATCGGATCGACTCAGGCCTATCATAGCACTCTATGCCATTCATTTGCACTATACTGGAACACAAAGTAACGAAAATCTAGAACACTTTGAACCTTCGCAACAATTATTGTCCTTTGTCATAAGTTCGCAATTATGCAAACATATCCAACGATTGCAATGCGTCGGTCTTCTTATGGCTATTAAAACTAAACCCCGGCGCGACAGCCCACGAAGGGCCAAGGCCTACCGCCCCGCCGCTGCGTCCCCCACCTCTGCCCACTACAGGCGTCATTGGTGGGGTGCAGTACTGGAGGATGGGACGTGGTCGGCGCCCTGAGCCCTCCCGGCCAGTTACGCGGTCTTCTCCACCTGGGGCCGCTACTTCTCCATCAAGTGGCTCCTCAGTTGGACCCCCCGGGACCTAACGAGGCTGAGTGCACCCCGTCCCAGACCTCCCAGAGGGGATAAAATCCCCATGCCGGTACCGGGGATCGAACCCGGGGCCTCCGCGCCTGAGCCAAGCGCGCTACTAACTGCGCTACGGAGGCGGTCATTTATGGCTATTACTCATCTCATATTCTACTTTTACTGTATGCTCTTGTTTATTATTATTACTACTACTACCACTACTCGAGTTTGAGCACATCACCAAGACTCCAGTTTCAGCACATCACTAAGACTCCAGTTTGAGCACATGAGCAAGACTCGAGTTTGAGCACATGAGCAAGACTCGAGTTTGAGCACATCACCAAGACTCCAGTTTCAGCACATCACTAAGACTCCAGTTTGAGCACATCACCAAGACTCGAGCTTCAGCACATCACCAAGACTCCAGTTTGAGCACATCACCAAGACTCCAGTTTCAGCACATCACTAAGACTCGAGTTTGAGCACATCACCAAGACTCGAGCTTCAGCACATCACCAAGACTCGAGCTTCAGCACATCACCAAGGCTCGAGCTTCAGCACATCACCAAGACTCCAGTTTCAGCACATCACCAAGACTCCAGTTTGAGCACATCACCAAGACTCCAGTTTGAGCACATCACCAAGACTCCAGTTTGAGCACATCACCAAGACTCCAGTTTCAGCACATCACCAAGACTCCAGTTTCAGCACATCACCAAGACTCCAGTTTCAGCACATCACCAAGACTCCAGTTTGAGCACATCACCAAGACTCCAGTTTCAGCACATCACCAAGACTCCAGTTTCAGCACATCACCAAGACTCCAGTTTCAGCACATCACCAAGACTCCAGTTTCAGCACATCACCAAGACTCCAGTTTGAGCACATCACCAAGACTCCAGTTTCAGCACATCACCAAGACTCCAGTTTGAGCACATGAGCAAGACTCGAGTTTGAGCACATCACCAAGACTCCAGTTTCAGCACATCACTAAGACTCGAGTTTGAGCACATGAGCAAGACTCGAGTTTGAGCACATCACCAAGACTCCAGTTTCAGCACATCACCAAGACTCGAGTTTTAGCACATCACCAAGACTCGAGTTTGAGCACATGAGCAAGACTCGAGTTTCAGCACATCACCAAGACTCCAGTTTCAGCACATCACCAAGACTCGAGTTTGAGCACATGAGCAAGACTCGAGTTTGAGCACATCACCAAGACTCCAGTTTCAGCACATCTCCAAGACTCGAGTTTCAGCACATCACCAAGACTCGAGTTTGAGCACATGAGCAAGACTCGAGTTTCAGCACATCACCAAGACTCGAGTTTGAGCACATGAGCAAGACTCGAGTTTGAGCACATGAGCAAGACTCGAGTTTCAGCACATCACCAAGACGCCAGTTTGAGCACATGAGCAAGACTCGAGTTTGAGCACATCACCAAGACGCCAGTTTGAGCACATGAGCAAGACTCGAGTTTGAGCACATCACCAAGACTCGAGTTTGAGCACATGAGCAAGACTCGAGTTTGAGCACATGAGCATGGCTTAGACCTCTTACAAGACATAGGCTCTTGTGCGCAATACTGGGATACCAACGTTGCTAGAGGTCATGTGAGGATCGCAGTAGTTAATGTAGATCAGGACTGAGGACCTGCCTTGCTCAAGGTATCTCCCCGCAAGTCCCCAAGGACACATGCACATAGCACGTCTATTTATGGCATCATGAGCTGCCATTTGCTACTGTTTCTCACTTCGCGACCACGTTTTGCGCGCGGTATAGTGCTTGCCGCTTGTCGATAGGTGTATCTGTATGTTAATGCTATTGACATTGTGACTGCAGACTTCTCGAGAACAGAGGTGAAGCACAGCTCATTGTGTATTTGGCCAAATTCATTGAAAGGAAAGGCATTGATTCCTAATGATCATCACGCGATAAATCGATATATAGGTATAAGTAGACCGGAATAAACGATTTAATGTATGGAGTGTCTTCGAAAAGTCACGGCATTCATACTTTGAAAATTGCCTTTAGCATATCTGACTGGATCAATTCGCAAGCATTGCTGTAACCTTGAAGGACGTGGCGTTTACAGCCTAACGCTGTGCTGGAAGCATACATACTTGGAGTTGAAGTCGTATGAAATGGATCCGACGCCAGTTTCATGATAAGCACTCCGTGGGGTAGACCAAGGCAGTCACACAGTGAATGGTGATATTGCTCCATACATCCGTCGTGCACCCGATCTAGTAGTTTCACAGCCATCCTGGATAAGACTAGGTACCTTGCATTAACTCTCACAACCCTAACTTCCAGGTCGGCCTTGCTGCTGAGGAGTTGGTGTATGAACCTGACAGTTGGTTTAAGCAAGATGGTGATATTGCTCCATACATCCGTCGTGCACTCGATCTAGTAGTTTCACAGCCATCCTGGTTAAGACTAGGTACCTTGCATTAACTCTCACAACCCTAACTTCCAGGTCGGCCTTGCTGCTGAGGAAACAGTCATGCAGGAGTTGGTGGATGAACCTGACAGTTGGTTTAAGCAAGATGGTGATATTGCTCCATACATCCGTCGTGCACTCGATCTAGTAGTTTCACAGCCATCCTGGTTAAGACTAGGTACCTTGCATTAACTCTCACAACCCTAACTTCCAGGTCGGCCTTGCTGCTGAGGAAACAGTCATGCAGGAGTTGGTGGATGAACCTGACAGTTGGTTTAAGCAAGATGGTGATATTGCTCCATACATCCGTCGTGCACTCGATCTAGTAGTTTCACAGCCATCCTGGTTAAGACTAGGTACCTTGCATTAACTCTCACAACCCTAACTTCCAGGTCGGCCTTGCTGCTGAGGAAACAGTCATGCAGGAGTTGGTGGATGAACCTGACAGTTGGTTTAAGCAAGATGGTGATATTGCAAGCGAGACCATGGGGATGAAGGTATCTTTAAGACATCGAATCACCTCCAAAAATGTATCACTTCCGCGTTCTCTCCAGATTTCTTTCTGTGGGGTTATTTAAGGGGAAAACTGCACTGTGGCAACTCACTCTCACTACAGGAACTACAAGACGCAATTTCTAACTGTATTGTCGATATAACAAGGGCAACATAAACGCAAAGTGTGGCGGTACAGGCATCGTCGTGAAACGGGACTTCGCAAAATGGTTTGCTGTCATTGTTCTCGGAGTACAAATTTCTAAAAAATGATATTCAAAATTGGTTTCATGTATGTAAGGGTATGTGCTACAAATTGCATACCCAATGAGCTAGTATTTGTAATAAAAGTTGAGAATTAAATAATAAAATGTGAGTGCGGGAACTTTGCTAATGTACATAAGTCCTCAAAGTGAAATGAAGCTACTCTACGGGTTACCTTACATAAGCTGTTGAATCATAGATTGCCAAGGTCAAGCACAACAGGATTCCACGCGACGTGTCTTGCCTTCTGCAGAGAAACCTTAACAATTGTTAGGTTTTTGTTTTCATTTCGAAAGTCGGGTGTATGTGCAGTAATACACATTCCATTACTTGACAGGCACGCTTTGACCAAGCGTTTTCTGTGAGTGGGCCAAACCAACTACTCTGACTTCAAAGATTATGGTAATGGAAACGTGCATACTTTCGAGAAAAATGCATATTTGATATAGGTACTTATTCATTTACCTAACCATGTTTAACAATACTTGGGACATTTAAACGGCATTAAATAAACGTTTATGAGTTGGGCATACGCTAGAACAAGACATCAATGTATGGGACGCTGAGAATCACAGCACTCATCAAAAACTCAACTTCAATAGTAGGTATACCAAAAACACTACAATATATGATAAAACTATATTTTATAACTTTCCACAAGTCATTCTTAGAAACTTAATTTTCTGTTTTCTTCGTATTAAGTGAGACAAATTCTTGCAGAAATATTTCATTGTAGGTGCAAAACGGATATAGGAAACATACTCTTCCCTATACATCACGAGAAACAACTGAATAACAACCGAATTCAAACATCTAAACTTAAACCAATAATTACGAATATTTCGGAAACGACTAAGGATACAAAACAGAAACAAACCGTGTGTATCATCACAGTTTTGTGTGATCTATGGTTTTCACTAATATGTGGCTAACACTTCATACACAATTCCTTCCGAATGAAGACGTCTTTCAAGTGCTTTCCCAGTCAAGTAAATATCTTAAATATAGGGTACGTTAGTGAAACTCAAGCCTTTAACAGCCATTTTTTTAAAATTAAAACATGGAACGTTCTGGCATTTATGGCACAGCTTCGTGTGTGTCTGTGTGTCTGCGTGTGCGTGTCTGTGTGTGTGCGTGTGTGTCTGTGTGTGCGTGTGTGTGTCTGTGTGTGCGTACGTGTGTCTGTGTGTGCGTACGTGTGTGTGTCTGTGTGTGCGTGTGTGTGTCTGTGTGTGCGTACGTGTGTCTGTGTGTGTGTCTCTGTGTGTGTGTCTGTGTGTGCGTACGTGTGTGTGTGCGTACGTGTGTCTGTGTGTGCGTACGTGTGTCTGTGTGTGCGTACGTGTGTCTGTGTGTGCGTACGTGTGTCTGTGTGTGCATACGTGTGTCTATGTGTGCGTGCGTGTGTCTGTGTGTGCGTGCGTGTGCCTGTGTGTGTGTCTCTGTGTGTGTTGGCGTGTGTGGGTGTCTGTGTGTGTGTCTCTGTGTGTGAGGGCGCGTGTGTGTCTGTGTGTGTGTCTCTGTGTGTGTGTCTGTGTGTGCGTACGTGTGCCTGTGTGTGGGTCTCTGTGTGTGAGGGCGCGTGTGTGTCTGTGTGTGTGTCTCTGTGTGTGTGTCTGTGTGTGCGTACGTGTGCCTGTGTGTGGGTCTCTGTGTGTGAGGGCGCGTGTGTGTCTGTGTGTGTGTCTGTGTGTGTGTCTGTGTGTGCGTACGTGTGTCTGTGTGTGCGTACGTGTCTGTGTGTGCATACGTGTGTCTGTGTGTGCGTGCGTGTGTCTGTGTGTGCGTGCGTGTGTCTGTGTCTCTGTGTGTCTGTGTGTGTGTTGGCGTGTGTGGGTGTCTGTGTGTGTGTCTCTGTGTGTGAGGGCGCGTGTGTGTCTGTGTGTGTGTCTCTGTGTGTGTGTCTGTGTGTGCGTACGTGTGTCTGTGTGTGGGTCTCTGTGTGTGTTGGCGTGTGTGGGTGTTGAAGATGCAGCGGTCGTGAAGCATTTGTTCTATTGCAGGATTTGTCCAGACCACTTTGTTTCAAACCCACATATTATCAGCGAGGTTAGTCATTTGTTCAGCGCTCTTACACACGCACGCACGCACGCACGCACGCACGCACACACACACACACACACACACACACCCAACTACAAGCTTTAAAACGCTATGTTATACAATAATGAAAGAGAAGGAAAGAATCTTTTTGGTACAGGTAGAGTAAACGCCAGGGTATGTAAAGCAAATAACGCGATAGGAATTCTCCTAGGGGCTGAAGTGCCTCCCCGTCCATTGTTTCCATTCTCCTAATTGCTATTTGATTAGTGCACTTGCAATAAAACATATGCAAGCTTCAGATGAGAGATGCAAACCTGCAGGCAAGGCCAACATATTCCACTCCTATTATTGTATACCCGTGTGTGTATGTACCTGTGTGTACGTGCGTGTGTGTGTATGTACCTGTGTGTACGTGCGTATGTGCATGTATGTACCTGTGTGTGAGCGTGTGCGTATGTGTACGTGCGTGTATGTGCGTGTCTATGTGCGAGTATGTACGTATGTGAGCGTGTGTGTGTCTATGTGCGTGTATGTACGTGTGTGAGCGTGTGTGCGTGTGCGTCCGTGTGAGCGTCTGTGTGCGTGTGCGTGCGTGTGTGTATGTACCTGTGTGTGTGTGCGCGTGCGCGCGTGTGTATGTGAGTGCGTGCGTGTGCGTCCGTGTGAGCGTCTGCGTGCGTGTGCGTCCGTGTGAGCGTCTGCGTGCGTGTGCGTCCGTGTGAGCGTCTGCGTGCGTGTGCGTCCGTGTGAGCGTCTGCGTGCGTGTGCGTGTGCGTGCGTGTATGGTACATGAAGTTATACAATACGCAAAGTTTCGGAAACGACTAAACTGTCTCATTAATAAAAGGTAAAACACAAAACACAAGTAAAATGTGTTGAAGGTTATAAACTTAAGTCTATTCCTTTTCCTGTGGTAACTCCATGAAGCAAGTTGACGTCTCAGAATCATATGCCTAGGTGGCTTCTATGCATTCACCATAGTAGCAAACAGATTGGTAGGTATTCACCCAATCCACATTTTGTTTGCGAGCAACAAACTTGTAATAAAGCGCATAAGCTTTTGCTATGCACCCTTTTTGTTTTAAAAAAAGGGCCAACTTTAAGAGATATTTCCACCTTTAAATTTCGTATTTCGTTACTACCTCTTTATGAAGGGACCGTCACCATAGCCAATTAATGATAATGATAATGATAATGATAATAATAATAATAATAATAATAATAATAATAATAATAATAATAATAATAATAATAATAATAATAATAATAATAATAATAATAATAATAATAATAATAATAATAATAATAATAATAATAATAATAATAATAATAATAAACTATTCATTTTTGGTACGACAACTCAAGAAGAGCCAAGGTCTACCAAACGGACTGTCAGTCTCACGCCCAAATGGGCGGCGGGGGAGGAGTGTCATGTGGTCAGCACCACGCGTGCCCCAGAATCAACCACAGCCCGCCACATTGCTCACGAGTCAGCGCAATAGAAAAATGAGCGAACAAATTATGTTTACAAGGTTATTTAATGTATAGACTTATATAAAACAATTTCTGTAAGTGGTATGTGAACATGAGAATAAAACATTTAATCTACTGTACAACATTTTATGAGCGAGAAATAAAGTATATTGATAGAAAATAACCAGTAAGTAGAACGACAAGTTTGACTTGAAATTAAATAATGATGTTAACAGATGCAAGGCAGTAAGAAGTGTTCCCAAGTTCAACTGTTTTATGTACACCTTTAACAGACGCGATGCTTAGAGGTGCTTGTAATAACTCACACTAGGGCTTCAGTTAAGGGAGGCTGAGACCTCAGCGACCTTGAGGACACACAATCAACTCTCTCCATGACCCGGATTCTTATCACACTACTAACGTGTAATGATGTCTACATTATCACAATGCATGTGCTTATTAGATCAGTTTATATTTTCTATTTTAGGGCATCATTAATTTTGCATCAGAATTTTGTAATTCCTAGCAGGTCATTTTGTTGCTTTCGATTCGATACATATTCTTGAATAACTATTCAACTGAGAAATAAGAGCAACTTGCAAAGGGTTGTTAGAGACGGGGTTAAAAGTCAGCATGATAAACCTGTTATTGCCATAGGATGTCAAGTCCCCTTCATTCACAACGCATTTCCTACAATCTAAGTTAATGCTGCGCTTTTGTAAGACCATTTTCATTTTCTTCAAACAGGAACATAGAACAAATGTATTTTCAAGTCAATTTTCTAAATTATCTCATTATTCTTACGCACACTTTTTCTTGTTGTATAGCCATTTCCATGTATAAATCAACTAATTTTAATAAATTCAACAAGTATCAGTTTTAGGTCATTGTAATTAGTCCTTTTTAAATTTCAGAATCGTTTTTGGGCCACATGGCTATGAAACTCCACCCTGCAATGCCACCAGAGACCTCTTGTGCGTACATATACTTGATTGTTTATCCAACAGGAAAGCCGCACACTAGACAGTGCAAAGGTCGTCTGGGAATCACATACGTACAAGCAGTTGTGGTAGATTGTGTATGAAGCAAAAACCGCAACAAAGAAAAACAATCACTTGCTACAATGGCATATGTTTTACTCTTCTTTAACGCAAGCATTTCCACTTTATTTTCTGTTTCTATTCATCCACTTAATTTCAAATTTCACTGATTCTAACTCTGGCAAATGTTAAAGTACAGCATAATATACATTTCCAAAATTATTAGTATATTATATATAAGGCGTATTATTTGAGGAGGTTTAAATTTTCTCGAAAGTTTGGTCTTTTAACGGTTTTGCAAGAAAAGAAAAACAAAGAGTATGTTTTCCTTCTCATGGAAATATCTACTAATATCTTTGATTAAGATACAATTGAACTTCGAGCTGACATAATTTTGTGACATCTTTACAAACATTTGGGGAAGTTAAAACATGTTAAGATTTGAGGATAAGTTGCCCATTTTGTGAAATGGAGCGTGCTGCAAGACTGCGAATAATCCCAGCAGCTGTCTGTCAACACCACTACATATGGATCCAGTAAGCTCTACACTAAACTCTCGGTCTAACCAACTAAATTTGCCGTTGGTTATAAAATAAATTTAAATGAAATTTCGAAGATCTGCGATGATTAAATTGTAGCATTCCGCTGTTTGATCGAGAAGGCTAGTTCACGCGTCTTCGGCTACATTCGTGAAAGTTCGTGTATGCGTCACGCACTCGAGAGTTCACATGACTGTTAGCTTCAGTCTGAATTGGGCATTTCCAGGTTACCAGACTGAGAGTCATGAAGAGGTCACTGCAAGTATTCTACAAGAGGATGAAGATGAAGACGACGACAGTGTGTACCTAAATTATCCGTAATAAGAGACCACATGGATGATGTGATTTCTTACGTGGAAAGTGCTAACCTATTATGAACATTTCAGACAGTTTCGCTCCTTAATCATAAAGAAGCAACATTCAAGTGGGAAGCAAATAGGTATTGACACTTTTTTCAAACCCACAACTTCAAAGGGAACGACGTCTAACCAAGAGTAAATCATGTATGTAAATGGTAGGTATGTACCAATAAAGCAGTTCCAATTGTTTTTGCTTCATTTTCATTCAATTTTCCGGACAACTCTTGGCCCCTTTAGGTCCGCTAAACCGAGAGTTGCACCTGTTGCCTTGGCGCCTTTACACTTTTAGATCATTTTGAAACTGAAAAACGGGACAGACAATTTACCGATGACAACGAAATGAAAGACGGTTCAATGGGAAGGAATCAGAATTGAAGAACTTGGTCGTAGGCTATGACAAATGCCGCTTGTTAAAAAGTGCAACAGAACTGCAGGTATTCTGTGTTTGCTCATCTACAACAACTTAGGAAAACCTACTTGTGTATTACATACATGCAATTATCTATAAAACGTAAACATTCTGTTTATGACATAAGCAGAAAAACCTGATGCTCCGTCAAGCCACTGTAACATGTTGACATAGAGTTTCTACGAATGTGAGTGTCTCTTCCAAATCACCCATACAACAAGATGAATACTACCTGCTCTCCCTACAGACATCACAGCATAGCCTTCTTTATCTACTTTAAAATACACAGCAAATTGCTTGGTTATTGGTATTATTATAACAATATTATTAATTATCCAAGTCACGATATTCTCCAATTTTTCTCACCAATAAAATGAACTCAAGGAGTTTTACTAAATAGCAGATGTTGTAGTGTTACAAGCAACAAAGCATCTAAAAGCCAGTTACCGACACGTGTGGTCGAGGTCGTTAAGGCACGTGTTTCAAACCCCGCCAGGATACTTTTTTCTGGGTTTCCTTAATTCTCATGACTGGAAAATGCGCGGGAGATACCCCAAATTTAGGCCTTTCCACCACCTGCAAGAAGGGACGTTAAACACATTAAGACCTCAACTACACCACTTCAGCTATATCGATGTAATTTATTTGAAATATTTGAGTTAATTATTTGATTCTTTTGTTCACAACCAATGGTAGACATTTGAGAAAGATTACATGATGACACCCCAAGTAGTGCAGTAGGAAGAAGAAAATGTAGCTCTGTATACAGTATTCAACAGAGCACACTTCCTCTACCCATTACAAAAGCGAGTCATTCTTCCTTCCACATACTCACCATGCACTTCAGCCCACAAATGTTTTCACATTAAGTAATACATCTTACGTTGTCTTATGTCAGATATTCCTAAGTTTCTTGCTATGATTAACGAAGAAAACAAGGAAACCAGAAAGAAAACACAATGCTAGATAAATTGCATGTTTTAGTCAGGTTTATCTGCCAGTATATTGCCAGTTATATAAACACCTGATTGAGATTCAAGCTGCACGTTTACGTCAATAACTCACACACTTGACAGTTTATTCGAAAAATTTGAGCCGCGAGGATACTCTAGGCCGATAAAAGGTGTTGTCCACACTAGAGGACCATTACTTAGAATTTTCGAAACGTATCTGGGATGATCAACAAAAAAGCGATCATTCATAAGCTTTGTGTATCGAACGTTAGACCATAGAGCGGAACTTTTGCAATTTCTTTGTAATTTTCGTCGCCAAGTAAATTAATGCACGTAGTCAGTAAACATTGTTTTGCGGGTGTCTCACCAGTCGTACTAGTTTCTTGTGTTTTGCTATAGTCAAAGTGAGCTTGCCTTTATATTCTAAACTTGATAACTTCCAGTTGAACCAAGTTTCATTCTATTGAATGAATTTTCCTTTCCATCAAAGAGCTCACTTGGTTTGTCTTTCAAGCCTGGATGATTGGTAGCCAAAAGGCGTTCTAAACGTCCTGGTGCCCAGAAGATTGTGGAAAATAACACACTGAGGCAAACGACAACGTGCGTTACACACTCATCAGTATTCCTTATAATGTTTAACATTACTGCGCTCAAATGACTGACAAACATTGATCATCTGTGCAGTTCAAAAGTAACGCATAGCAAATTCTCAATACTCTTCATTCACACAAAACAATCCAGAACACACGTCATTTTTCCACGTAGTCTCCTTTATTTAAACACAGTTTCCAACGCCCAACCTATTTTTGAAAACATTTTTATCCAGGCTTTGGGTATATGCAGATCCTAGGGTTGATTTAAAAGAAATTTGTCTCACTCGTAGAGTGTTTTTCACGGTATCAAACAGCCAGAAATCGCTCAGGGCAACGTGGGGTGGATACGGAGGATGTTTAAGTGTCTCAATTCCATTTTACAGCAGGAATTCGGTGACAATCCGAGCTTTGTGTGGCACAGCATTTTCTTGGTGGAGGATGAACTTTCCCACCAGTTCAGGTCGATTTTCAGCAATTACAGGCAACAGCTGGTTCTTCAAAATGTCTGTAACATTCTTCGGTGATTGATATGCCTTTTGGAAGAGGATATGTCACAATAACACTCTTATGAATATTCAATACAAAGTTTTCTCTGCAGATGGGCCAACTCTGAATTTTCTTGGTGGTGCCGAGTCTGGATGTTTTCATTGTTTTGACTGCTATTTTGTTTCAGGGTTAAAGATACGGATCCACAATGACCATCCTTTCTCAAAAAATATGGATCTGAGCACTGCTCTGTCAACGTTTCTTCCAAACAGGTCATCCGGACTTTCTTCTTGCTTTCATTAAGCATTCTTGGCACCCAACGAGCACTCACTTTTGTCATTTTGAAATCCTATTTAATGATCCCCACCACCGAACCATAGTTGAGGCCTGTATTAGCACAGACTTCCTCTATGATCACTTACAATGAGGTTGTTGACAGGTTCTGCGTTTGCAGCCAAGTGGAATAAGCAGGGTCGGCCCAAACGTGGCAAATCAGTGCTGGTCACTCTTCCTGTTTTGAACTTTATCATTCACCTATTCACATTACTATAGCCCAGTGCATCATCCCTACAAACAGAGGCAAGTTCACGGTGAATATTCACACTGTTTTCACCTTTTACACAAACAATTTGACGATATCCGTTCTTCTCACAAAAACTCCATAATAAGCAGTATACAAATAGTATAAGTAAACCGCCACTTTCCCTTCATGCTAGAACTCTTGGAGTAGAACTGCTGGTTTGTTTGTTGCCCACAGTCTTCTCCATCTTCCCCGCCATCATTTCTGTCGCAGGAACCATACAGTCACAACAAAAAGTAGGCATTACTTTTGGACTGCAACTCGTACTTAGGTATAGGGCAGTTCAAATGCGGTTAGATCTAACGGTGACAAAGATAAGTATTTGCAGTAGACTGTTTTCTGAGATCTACACGGGAGAATCGTGTTAATTTTTCATTGCTCACCAAGGCTTGCAAGTGGGGTGCGTCCCCCAGGCTGAGAAGCCTTGCACTACAGTAGGTATATATTTCTTTTTCTAATGCGCCTAAGGACGAGTACAGGTTGCTTCGTTATGAGCTAATGATAGCTTTCGATTGTGATCTTCGCCCCAAAGGAGCAGAAATCGTGACTGGGACGCATCTGTCGTTGACCAAATGTCATGTAGCAGCCTAAGGGAAACGGAAGCGATAATTCTCAGTCATTTTCTTTATGCAACAAATCTTTTCCTCCAAACTTCCCGAAACTCAAAACTATAAAACTTCTCGTCACCATTTTGTGATGACACGCCACTTAAAATGTATAAAATGTTAAGTGCAGTAAATATAAAATAATTGCAAGAATAAGAGATGGGAATTGCATTTTGTAGGAGTCCTTGAAGATATGGTAGTACACCTGCTGTCATGTAGGCGTACCTATCAACATTAAACTGTCGTAAATTTGACGGGCAAACCATAGAAGTTGTCAAGTATTTCCATGACTACCTGACAAGCCATACTCTACTCCTTATCTCAACGATCACTCTTTGCTCTTAGCCACTTTATTTACAAATATGTTAGACATTTTTTGGCGATTCTTTTCCACTTCTAATAACCATTTTACATTATATGCACAGTCCTTTGTTTCTGGACAGTTCTTGTTAGGATTCACTTTACTGAAAGCTCGATTAAATGGGCTGAACTAAGTAGGTTTGGTAAATTCACAAATCGAAATTACTAGTTTTATTGTTGCTATTTGTATCCTTTCTTCGAGATAATGCAACTCAAGAAGTAAAGTTGATATATATCTAACAGAAAACGGAACACCCGACCCTTCTATGAACTCTCTATACAATTGTGACCTAAATCAATCATTAACTAAGGGCAAATCACTTGAAAATTGCGGACAGGGAACAAAACTTATTTTCGCAAACAAATTTGTACGAACCGTCTGTCCATTTTATTAGTCAAATGTGTTTGTTTCCTCTTCGCGTGGCATAAACAAATATTTACTCCTGCACAAAGTAATACACGTTAAAGCAATAAAATGTTTGCATAAAAATGCATTTTATGTGATGAATAAAGCACTACACGTGGGACGTTATACCTCAAAGTGAACCAGCTACATGTTCCTTATTAACTAATACCTACAGGTAGGTACCACATGCAACATTTCTTTAACAACTAGTGTCATATCAACATTTTCCATTCCGGCAATTCAAAGGACATGCATGCTCTAATCATGAAAGCAAACAAGTATATATGTATACCCTTTATTTCAAGAATTACACTGGAGTTAGATAGAGGACTCTGAAAGCACAATATAAACAAATTTATTCCCAAAATTTTGTAGCACATGAGGGAACCCCTGGTATAAAGTGTTGGAATTGATCTTCATATCAAGAACCATGTTAAACTTGTATATCGCTCACTCACGCACACACTCACACTCACTCACGCACACACATACTCACGCACTCACTCACGCACACACATACGCACTCACGCACACACATACGCACTCACACACTCACGCACACACACTCACGCACACACATACGCACTCACACACTCACGCACACACACTCACACATTCACTCACGGACACACTCTGACACATACTCACACACACACTCACGCACACACACACTCACTCACGCACACACACTCACATACACACTCATGTACACAACTCAGACACACTCACTCACGCACACACATACTTACGCACTCACTCACGCACACACATACGCACTCACGCACACACATACGCACTCACACACTCACTCACGCACACACATACTTACACACTCACTCACGCACACACACACTCACTCACGCACACACATACTTACGCACTCACTCACGCACACACACTCACTCACGCACACACATACTTACACACTCACTCACGCACACACACTCACATACACACTCATGTACACAACTCAGACACACTCACTCACGCACACACATACTCACGCACTCACTCACGCACACACATACGCACTCACGCACACACATACGCACTCACACACTCACGCACACACACTCACGCACACACATACGCACTCACACACACACTCACACATTCACTCACGCACACACATACTCACACACTCACGCACACACACACTCACTCACGCACACACACTCACATACACACTCATGTACACAACTCAGACACACTCACTCACGCACACACATACTTACTCACATAATTCACCGTGTACACATACTCTCTCTTATACAAACATAGACTTATTTTGCCTGAAAAATGGAAGAAGCATAACTAAACCCTAGGATTCTTCGTTTTATTTTCCTCAAAAGCGCATGAAACAGAAAGTTTGCCTTTATACCTGAACTGAACAATTGACAAAGATGTAAGAAATGAACAACACTTAGGTAAGGGTAACGTAAGCAACTTTCAGTGCGAGGTTTTGAGATAGGTACTGCGCCTTTGAGGCTAGAGCGTTGGTCATGTTAAACATTAACACTTTCATATGTATTGCCATTAGTAACATAGGTACATACAATCTCAAACTGGATCATTTTAAGCTTTCTGGTTTCTAATTGTTTTCTTAAGTGTGGGTTGTTGTAATCGCTTGAGTAGGTACCTTGATTCCTATTATCTACAGCACCGCGAGGGAATTGTTCATTCTGGGTCAAGCACGAGTATCCAACAATAGCGCACTGATTGCTGGCTCGTTTCCGCTCTTGTGCCTGCATGCCTGACTTTATTCACGTGCTCCTACAGGACTGCATGTTTCCGCACCTACACATCATCATTTCATTTCTTACAATGTCATTTCTTCTAAAATACAAATATCTACATCGCAGTACCTTATTTTCTGCTTTTCCATACATTTTATCTTAGAGAATCATAAGTAATCGCAAAATCTGCAGCAGCAGTGACATTTATACACAATCTGATGAGATGCACTCACATGGCTTTCTCTACTCCTGTACTAAACATTCTTACAAACTCTTATTCTTCTATCTTCTTCGTGTTAGTTGAGACAAACATTTGCAGAAATTATCTTATTGCTTATTTCCTTGTAGATACAAGGGGAATATGGGAATACAGTAGGCTTTGTGCAATAGTCAAATATTTTAAAGCTTTGAGATTCCCTTCTCTTTGCACGGTTAGCATATAAAAGTAATGAATAACATGTTCCATTTGGCGACAGTGTAAGTTTTCTAAAACTCGCAAAAATAACAACGAATATCTCCGAAATGCCTCACTCTAAAAATTTATTTGGATAAACATGTTTTAGCGACATCTACATTTTTGTATAGTAAGATTTGGTCTATCTCTTATGGTTTACCAGCTATGCAAAAGTCATCCAGAGTACACAGGACTACATACGCTATAGCCAAAAAATTGAAAATATAAATTTCATTTGTAATAAAAATGTCTTGAACACATGGCATTTTAATCTAAATCGTTACAAACATTTTCGACAAAATCAGAATTTTCGACAACTTTTCTATGTAAAGGGTAGTTTAGGCTGGAGGGATTTTCTACAAAATCTTGGTGTCGCAACCATAAAAGACATTAAACTTAAATACCAACTATGGATTTTAACCGACTTTTCGTTTTTGAGGAGTTATGCCACACATCCACCCACCGAAACTGTTGAAGGTTTATATTTTATACATAATGTGTAGAAGTACACTCAAACATGTAATGGAGCATGTTGTCAACTGAACAATTAAAAACACATACACACTCTCATCCACCCACCCACACACAGTGGGAGCTGCAGCTGCCGTATTTCAGCAGGAAACACTAATACGACAAATGAAGTGATTGCTGTTCTAATAACCAAGCGGAGCAGTTGGCAATCCTGAAAGCTCTTCAAGTAATCTCCACTTTGCAAGTACTTAAAGACGTTGCCATCTTCACTGATAGCAAAGTAACACTATGTTTACTGAAGAACAATAAGAAACAGAATTCCATTGCACAAACGATATTAAACACTATCTCAACTCTGGAACAAAACAAGTTGGGTGAGAGCACATGAAGGAATACCTGGCAATGAGTTAGCTGGACCAAGCAAGTGCAATCATCTACAACAAAGTACCAAAATCGGGTGCATAGCGCTTAGGCACAGGGTTTCATTGTGAAGGTCATTTTCAGGTAATCTGCCCTTAAGGTAAGTGGAGAGGAGTACAAGAAATTACTTCAATATCTGCTATTTGTCCGTTATTTAACCGCGGATACGAACTGGTGACGGAAATGCCTTGTCAAAATGTGTGTAAAATGAACCTACACCGAGTTAGGTGTGCAGAAAGTGCTGAAAACATCATTTTACCACCTGAACTATGGTGGCACGTTTCTTTTAGCTGACGACTTCTCTGTACCACAAGTATTTGCAAGCACTAAAGGAAAAGCACAAGACCCACGCCGATCTTGACCAAACGAATGTTGTGCCGCTGGTATACGCTCTTCTTCGAGACTTACAGCAGACCGTTCAACACAATTCAAGAGAAGATTTCAGACTGGAACCCCAAGGATGTAACCTGACACTACTCAAGCTTTCAAGTCTCTTTTCCAAATATACAAATGTCTGGTTGCAGCTATCATTTCAGTGTATTTGGAGAAAGCTGCAAGAATTAGGAATGGCACTTGATTACGTTCAAAATGGAGAAATCAGACTTCATACTTCAATTATGTGTTCTGCATTAGCTCTTCTTCCGCTTAACACTAGAATGTTCTGGAACTAGTCAACTACAAGTAATGTCTTAGTGTAAATGCATAATTGTAACTTGCTTAATGTTATATGCTTAAAAATTTTATATTATGTATTGAAAGCACGTAATGTTATGCCTGTAATGGGGCATATTTGTCAGTAACAAAACAAAACACAGAAAAACACACACACATCCACTGGTAAACAGTACGATATAGACAAAATCTTAATACATAAAAAATCTAGGTCGATCAAAGCAATTTATGTCAAACACTTTTCTACTCTCTCTCTCTCTCTTTTTTTTTTTTTTTTTTTTTTTTTTTTTTTTTTTTTTTTTTTTTTTTTTTTTTTGTGAAGTGACTTCCAAGATATTCCTATTTATTTGTTTGAACTTTTTACCGTACCCATTTAAACAGAAGGGAATTTCAAACCCATCACACAGCAACCTGCTCTTAGAAGATTTGGCTATGACTGCATTCTCATATTCTCCTTGCACCTACAAGAAAGTTAGCAGCAGTGTTTATCCGATAACCTGAAGTAGATATAGGATTCATTGGCCAAACAGCTTGGTTCATGGTACCAAAACGATTTCCGCTACGCTGTGCAACAAACGCTCTGGATTCGTCAAAGAAGTGCACACGAACACGATGTTTTTATTGTATATTAACACTAAACGTAGTTACATATGACACGTTCAATACAAGTTTCTCAAACCTGTTCAGCTATTTTTGGTTCTTGAACAACATAGGCCAATTTGTCTGCGGGCACTTCTACACAGGCTGCTGTAATTTCATGGCGAATGAGGTTTCCTCCACAGGGAAGTCCTGGGTCCTCTTCGTCCTACCCAGTGTACAATGTGGGGTATCCCGTCTTGTTCATACAACTCACTTCTTCCAAAAAGTGCACGTATGGCTGGTATCTGGCACTCCTCAAAGAATCCCTATATGGGAGTCCACATCAGGTATTCACCTTTGATAGACTTGACTGTCTTATCGGCATGAATGTATCACATTTTTGTGCTCAATTATGACGATTCACTTTTCCCTTGAATTTGAATTGGACCTCACCAGACCACAATTTTTGTAACAGGCTCTTCATCCTCATTTACGATATGTTAAAACCATTCACAAAATGCAATTAAGCAGTCAGGATTGCCCTCATTTAAAGTGTGCAACAATCTTGGTACATAGAACCTCCACTTAGCGGCTTTCAGAATGCGTCGTACACTCCAGTGTTAACCCGCCTCTAAGCACGTCTTCTGGACTTCTCCATGTACACATTGTCTCAAAGCCGTGTTCATTTCAAGAGTGCTGCAGATAGTTTTACAGGCACCTTTAACTTCAGCCACTTTCCGAACTAAACCGCTACTTTAATTCCTTAAACATCAGAGTGCTACGGTCATTTTGATTCAATATCGTATGTGACACGTTAGTTCTGACTTTATAAGAACCACACGCGTACCGACAACTGTTAGAACACACCATGGATAAATGAATGCAGCTCTGAGAACAATATGCTCATACAACCTGTTAAAATGTGTATACTTTTTTGATGGAGGCTATATACTCCTAATTTATATTCTAAAAAGCCTAAATGTAAATTGGTATATTAAACTATAGTTTACGTACTAAATGATGGAATAAACTGCAGGACAACGTTGGAGCATAACCTAATATTAAGTGAGACTGGGAAATTATTGTTCATAAAATGACATAATAGAAGTGTAAAGTCAAGCAAATCGCTCTTCCACATTTCAAAACGCTGCCTGGGTTTGGAACCTGTTCCATGTTAACACTACAATCTCTTCTAATTACATTTTTGGCGTACCTACTCAAGCGACTCACCGTGCGATTCAGCTCACATTTGGTAATGAAGGAAAACCGGGGTGAATGGAAAGTTAAGTGAAAGTGGGGGCTTGAGATGAAGAAACGGGAGGCGGGGAGAAATTAACTGGAATAAGTTCAGAGTTGTGAGAGTAACGGATCCCAACTCTTATAGAGATGTAGAGATTGCATTATCCAATGCCAAATGTATTTTATTTTCGCTTCATTCCTTTGGAGAATCATAAAAGGTCAGGCTTCAAGTTTATTTCCTTACATAAGTAATTGTAGTAGGTATTTTAGGGCATCTTTTGTGCTTCAAAGTGAAAATCTAAGGCTCTACATTAGGGAATTACGGTGAAGCCAAATTTCAGGGCAAAGCATAAAGTTGCGCAGTTTGCATTCACGATGACGTGCATAAACGCAACACTTGGTCCCAGAACTTTGCACTGTCAAGTGGCATAACAAACGCCTACTATACATTCACCAGGCCAAACAAATTTAAGACATGTTGTATAATAAACGATAATCTTCCATAAACAATCAATTAAGCGTCAGACAGACTCTAGAACATTCCAAAATACAAGTGTGTGCGCTGCAGCTGTAGAAGCCACAATAGTTTCCAAATTCCGCACAATATCTGTTACAGATATTTCAGATATGGCGAGAAATGTGAATCTCATCTTCTCCTTCCATATTTATATTTTATTTGCTTCACTCGAGAAAAAAGGTTGCTCACAAGTGTACCTTATTGACGCAAACTTAATATTACAGGACTTCTAGGAGCAACTTTAAATACTTAACTCCTAAACGTTCTTTAGCAATACTTTTACCAACTGTGTCGTTTTGCAACTGCAACTGCAATGGTGCCCATTTTGCTTCCATTTGCCTTTAAAATCTTTAAATCTGTGAACTGTAAACTCATACTTGCTAAGTGTTCCGGCGTGGTTTCTTTGCCATTAGCAATTGGCGGAATTAGTGGCACGGGAAACCGGATAACCCAGAGAAAACCCATCCAGACGCCGCTTCGTCCACCAGGAATATCACATGCAGGTCCCTGGGATCGAACCCGGGCCGCTTTTGTGATAGACGAACGGTCTAACCACTAGGCCACGGTGCCGCCAAGAGCTAACAAAGTTTTATTCAATAAATAGGCATATGATATTTACGTAGTTTTTGCTCCTCCTTTGCATTAGTTAGGTTTTGGTAAGCGCTACGCTACTGATCCTGAAGGAAATTGCTGGTGGCACTATAAACTTAACTCAATTCCTCCCTGCTACATATAATATGTATTTAACAAGGGCGTTACCATATTCGGTTTCAACTATCGCCAACGCAATAGAAATATTATGAACTAATGCGTTAGTTTAAACCATTGGAAATATCTTCCAATTTGACTAACTGTAGCGTATAGTAAATGTTGTTCTCCCTGACCACGGTTGCATACCAGCAAACCAATCAAGGTTACCTACGTCTAATTGCCACAGTAGAGTGCAAGAGCTCATCACTATGCCCTGTCTCTGCATCATCTACAGGGCTTTCGAACTGGTTCTTCACCGCTGCACGGCCTTTTGCCTGTGCGAGTTTGAAGTTTCCGCGGCCGGGTTTGCCGCTACTAACAAGCCGCACGTAAAACATGTATCAACATCTTACCTTATAGAAAATGCTGCAATTGTCGTCCTTCCTCCGCTATATCGGGAAAACACATTCTGATTCACACGATTAAGTTGGGCAACTGTAATATCTCTGATTTCATTTCTAATATTTTGTTTTAGTTCTTCCAATGTGCGAGGATTTGTCTGGTAAACTTTGTCTTTCAGGTAGGGGAGCGAGAGGGCCATACACCAGCACTAATCACTCTATTCAAATACTTCCCTAATTTTATCCATGGAGTCCTCGGCTGTATGAGCAGTAGCAGAATCTTGTTGAAACCACCCATGTGATTACTCTTCTTCTGTCAGTTCACGAAAAAATGGGGTCAAAATGTCATTTCGGTACCTCTCTTTATTTACAGTCTGGTCGTAAAATATTGGACCAATTATGCGTCTAGCGCTAATAGCACACCAAACTCCAGCTTTCTGATCATAATGAGGGATTTCTTGAATGCGATGTGGATTTTGAGGTGCCCAATACCGACTGTTATGAGTGTTCACGGGACCATTTAGATGAAATCACGCCTCATCTGAAAAGAACAGAAGCTGTGGATCGATTAAACCATCGTTCACGACATTTCCAGCATTTTCTATAAGGTAAGATTTTTATACATGTTTTACGTCCGGCTTGTTAGTAGCGGCAAACCCGGCTGCGGCAGCTTCAAACTCGCACAGGCAAAAGGCCGTGCAGCGGTGAAGAACCGATTCGAAAGCCCTGTATATATCGCTTAATGTCAATGGAGATAATATTAACTATTTGTGTTGCACTCCACTCTTGTACTAACCATTCTTACATCTTCTTCGTGTACATTTGTACACACTATCTTATTCCTTATTTCCTTGTTGGTGGAAGGAGAATATGGCGGCCTTCCCTATTGACAAACGGTTTTTCGATCTTTGAATTCACACACACACATTCACACTTTCAGACTCAGGGAAGGATGAGGAATAATCTTGCCGAACCCGGGACCCCTAGCACAGCAGGCAGGTGCTCTACCAACTGCGCTACGGGGCCAGCCACAGAAGGCTTTGAGCGATAGTCAAATGTTTTAAAGCTGTCAAATTCCGTTCTCTTTGCAAGGTTAACACATAAAAAAATTGAATAACGATGTTGCATTTGACAAAATTACAAGTTCTCCAAAACACACACAAATAAGGTATATCTCCGAAATGGTTCACTCTACACAAAAGTTATTTAGACATAAATTGTGCGTTTTAGCAAGATCTACATTATTTGTATAGTAAAATTTGGTCTATCTCTAATGGTTTACCACTTAGGCAAAAGTCATCCAGAGTAAATATGACTTAATGGGCTATAGCCAGAAAATTCAAAATTAACATTTCATGTTATAAAAATATCTCAAACCTATGGCATTTTAATCAAAATCGTTAGAGCCATTTTCAAGAAATTCAAAATTTTCGAAAAAAATTTTCATGTAAAGGGTAGTTTAGAGTGAAGCAATTTTCTTCAAAATCTTCGTGTTGCATCCTTGAAAGACATTAAACTTAAATACTAACTTTGGTTTTTAACCAAGTTTTCGTTTTTGAGTTATGGTGTCCACAGACAGACAGACACAGACACAGACACAGACACACACACAGACACACAGACACAGACACACACACACACACACACACACACACACACACACACACACACAAACACGCGCGCGCGGACCTTTTTCTAAAAATGCTTTTTCTGGATTCAGGGGTCCTCAAAACGCATATTTCCGGTGAAATCCGGACTTCGAATTTTTGGAAGGAATACAATACTTGCTCTACTTTACAAAACGTAGTAGAGAAAGTAAAAATACTGTCTACGTACTGCGAACTTCATACGATATGTCAAAATTAGATTACTGTTACCGTAGAGGTCGGTCCCCTTTATATATGACAACATTCAGCGCTAACTTCTACATAAAACCCACAAATAGATAACTATATTTTTATTGCACTTGAAAATACAAAACCGATTCTCAGAAGCAACAAACTTATAATAATACAAAACTAAAGCACAACTTTAATGTAACTTAAAAAGACATTCGAATAACAGCTGAACAATGCAAGAAGATAATAACAAAACAATAACGATATCATGTACATTGCAGAAGGACTCAAACACAGAAACCTGGTTTTTCTCTCTAACTTGTTGGGTAGGATTAAATTCCACTCCAGTAGCCCATTCCCACATAAGAAATTAATTTTTGCGCTTTTGTACTATCATTTGGTCTCATAATTCTTGTGCCAACATCAAGCGATTCATTTAGAACAAATATTCCAAATAATGACACATTTAAAGAAATAGGTACTTTTTTGCACGTTGCCTACCATACTGGAACAACAAACTGTGGATAGGTAAATGGGCTATTCAGCTTTGATTCACTTCCAACAGGTTGCTCTGTGCTGCTAGAATTACTTGAAACTGAAAAGTGTGTCCACGAGAGGGTTGGTACATATGCAATTAAATGTATCTTTCAATAGCAGGTATACAGGCTGGGTGGAAACATTTCATCTTTAGGTGCGTAAGTAGTTTTCAAAAACATAATTACAGTTAGTTATGTTCTATTTATCTCTTCTGGGAATGTAAGACGACATTTATGCAGTTTCACACGTTCTTCCTATTAGACACAAAGAAATACTGCCAAGATAACTATTTGCATTTGAAATTGCGGTGGGATTTTTTCGTTGAACATGGCTAGGATTATGATGGGTAGGTACATAAAATAAAACGCTGATATAACATAAAAAGCTTAAGCTTTTAATTAGAAGGAAAAGCGAGTCATGATCATCAGAATGCTGTCATCAGTACTTTTATCTCTCATTTTCATGTCACTTTTTTACGGCAGCTAGAGGGAAAAAAGAATTAAAAATAACGAAACGTTATAATTCCATTTTTTATGCCGTGCAGGAACTGCAAGGGGATTTCATTTCATTAAGGCATGAAAAATGTAATTACCGACTGAATAAAAGAACAACGCAATGTGAAATTTGCATTACATTTCTTTTTATTTCTATATTTTACCTTGTATCCCTTCTATAACAACACATTCACCAGCCGAGTTCCATTAGTGAAGAGTAACATCTAAGCTAAGTAAAGGCGGTGTAGCATTTTGCAAATGTCTTTGATGTGAGAAGGAACAAAAAATGTCAATACAACACGCCACGCTCAGCTCGGTGTGACAGCTGAGTTTATCAGTGACTCGCTTCGCAAAGTCACCCTAGCATTTACCTTACGGGATGCTGACTCTGGTCAGTGGTAAGATGGCTGGCTGCTGAAGCAATGCAGCACCATAATGGTAGCCCCACAACTAAAATAAAAGCCAAGCCTTAGGCACGGATCATGCCACGAGGAAAGGAGACAGCACTCGTCAGCAAGTCCCCAAATCCTGGGGTATACGCACTAATATATATAGTTGATAATAGAAAGAAACAAAAGGAGATTCTAGTCAATAGTTAAGGGGAAAACGTAATAAAGCTGAACATGTTAAAGTCTCAAGAATGGAAGCCTAGGCAGATTTAAATGAGTGATAAGGTTAGAATTGTTGTTTGTACGAAGCCATAGTGATTCCGCGGACTGATCCCTATCTTATCATGACGTGCTCTAAAGTTAGCCAATGGAAATCGCTTCCTTCGTGTTGCCCACGCAAAAACAAATGCAACGCAACACACACTCGTCTTGAATTGAGCCGAGAGAACGTACGTGCAATTTGGGAGTTGTACGTAAGCTAGCGCGTACACATAATTCGGCGGTTGCTAAAGGGTGACAAAGTTAATGTGTTATAACGTTGTAGTTGAAGTTACAAAGTTACATTCTATTTAAATATCGTCGGCAGTTCTCTACAAATCTGGAAATTTGCAAATAAAGTTAAATGTTTGTCTATTCTTCGTTTGGTTCCATTCCTACCACAACTCACGCATACCCTGCAGATTAGGACCTCTTGCTAGAGCTAGTCCGGATACCAAAAACGAGATCTTATAGGTCTTAAAGGCGACATCTTCGACGGAGAGGAGCGTTTGCGTCAGAGACTAATGTAGATTTTGTGAACAAGGTGCAAGTTTAATCCATCAGCTTCCACACTGGGCGCTCATTAAGGCTGTACGGAAACAACACACAAACCTAGACTTTAATTGGCAAATGTAAACACGAGCAATGATTGGCTGCACAAGTGACAAATGACAAGGTTGCGTTGCATGATAACCAAATGAGCGAGGAGACAGTACTTGGCCCAACACTATGATGTAGAAATTTCACCAGAAATACGTTTTCAAACACGTGAATCACTGCGAGAAGTTGCAAGACGAGATATTTTTTATGAAGCATCCCCTTTCCTCTTTACTTGATTGCAAACATATCCTCATTTGCAATTTCTCAAATATATGGTGTACATTTAGCAGAACCGTACGACAAACAAAATGTACATATTTTTCATTAGTGTAAAATTCATGAAACTCGCTAATCGTAGAAAATACCCACATCATACTACTCCAAAACCACAAGGTCTTATGAAAGCCCAGAGTTGCTTCTTTTAGTCAATAAGACATTCAAGTGAAAATCTAATTAATGTATTGCAAGTTTGTGTTTTTAATTAATCAGAGCAGATTACGCTTCGAGGAATACTGTGAACACATTCTTAATGTCGTATGCATTACCACTATAAGTGCGGCAAGATGTGTTTCTCAACTAACAACTATACCTACCTACTTTGGAATGTTTCATGGGGGAGAATATATCACAGGGGATATGACATGAATAGAAAAAGGCAATTTTACATGAATACTTTCATCGCAATTGTGGTTGTGTGATTATTTCATGATTCACTACTGTGACAATGGCTGTTCCCTTTCTGGTACGTATGTACCTGTAGAACTGTTTGTTGGACAAGGTCGCTCAACGAAGGGAGGAAATCAAAGAGCAGGTACAAGTGATTCTACAGGGAAAGTTACTCTCTCGTAAACGTCCAATTAGCTCCACTTTATACCTATGTTGTTCCCAACATCTCACAGTAGTAGCAGCATTCTTTATTTGTTTCATCTCTATAGCCCCCTTTAATATCAATGGTCATACACGGGATTCAACTGGACCCTAACCTGTCATTTAACCAAATTTAAACATGAAATACTCGTGCATTCAGTGGTGCCCTAGCCTGGATCTAAACCCACCTCCTCTGGGTTGTGAAGTCACAACGCTGACCACTCGACCACAGAGACAGTCATTTCTAAAACTAAATTGGGGATACGGAAAACAAAGCTGATCCTGGCAGGAGAATCCATTTAAACACTGGGTACAATTTGGGTGTTATAGACACAGTGGGAGAACTACCAAACAAGAAGTCATTAGTTCAACTGAAAAGAGATTGGCAAAACATGGTAGGTAATTTTCTAGCTAATGTGCGCGTGTGCTAGAACCGGGCAAAATATAACATTTTACATTCTAAACCAACGCCGCCACATGAGTCCCAACACCAACAAGTTATTCCGTTAGTTAAAACCTCCTGTATTTCATCTTTATATATATATATTTTTTTTTTATTTTAGGTAACCTTCACATTCTGTTTTTAAGGAACCTGCAGCATAAGGTATGTATAAGGGAAGAAGTGGTTGAACTTGCATATGAGTCATTCCACGTCAAATCGAACAAAATAGGGCAAAAAAATGACCTTGATCTCTCAGATTTCCTTGATTTTTTTTTTTTTTTTTTTTTTTTTTGAACAAAATATATTTGACCCGTGTTTCTTCGTTTTATATATATATATAAAAAATTATTTAGGCAGATATTAATTTTTGAAATGTCCCAAAAATCGCGCGCTCCGGGCGACACGAAGGAAGCGATTTCCATTGGTCAACTTTAGAGCACGTCATGCCCGCGGAATCGTTCGGGCTTTGCACGTACAACAATTGTAACCTTATCACTCATTTAAATCTGCCTAGGCTTCCATTCTTGAGACTTTAATCTGTTCAGCTTTATTACGTCTTCCCCTTAACTATCGACCAGAATCTCCTTTTGTTTCTTTCTATTATCAATTACATATATTCACATTATAATTGCGGTTTCAATACACACACACACATTAATCACTTTGTAAATGATGCATCTTAAGCAAAACCTTAAAATAGTTAATGAACCCTACATACAGTCAAAATGTGTGAAGCTTGAAGTGTGTTTTTCTCAGTTGTACGCCGTTTTGCTCCTTCTAACCAGCTTTTAAATTATTAGAGTGAGATTTTGGAAACAGTTTCACCAAAGCACGCCTTGTTTGCAAATGTTGAAATAATAATACAATTAACTTTAAAGCTTATTTCTTAGCAAACTTATTTTCTAGCTCGTCAATATGAAACATAAATGTGATGTTTACTAATATTCAAATCGCACAGCAAGGAGCACCTTTTCATAAAACGGCTCACATTTGTATTTAGAACTGCACAGTTCAGAAACAATGCATCGGTGAAATTTGGTAAAAGCTTGAAGAATGTGTCATTTTTATTAACAGCCCTAATTTGTACTTCCGTGGCACACAAAGCCACAAATGGTTATTTAATTGCCCTTGTACTAACGCACTGAACTTTCACCATGTTAGAACTTATTAGCTTGACATTTTGACAACAGGTTCAGGTATTGTACACAACTTAAAACAAATATTAACTAATTAAAATTAAGAAATGTCTGCGCATTAGCTTGAATACTAAGCTAAAATTCAAGTTTTGAGAGAGATGCGATGAACATTTCATATTACCATATCCTAAATGTTCAATAATGGGGGGGGGGGGGGGGGTGTGTGTGCACTTTATGATTTATGTTCTGGGTACATGGTTAAACATTCAAAGCAAGCAGAAGAAAGCTCTGAATGTTTGGATTTTCACACATATGTACCACAAATTCCAAACATTAACTTTCCCTTACTTTGGGGGAAAATTGTGCGGAATTGTCCGTTCCCTAGTCTAAGAACAAGGCGCTTGAGAGCAAAACAAAGAAAGTGAACTAGAAACCCGCAGGTTTCGCCACTTTTCCCTGGTTGGCAAGACGAATGCTGGGATGGTTTCTCTTCTACCACTGATTTCCTTTCCCTCAATCCGGACGCGACGCGACCTTACAGAACCATCTTCACTTCATCCATCATTTGTACTTCTGCCGAGAAAAGCGAATAAATTCAACATTTTTGCTACCAAAAGTAGATCCATAAGCGTTTGATAACCTACCAGACACTGTAGGTTCATTGTCAATGTTCACCTCCGGTATACAAATATAATTCCCTTACCTATATAAGCTACTGCGAACAATGGTTGCTTTCTCCTGAGCATTGCAATAGGACTTAACACAGCAGAGATCGTTCGTTCGTTCGTTCTTAGTCACGAGTGAATCCCCGGGGAGCATCCATTACCATCACACGTTGCAAGACAGAAACAATGAATGGGTTTTCAAAAAACGCGATCTCGTGGGCGTTGACAAATGGTTGTGGGCATCTTAAGGCTCTGCTGTAAGAGAAACAACGCTAGAAGAGGAGCAAATGTACCTACCGTAGCACCACAAAAACCATTTCAACAATAAATACAGTCGTGGTAAAAACTTTCATGAGACCTCCCTTACGTATATCGTACCCCAGGTTTCCTTTATCGCTGATACATTACGCCTTTGAGCTTTTGCTTCTGTCATTTAAATTTGGGCTTATTTTCTCCTTTTAGAATGATTGCTCTGTTGTATTCAACAGACAGGTACCCTTCACCAATGTCTAACTTCTCATTTTAGCTTTTTGAAGTAAAACAATTTTTCACACACACACGCGCGCACACACACACACACACACACACACACACACACACACACACACACACACACACACACACACACACACAATTACATATCCATTAAAAGCCAACATAACGATTGTTTGTTCAGAATTTCATCATTATGTGGATAAATTTGCTAAATTCTTAACTGTTAATAATGCATAATATGAGAGAAAAAGCGAGTTAAACATTACTTTCAATCCACAAATAGCACTTCATATTTCATGCTGCACAGTGAATATTTCCATAACATTTCATTTATCTAATATATAAACTGTCCTATCACGCAATAAGGAACCACACATCATTTTGCCCAAATGAAATGTATGTTTGGAATTGAAAAGCTCAGTAATGAAGGTTCAGGAAATTCTCTACGATCATACAGATTGTCAACCTTTCTTTGTTCACGACACAGTCGTATCGTACGCAGTCTCACATAGTCCGTATTTGGAGCTTCATTTTCACTTTCACACGTGAATCCACTGTCCGGTAAATGTCTTATTTTCTCAGTGTGGGTAAATGTTTTACTAAAAAGGCAAAAAGTTGAGCAAGACAAACAAATAACAGTAATAAAATGGAGACCGAACCAATTCTAAGTGCAAGTCTCATGAAAACAGTGCAATTTACGGGAACATTCCTCAGTACAAAGATTAAACTTGGTTCAGTGGAAAATTCCAACAAATAACAAGGGATATCTCTGAACACACAAAAGAGCATTTAACATAAATTGTGTACATTTATGTGTGCAGTTAGATTTTGTCTTACTTATCTCTTACAGTTTAATGTAAGAGTGGTGTTGGGTGGGAGGATTTTCATGAAGGTTTTCGAGTCGCATCCTGGGAAGACGTGGCATTTAGTATTTAACCTACTTTTCGTGTGGAGTTATGATGTTTAAAACACAGACATACATATACGCACATATACCCACACACGTGCGCGCACACACTTTTTTCTTCTAAAAATGCTTTCTTTTTAGATTTAGGCAGTCTCAAGATATGTATTTGCTGTGAAATCTCGATATCGAATTTTACTTGCCCTGTGGCCAGTTGTAAAGTTGCCGAAACAGTACTACAGTACTACTTGTATTTCCATGAAGAGCAAGCAACGCTCGTGTATTTTCACAACAGCTTCACGAATAGTCAACTGATAGAAAAAATGTTAATTCTCCAGTTAAAAAACATTAAATTCTTGAACAATTCCCTACGTGAACGTCAACTGCTTCAGATATGGCCTATATCCAGCTCCTTGGAACCAAAAAGTTGTCTATTTGCAATGGCAGCACACTGCTTCATGTGGTGGAGTGAAACATAGAAAGGTCCGGGAATGGAACTCTGAACTGCCCGAATGCGAGTCATCTCGGTCAATATATGTGCGATGTGCAACTTAGTAATTGTTAAAACTGAAAAGAAAGGGGTCTGTCTTTAAGATGTGTTGGTGCAATTACGGCTTATGTAGGTACAATTTGAGAGAACTGTCATGGCTGGTATCTATGTACTCCAAAGTACTTTTTGAAACAGTGTGAGATAACTGAAAAGGTGCAATGCATATGCGGGGCTAACACTAAGGCAGGTTTATGAAATAAGATGCACATCCATTTTAACCATTGTTGCTGTATTCAAAGTGTAGTGCATAGCTTCGGACGACCTGAGCGTGGCATTGACTCTTCGTTTGTCGATCACCGTTTACTCCTATAGCAGTTGGACGTCGTTTCTCTGGGATGGCAATTTTATTTCTATTTTATTTAATGCATGGACGCAGGTTTACAAAACAAATACACCGTTTCTCAAAATCTATTAAGGAATAGATGAGAGACCATGATTAATTTAGCATTGCATGGCTCATTAACCACAACCAAACTCGCCTTTAGTTACGTAATAATCTAGGATATTTCCTACTTATGACTTCTGTTACAATAATCGAGAACCTCATTCTCTAAAAATGGAGGACATATTAGCAATGAGTATTCGTTAATCTTTCTTGGCAACTTGAAACACAAACACGCCTATAATGTTATTAAGCTACTTATTTTCCACACCGGCAGTTCTACCCGGGATAAAAAAACACTGATTAAAATTCATTTATAGAGTAGCACTATTGCAAAACTTCTTTTGTCGTGTCAATGCAGACAACAAAAGTGTAACTGTGTTTCACACAATCAGCAGATTATTAAGCGGAAAATGGTTTGTTTTGCAGCACAGGTTATCAATTTCTGTGCTGTTGAAGTTCGCCGTTATCATTTTAAACAGAAAGAACTATGTATGTATGTATGTATGTTGCTGGAGCGATTGTTAAAGGTCGTCTAATTTGAAAGCAAGCGAAATGACAATGAATTACTAGATGACCTTAGGTATAGGCAGTGTTGGGATGAAAAATGTTACGTAATAAAGTGTAATAGTTCAAAAATGTTAACGTGAAGGGAAGGGAAGGGAACGGGTCGATAGATGCAAACTAACATGTTATGCTGCTGAGTGAATCTTCAAACGTTCCTGTGTCTCATGCAACTAACTCTCCCTAGAGGATAGATAACACGTACGAAAGTTTCAAGATCCACGGTGTCATTCTCCTACTTCCCCCTCCCCCCTCCCCCCTCCATCGTCATATTTTGTTGTGGGTGGTTGGACTTTACGGTGACACAGTGCTAATGGACGGTAGGCAAACCGAACAACAAAATAGGGAGATGGGCGAAACCTCCTGTCCTCTACCACTGCTCTAGATGCCTAATGTCCATTAGGATATCTTTCTTAACTCTAGATTGCACATATGCACGTTATTGCATACGAGATATGCTTCAGAACCCCGCATATTTTATTTGACATAAACATAAAATCACGTGTTTTTGTTTTGTAAGTGCTTTGTCAACTATTGTGGCACTATAATATAACTGAAATATAAGTTTTGAGTAGGTACCTGGTTTATAAACAGTTTAGACAAACGTCCCACACCCTCTTGCTGCATTTCGCACAACACGTTCCTTGGACCTTGGGAAAACAGAGCACCTTCCTTGTTTAGGTTTTGCACTTGGAATGGGGATCTCTTCCTCATCCTCTGGTATGCCAGCCACTTTTTTCCACTTTGTATCACATGTGGTTTAGCGAGCTAATATCCTAGATATTAGCCTGAAACAACTTTCTTTTCATTGCCTTCTCTCTTGTTCGTGATTAGCATTAATGCCAGCCTGGCATAGCGTTTCACACAAGAAACGCAAATGCTGAGAAACGATGCACCATCTCCACTCTTCCCTTTGTTTCGTTATAGAAGTGAATTACTTCAGGTTTATTTGTTCCTGATTTACATCTTTTCCATAATGCATGGATCAAGACAAAATCAGGAAACTTTTGCCTTTCTTAGGGAAATAGGAGACCAACATCTTTTCGTCATGAAAAGCAAACTGAGAAGAGCCTAATCCCTTCTTATGTGAAGGTAGAAAAGAAGGTGGTATTTCTGTTTTATTGTTTCGCAATGTTCCTACTAATGTGAGGTTATAGCGAGTTAAGATCCGCTCCATGGATACTGGTTGTTAGTTCCCACCTTCCTTACCAAGGTAAGGAATGGCGCACCTATATCAAGGAATCACAGTCGTCTATGGTGCAGTATTCTCGAGCTATGTAGCTTTCTGTACAATTCTCTTAGGGGTGCAAATTTGCCTTCTTTATTTCTTACTTTCACCTTCAAAACGAAGAAAATTTATTAGGCATCTAAATCGATGCCCTGGCCTAATTGCGCGGTAAATCGGGCAGCCAAGAGACTCGGAGCACATTTCATCCGTTCTTTGTGTGATCCAGCTACGTAAAGCAAGCCAGTTATCTTCATTTGTGACTCCCGTGTAACTGGTTCCCTGTCTCTACTTCATAGTTCGTAAACTTCACAATGTGTGGTGTGAAAAGCACGCCCCAATAGTCACCTGCAGGAGACTTGCTTTTTGGAATGCGTATATTCAAGCAGGCGTACGGCGACCTCGAACTGGTAGATCACAAGTCCATCGGTGTCCATGCTTACCCATTATTACGTTTCCACGACTATTATACTCATCACCTTGTTCTCAAGGGCTTTGTTCATCATGAATATCTGAATTCCCTCTCACATGGTCGATGTTCATTGTCACTGAGCTCCACAATACTATCACACTCAAACACATCCATAATACCTCTAACAGTTTCTGCAAAATCGACACTAAGAGGCTTAACAGACTGTCGTAACATGACTGCCTGTAATATGTCTGAAATGGTATGTTTTATACATTAAAATTAAACGAAAGAGGGAATTGACGAACTCACCTGCCTTCAGCAATGTCTACCTCACAACTGAAAATACACGGAATCATGAGTTTGGTGTATCAACCATTCAGTGCCACCAGCTTAAAGTTCACCCTGTATGCAATCTAGGCTCAATAAATCTAAACCCTAACTTCATAGAAGCTGATCGAGAAAACTGCATAACTGGCGGGGTAAGACCATGGCGCTGCCCACGGCCCACCTCCAGTACTGTTCTCCACTGTGGAAGACGCAGCGGCCGGGCGGTAGTCCTTGGCCCGGATGGGCTGTTGCGCCAGTGGGTTACGGGTTAACCTCATAGAAGACAGATTTACGGGGTATTTCCTTTCCGTATTACCAAAAATTTAAATTATTTTGTTGTTTAATGACTTTCAATTGCCAGAATCACAGAGTCGCCGGTGTGCCAGAATTTCGTACCGCAGGAGTTCTTTTACATACCAGTAAACCTACGGACATGGAGCTGTCGTTTTTAAACACACTTAGAAACCGCCGGTCTGGGCCGGATTTGAACCCGCGATCTTGGGATCAGTGGGCCACCGTCTAACCAACTAAGCTACCCAGGATGACTTTCCCTATTACGGTAATAGATGTGGAATATACACAATTTACAACATATTTTGTTGAAATTTATGCCATTTATAACACGCAATGTCTCAAGATTGTATCTTGCATGGTTATTGTGTGAATTCTTGTCCAGTAACAGATCCAAACGATGCTTTTTTAATATTAACATAAAAAATTCAGATGTTACAGTAAATGAGTTTACAAAAAATATTTCTTAAAATTGGAGCATTATTTTAAAAAGATATATGGTTATCTTTTGTAATCTAGGTACTTCTTAAAGGCAGTACAACACTTTTAAAAGCAATTTGTAAAAAATTGCTTCGTATGCGAGAAACTAGGTTTAATAAGCACGCCCATGTCCATTTATAGGTTCGGTTAATTGGTACCTACGTTATGTTTTCTAAACGTACCTTTAGGATGGTAAAATAAAGGAGTTAAAAAATATTTATTCCAGAAGAAAGTCGATTAAACACGGGTTCTAAAACGAATCTTCTGAAATTTGAGAATTTCCTTATCACCAATGGTCCCTGTTCTCCATTCTTTGTGCAATACCTGGCTGTCTGAATATAGGGAATGCGAGCATTCATAAAACTGGAAAAGTATACGGCAACTAAAAGTAGTTTCCAACTTGGGCACGCTGACTCGATTCTGAAACTCTCTATACCTCTCCCTGTGGATGGAAGGCCGGATAGAGGCAAACGTGCAAACGACAAGGCCAAGGCTTGAAAATGGGCTATGGCGCAATAGTAAGAACAAGTTTTTGGTTCGATTCCGGCTGAGGACGATGGCGCTAAAATGTGCTTAGAAGTATCAGCCTTAATAAATACGAATTAGAATTCCTCATCATTAAAACCAAGACGGAAAGAAATAAAGTTGAACTGTCACTGGACTATGGGAAGAGACGTCGCATATAACGAACCACCATCCTCATTCCTCGTACAGTTTTTGGCGTTTGCAGACAACACTCGGACAACGGAAACTGTACCTGGCCTCTTTGGTTTGAAAGTATACAATCTTACGGCAACTGCTTGGTAATAATACAAACGTTTTAACGTAATAAATTATGTAAAATATGGTTAAAAGTAAACGGAAAGAAACACAAGACAATACGTTGCACAAAGCAAATACAATAGCCGGATCTGAGACGCAGAAGTTAAGCACAATTTAGTAATTATTATTATTATTATTATTATTATTATTATTATTATTATTATTATTATTATTATTATTATTATTATTATTATTATTATCATCTCCCCCCCCCCACAAGAATCTTCAGAACATTACACTTTTTACAGACGATTTGCTCCGCCCTTAAAAAATGTCTCGAAACTTACTAGCTTAAGTTGGTCAGTTTCAGAGCACGTAATATTAATATTTTCAGTTCCTCATGACCAGGCAGCGAAACTTGGACACCAGTGAAACTGGCTAGGTTTAACTATACCGAGGGAACGAGCGGCAAGCCAAAACATGATATGAATGTGACGCAACACTTGACCACACTGTTTACGTTTCGAAATGTCACAAGCACAACGTCGGTAATTTTCATGGCGCACTTATTTTGGTTCAGTATTTCGTTCTCTTCATCCAGAGAAATAATTCATATATGTATAATTAATTGATGAATAATAAATATACACATTTAAACTTAAGCATTATATATGTATATTTTCAAATCAAAATATTTCCATTGTATGCGGCAGATTTACAACACATTTATTTATATATAGTATTCATAACAGAAATACCATATGTTCATTGACTTAGTTTTTTTATTGGTCCGTTTCTTCTTAATTACATGTTTTTATATTTATAGAATTAGTGGTACAGTGTGTACTACAATAAAGTCTCCTAAAAGTCTCAAGAGTAAATGTCCTGCGGTTTTCATTTCAACAGTCTCTGTTGCAAGGTGTGATCGTGGTCACGTGATATCTGATGTACTTTGTTATCATCAGGTAGACTGTTTCCTTGATTGTTGCACACAATTTGGCGTATCCACCATTTTTAGCATAACTGCAACGGGACAGGATCCACTCTTGTATTGCAAAAACATTACGGTTCTCTGTAATAAGTGGATCTCCATCGGGAAAGGAAAGGAAAGGACAAAAACGGCAAGTCTTCAGACGCATGCACATGTTAATTCAATGCAAAACAATTACATTAAATAAGTAAAGCAAACGAAATATTTCCATTAAACAGCTATTTTAAAGTGATTCGAAAAAGAACCCACCCACTTAAGAAGAAGAAGAAGAAGAAGAAGAAGAAAAAAAAAAAAAGAAAAAGAAGAAGAAGAAGGTAAGGTATCAAATAAGCGAGAGTACACTCTCGTTTTAAAAGTTGTGTTTTACGCAATATTTTATACAATATGTCGACATATAACTTTAACTGGAGAAGAAATAAATTTGAGAAGTGTTAAAAATTGAAGCGTTAATGAGAAAGTTCAGCAAAGCATGAACTTTTCTTGAATTTGACTTGGTTTTCCTCCGTCAGATCAAAACCGAACTTCAGGTACCACACCAAAAAACGTTGCTGGCTGTACTATATACTTGTAAACAGCACACACGAAAATGTGGATAACCGATCTAACTTCCAAAACAGTATAAAATAAAATGAGACACGTTGAAAGAAAAAGAAAAAAGCTAGCACATGTAAAGTGCAGTATTATTTGTTCTTTCTGCATATTAAAATGATACTTTTTCGCTCCTTTAATTTGGTTGATAGAATTATTTTCAATTGGAGACGTAATGTTAGGTGTCTAAGCAATTCCGGCGATTTGAGTGTCCAGCAAAGTCGGTTAACTTTAACTGTAGTATCAGAAGCAATCCTAAACTTACTGCTGGTTTCAGACATTTTTGTTGCGTGTTGTAAATAGAAATACTTCCATTCTAAGGACAACCTAAAAACAAAACGCTGGTCAAATTGCCACGTCTAGGAAGCGCTCCAGGTGCGTCAACTCATAAAATGTAGTGTACAAAGAAAAACAACATAAGGTTTCCATTTTACAAGACATTAACCATCCCAATGGGCTTGCACAAACATGGCACATAAACAGTTCGTTTAAAAGCAGTAGAAGAGAGGTACCTATTTGCGAAGCTAAAACAAGAAGGTCAGAAGCAAAAGCCTGGTTTTAGCGCATGCTGAAGTTGCTGTATTTTCTCTATTCAGCAACGTCCACCCTATTAGTTACGTTTCCTTCAACTTCATTATTATTCATTTAATGTACGTATTATAACTAATTTGATATAACTGTAATTTTAAAATAAGAGCATATTAATCCTAAAGTTATAACTTGTCTTCTTGGCAGCGCTCATATGGGGAAAGTACATTAAATAAATTAATAAATAAACAAACACAAGTATCTGGAATCCGCATCTCCATTCGTTGTACATAATTTACCAATAACTTCGTTTTGCTTTCAGATCCTATTCTTAATTTTGGGTAAACAATGGCTTTAATGCTGTTCCTTATTTTGATCAAGAGTTTTGCACTGTATTACTGAAGCACGATTTCCTTGTTTACTGTCGTGTATGTATCTAGTTACAGCCTTCAAACTCTACTGACGGCTCCGAGACTCGGGGGGAAACGGGTTCGATTCTCGTCGACTGCTCATTCTCACCTTGGGTTTTTCGTATTTTTCCCTGGTCGGTAGTCGAATGGAGTGGTTTCTTTGCCTTTCATTCCGTTTCAGCTGGTCAGATGGCGTCATGACTATTCCCCGTGGACACATGACCGGGAGACCTCCGCGCGTCTCTGGATGGTGGTGTCCGCAATAGCTCTGTCATAGGTCGCACCTTGCGTTGTAATACCTTCATCCAAGTAGTTTAGAACTTAATGCTTATGGAAGGGTGATTCATTGAAGCCAATCAATGACTTGTTTTATTTTTGTAAATTAAAAGATAGACGAAATTAATGCTAATCTGGCATTTTATGTAACTCAGAAGAACATTTCTTTTCCTCAAAAAGCAATTTCTTCCATTTCTGCGACGAAAATCTACCAGCCTAATGCATATCATTAATATTATTCAATTTCATTCTTGTCTCTGCAAGGTCTACACCCGAGAAAGTGGCCTTGCTTCTCAAATAACATGTGATCTGTGGGACCATATCTCTGCTGCCTCGCCGACATTAAAATCATGTTGGTATACATACACAAACAAGGTGGGCATCAGGAACAAATGCCGGGGTCCAGGAGAGTCCAGGAGTGAGTACGAGTCGCCTGGGTTAACCCAGGCGGATGGTAAGGTGGCCACGGTACCTATCCGTTTAATTACGGATTTACCCGTGAGGTAGTATAGGTTATGTCTAATTTTAAGCTTAAGTGTAATGTCTTTAATGGTGCAGGTTAGTTTCCTATGTTGTCACTGGCGGTGGGATGTGTCAAATCTTGAATGTCTAGCCATCCGAGCGACTATTGCCCTACTGCTTACTTCGTCGGCCGCTTGTGGAACAGTCGAGCAATGCAGTGCCAGTGACGGGGAACCGAGAAGAATAGGTGAAGGGTGTGGTGGTGCCAAGTGTGAAATACATTTGGCGGTTTGGGTGTTTCAAGGGATAGCGGCAGTTACCAGCCAAGGGCGTCCTTGGGCAAGCGGTAGCTCTGTCGCCGTCTAGGTAGGCGATGATCATACTGCCCCAGAGTGTTGACCAACTGGTTTGGGTGAGGTGTGAGTTTGGCATACATTGTGCGAGTACTGTCCCGCACGACGTCCACAATATAAGGTATGCCGGAATGAGTGTGGAGGATGTAAGGTGGAAATCTACGGTCGGTATCGTAGATCATCCTAAGCGCCCTGTTCTGCACGGCCTGCTGCCTGCGGATGGTGGATGGAGACACCGTATCCCAGACCTCGCACCCGTACAGAATCACGGGCGGGACGATCGCACGGTACAAGCGTAGTTTCTAGTGAGTAGGCATGGTTGGAGTATGGGATATAGCTGTCTTAGGGCGCCATGTCCCAGACCGAACTTTGCCCTGACATGTGGAGCGAAGGTTAGACCACGGTCAAGTAGTAACCCCAGGGATTTGGCTGAGTTAACCCATGGAATTCTTCTCCGCCGCAGTGCCAGGGATACACCCGACCGCCAGTTTCGAACTTTGCCCAATAGAAGAGCCTGACTCTTCTGCGGTTTAATGGCCATTCTCCACTGTTCACTGCCGATGGCGTTAAGCTGTCGCTGTAGTGGAGGGAAGCAGTACCGAACATTTTTGTTCTGTGACAGTATGAGGACGTCGTCTGCATACTGGCACGTAACAGTATGCGGTTCCACGGGTAGGTCAGACATGTAGACAGCGAAGAGCAACGGCGATAGCACGCTACCTTCCGGAACTCCAGCCGCTATGGGTCTGGCCGAGGATAACTTCCCCTCCACCCGCACCCGAAAAGAGCGATCCCGAAGGAAGCTACCGATCAGAGTGAGGTAGGGGGGAGGGATTTCTGCCTCTCTGAGTTTATAAAACCCCTGGTGCCATGTGGTTGCAAAGGCCTTTTCTACATCCAAAAGCACCGCGACTGTTTTGAAGTTTTCCTGGAAACCCACGGCATCCTTCTCAATCAGCCGCAGTAGCTGTAGTGTAGTAGAATGTCCAAGACGAAAACCGAACTGATGATCCGGGATGAGTTGCCTTTCCTCAAAGAGAGGATTGAGGCGGGATAGGAATAATCGTTCAAAAATTTTTGAAACGATGGGTAGCAGGCTGATGGAACGGTAGTTTGAAGGGAAGACCGGGTCCTTGCCGGGCTTTAAAATGCAGTAATCCTTCCAACAGATTGGAAAGTGGCGAAGCTGCAGACATGCATTATAAATCCTCGTCAGGTGCACTACGGCCTTTCGGGGAAGGTGCTGGAGCATGGGCACCGTGACGCCATCATGCCCCGGGGATTTATTGGGTTTTACCTTTTTGATTTCAGAAGTCACCTGTCTTGGGATGACTAAGGGGATTTGGATCTCTGCGTGTGGCGGTAGAGGTGCCTCATAGAGGTAATCCACCGTCGCCACCACGAGTTCAGTAAAGTCTTCGTCCTGGACATCTTCCCGGGGTTCGAATTGGGACTCCAGATGGTCTGCGAAAGCCGTGGCTTTCTCTTGGGGCTCAAAAGAGTCTCCCGCGAGTGCCATGTAGAGGATGCTGATGTGTGCTTTTGTCCTTTCTAAGGGACCTGATTATCCGCCATGGTTGCTTCTCTGAAAGATCTACATTTGCCATCGTGTTTTCCCAGGCTGTTTTGCGGTGTTGCGCAACAGACGTCGTGCCAGGGACTTGAACCGCTGATAGACTGCCTGTATCCTGGGATGACGGAAAAGCTGCCAGAGCCTGCGGACAGTTGCTTTGGCTTTGATCAACTGAGTTCAATGGGGATGTTTCGAGGGTTAGGTATGTAAAAATCATGCTGGTACATATACACAAATAAGGTAGGTGGAGCCAGGTAGGTCTTGGGCAATGAGCGTGGAGAGACCAGGGATTGGCCGCTTACTTAAGGTGGGATGGGCTTCCTTGGTTTTGTTTGTGTATATACCAGCATGATGTTTACCCTGAAGATCATGGAGAATCAATTGGTCGAAAGCTTAAATTTTATAAATTTGACGCGGCTGATCCAATTATTAATATAATTTATGTTCACTAAAGAGTTCTAAATTTTTGTTTCCATTGAGTTACCGTGTATAAACATTACCTTTACGAACTGTTTTACTTTCTCGCATCCTTGAGGACCCTGATGGACATTATACAGAAATGGCAATCGACAATTTCAAAATGAACAATGAAATTTACATATCAAACGCTAAACGTTAATTTATGTCGTCAGCAACTCAAAGAGCAACTTTCATTACTACCACTGGATGTTTCTGAAGAGGTGGCTGTCTTATTGCCCTTTATTTGCATAAACCAGAAAGAGCAAACGGAGCTACAGGATTAAAACTAGAGAAGGACTCTGAACTCCTGCTTTGTACTCATAGATAATAAAAAATAATTAAAATTTGGCATCCAGTAGATACACTGCATTATTATTGTAATTATTGTTCTTGTTTGCAAGGCAATATTTCTAAATTCTGCAAGTTTAAATTAACTGCTGAATTAATTAATTATTGTGTTACGTATGCCACTCTTCTTCTAATTCCTGATCAGCTTTAGTTATCCGCGTCACAGACACTTAAAGAAAACAAACGGCTATAATATTAAAATAAATTGATGCATTTGTAATACAAATATCGTAAAAACCTACACATTTGCTTTATCGTTAAATGTTCAATATAATATGAAAATAACAAAAATAATGTTACAATATTCTAAAACAGGGCTGGGCAACTGGTGCTCAGAGAGCGCAGATTGCTCACGACCATGTTTGGCAGGTCGCTCTAGGTATCGTGCGAGGTCCCTGCAGATCAGTCCACAATATTTCAGCCCGTGCCTCCACTGACAACACAACCATCTACGCTCAAGGTCGTGAGGCCACCGCAACGATCTCTGACATCATAACATAAAGAATGCTTGAACCTCGGAATCACAAGTACCGCACGCGCCACACAAGAAACCTGCTCCCAATCTCATGTGTAAATAGTACTTCACCAATAACACCTACTAGCCATCATGTACACACATATCTTCCAGGTATATGCTGACTCCTACGGCTCAACACACGGATTGAATGCCTGCTACTAACCGCGATGCTAAAGCGGAACCCGACCACTAACAACCACTCCGTCAAATGATTACGGCGTTTGTCCATTACTTCTTTCTTGATTCCGGTATGAAACACTCTCAACCATCGCGGAACATGCAGATAACACCGGTCACCACACTGACTTTGACAATTTAAAAATGTTAGCAATCTGTGACAATTTCTCTCAACGAATAGTGAGGAAAAGTATAGAAATATTTAACGAAAAGAGCAATCGGAAGCGTGACACAGGTAAAGCACTCAACACGATATGAAAGACACTATTAACAGGTCAACTTCCTATTGGAGGACAAGGAATCAATAGGATTACGAGTGGGACGGGACAAGGCCAATCAGAACTGGATGATTTTTTGCAGTCGCCAATTGAAGATTTGCGGTGAAACGTCCGCATAATTTTTTAATTTCTTATGAAAGCCAACAAGACGCGGCCCATACCGGAAACCAGAAAGAAGTAAAGCACTCCGTCCTTCTTTGCATGATGGAGACGATGTACCCTCTAATAGCCCTACTGTAATTGTAAATCAGCCGGGATCACCTTCTCTGAAGATGCCCGACGAAGTTACAGGCGAAACGACCAGACCATGGCCAACAGCCTGAAAACTACATTCTATTCGATCGAGGACGTTCGTGAGAGCCTAAGCATGTTTATAATGAACTAGTTTGTATCGCCCAAGAACCCAGACATCTGACTAGTGCATGTCACAGTTACGCGATACAGCACAAACTTTTGGGGATCAAGCAAATTTGTTCTAAGTGCTTAGGACCCTAAATCTATATATGTGACCTGGAACAATGATGGTTCTTTACTTTGCTTGGCGATAGCGTTTTCTGATCCACTTCCCATCCCTACATTCAGTGCTGATCACCTAACCCACTTGCGTATCTATTACACCGCACGCATCTGACATTTCTTCTCATTTTTATATATGTATTTTTGCAGACGTGGGTTATAATCATGCTGGATAGTTGAATTTTACCACGTAAACCTTACGTGGGATTTAGGGATTAATGCATCCAGCAGCTAAATATGAGCTGCTTTATACGGTGTCGCCAAGGCTACTGTTGCTAACAGAGCTACCGAACCAGTTATCAGCTGTTAGTAATTCATTTTAATTTCACGTAAAATACTATTTATATTATTCAGTATAGTTGGAAAAAAAAACATTTTCCAACACATGCACCAAGAACATTTGAGAATCCCGGATGTATTTCCGATGATGATATACAAGTATCCAGTGCAACGCTTCACTTCTTGCAAGGCCGGGACATGGTTACATTTTCTGTGCGGACTGTGACGAATTGTCGGGACAATGAATGGGACACGGATGGGTGAATGGGAGGTCTAACAGAAGCAAAAGAAACGTTCACCAATCGCGCTGCTATGCTTCATCTGTTACTAGGAGACGAGGATCGAACCGAACAATGGGAACTCGGCAGAAATGCGACTACGTTACCCGATCTCATTTACCCCACATCTATGCATCTGTGTACACAAAGGCGAGATATTTTATTCACAGAAAAAATATTGGAGATATGAAAATATAGAACATGTCCGGCCCAAAATATGCTCTTTGACGCTATGCTGTGAATATATTCTTCCGTTTCGTATCACTGAAAAAGGTGTATGTGAGCGGAATACAGTGGGCAAAACGGTTATTGCTTTCTCCAAAAAATTCGAAGCCGAAAAAATATTTCTGCAAAAACGTCCATGTTTGTTAGTGTCGTGTATCTGTGAACAACATAGTCCAAAGCGAAAAGTTCAGTTACAACTTGTTATTTAAGCTCAACGCTTTCGAAGGTTGCGGCACGGAGATTTTCAAGAAAATAACCGCACTCCAAATTACCCTATACATAGAACAATTTTCGTTATCTTTGATTTTCACACAAGTGACTAACGATCTTTGTTCAATTGCCAAATGATTAAGATATTTGTAAGCAAAATACGAGGGTGTATTAAATGTGGTTTTTATTTGAAAATGGCTAATCTGAGTAAAACCTGGCGCTTCTTCCAGTTCTAAACTGCATTGTCATGTCCTGTCAGTCTGATGGAGGATGATCAAGACGCTCAATCTTGTAAGGGTTGTGGACGATCTTTTCGACCTCGTGCTTTCAGCTTTTTAAGGGTTTCGCAGAAATAATGATAGCGCATTGAGGCATGGATTCCATGTGCACCACAACTTGAATATTCAGAGAGACTGCAAGCATTAATTTGCCTGCTGATGAGACAGCGTTCAGCTAGTCCTTTGTGACGCAACTCCATGGATGACCTCTTCTTCTCGGAATCGCCTTCCCGATCGTCGCGTAGGAGCAATTGTTGGCTAACGTCCACTCTGGAGCATTCGATGAATGCATCGTGCGCAAATTCATCCGAATCTCAGTTGGTCAATTATCGCCTTGATAAGGCGCGCTGGAGTGCAGTTGCAATATACACACTCAAACACAAGCAACACAACACCTTACAGCGCTGATGAATGCCAATTCGGGCACATTTTCGGCTATTGAAGCTATATTATAGCACGCTGCTAGTACACGCCGCCATGATTCTGACCTACGAAACTTGCGTCGCTAAACGCGAGAAGCATAACAGTAATATTCCTATGTTCATAGCAAAAATGGAAATCTCGTTAAAGCGCAGTTTATCTGAATTACTTTAACCATTTACGAAATATTTCTCAGAATGATTAAATACTTACGTTTTACAATTAGTATGTTGCTATTAAGAGCATAGCATTTCAAGGGCCTCACACGGTGATAAGATCGGTACAGAAGGTCAAGTGTCAGACTCAAATAAGTCAAGTATTCGCCATTTACTCCTGAACCTAACACTAGTATTGGTCTTTGCACGTCATCCGATTGTGACGTTACGGAGCCCCTCATGTGTTACCTCGTACTGGGTATACTTCAAGGTATGTCAGTGTGAGTGTGTGCGTGTGTGTATGAGTGCGAGTGTATGAATGTGTGCGAGTGTATGAGTGTTGTCCGTGTGTGTATGAGTGCGTGTGTATGAGTGTTGTCCGTGTGTGTATGAGTATGAGTGCGAGTGTATGAATGTTGTCCGTGTGTGTATGAGTGTGTGTATGAGTATGAGTGCGAGTGTATGAATGTGTGCGTGTGTGTATGAGTATGAGTGCGAGTGTATGAATGTGTGCGTGTGTGTATGTGTATGAGTGCGTGTGTATGAGTGTTGTCCGTGTGTGTATGAGTATGAGTGCGAGTGTATGAGTGTTGTCCGTGTGTGTATGAGTGCGTGTGTATGAGTGTTGTCCGTGTGTGTATGAGTATGAGTGCGAGTGTATGAATGTTGTCCGTGTGTGTATGAGTGCGAGTGTATGAATGTGTGCGTGTGTGTATGAGTGCGAGTGTATGAGTGTTGTCCGTGTGTGTATGAGTATGAGTGCGTGTGTATGAATGTGTGTGCGTGGGTGTGTATGAGTGTGTGTATGTGTGTATGAGTGCGAGTGTATGAATGTGTGTGCGTGGGTGTGTATGAGTGTGTGTGTGCGAGTGTATGAGTGTGTGCGTGTGTGTATGAGTGCGAGTGTATGAGTGCGAGTGTATGAGTGTTGTCCGTGTGTGTATGAGTGCGAGTGTATGAATGTGTGTGCGTGGGTGTGTATGAGTGTGTGTATGAGTGCGAGTGTATGAGTGTGTGAGTGTGTGTATGAGTGCGAGTGTATGAGTGCTGTCCGTGTGTGTATGAGTGCGTGTGTATGAGTGCGTGTGTATGTGTGTGCGTGCGTGGGTGTGTATGAGTGTGTGTATGTGTGTATGAGTGCGAGTGTATGAGTGTGTGCGTGTGTGTATGAGTGCGAGTGTATGAGTGTTGTCCGTGTGTGTATGAGTGCGAGTGTATGAATGTGTGTGCGTGGGTGTGTATGAGTGTATGAGTGCGAGTGTATGAGTGTGTGCGTGTGTGTATGAGTGCGAGTGTATGAGTGCTGTCCGTGTGTGTATGAGTGCGTGTGTATGAGTGTTGTCCGTGTGTGTATGAGTGCGTGTGTATGAGTGTTGTCCGTGTGTGTATGAGTGCGAGTGTATGAGTGTTGTCCGTGTGTGTATGAGTGCGAGTGTATGAATGTGTGTGCGTGGGTGTGTATGAGTGTGTGTATGTGTGTATGAGTGCGAGTGTATGAGTGTGTGCGTGTGTGTATGAGTGCGAGTGTATGAGTGCTGTCCGTGTGTGTATGAGTGCGAGTGTATGAGTGCTGTCCGTGTGTGTATGAGTGCGTGTGTATGAGTGTTGTCCGTGTGTGTATGAGTGTGTGCGTGTATGTATGTATTGCTGCTTCTTTCACCCTATGCCGTATTCGTAACACAGTTCCACAAACAGTACAAATTTACTGCATAAGCAGAAACTCTATGGTAGTACAACGTAATTGGCAAACATGTTTCAATAGCAACTTAAAAGTACACGCACAATTTGTACATGGATTAAACGTTTTTATATTTTTCAACATAATATTGCATTATGTTTACTGTAAATCTTTACACATTTTTGTAATTCTAAGAACAAAATTGAAGTTTTTCTTATAATACGGAATTGTTTACCACAAATGCTGATTATTCAAGCAACATTCACAACATTTTCTATAATAGTCATTAAAAATATGGAGATAAATCCAAGAAAAATTGAAACGTGACTTTCTTACCAGGTCAGGTGTATCTACCCTGTATTGCAACTGTCAGCCAAGGGCAACACACGAGTTCAGTTTGCTGAACGTTCGCACCCGTTTCTAGGAACCGCTGTGACCTATCATAGCTATCTTCCTTAGAACGCCACACTTTTACATGTTTACATCTAAACTGTTCTGCGTGAATAAAAACATTCACTTCTTTGTTAAGGGAATACAGCAATGCAATTTTCGGAAAAGGGGCATTAGGACTGCGAGTCGAGAAAAAATATTCAAAGGCTATGGCTTCAAAACTAAGTTCCGCTTTTAATATTGTGGGTGTTTACATTTATGCATTAAAAGCACTTCAAATTATTTTAATTGAATTATTGGACTTTTTTTCCCCCGCAGGTTTACTTGACAAAATGTTCCACACTAAGTTTTCATGAACTTCTCAGAAATTTTTCATATCTACTACGAAAAGTCCAACAATTAACTGTGCGGTTTAGTTTGTATTTAAGAGCAAAAATGAGCTGTAAAAATAAAAATTTACAGTGATACATTTTTTAAAAATTATCTTCCTTTAAACTAGAACAGGAACCGAAAAACATATGAGAAATTTGTGTGCCATCATCAGATAAATGACACGAATATCTAAAAGAAATATTATTTCTAAGTTTCACCGTTTCACCGAAATTGACCATTAAAGAATTAAGAGTAGGTACCTAGATATTCAACCAAATTGACCGAAAACGTTAGAAAAGAGTAATTTCAGTGGATTGCCAGAAAAGAGTATCCTTTACAAAATGGTACCCATTGTATAATTGATTTGAGTACGTACCTGCCGTAGAAAATGTCCTTATCGATAACATAAGAATTACGGCACAGGGTATTTTTTAAACTTAGTTTATTGGAATTGAAAGATAATAATGTCAATCGTCCGAATCAATCCAAATTCAGCAGGCATACTAATTTTGATATTTCTGTTTCAACAATCCACACAACCTTCGGTGAAACCTGATTCCACCAAGTGATGCCTACACCTATCTACATTTAATAGCCGAAGGCATCGTCCATTACCTGCCAGGTAGGCTGATGTGAATGGCGACAGAACGAGAGAAACTACAGGGCAAGGAATCGATCTAAAGGCCCTCAGCAAGAGAGTCGTGGAGGAAAGCAATCAGTTAACTCGGTGCCAAACATTTTCATACTTCTAACCAGCTCTCAAAGTATGGTGCTCGTTGAAAGGAAATTAAACAGCTTTAGACAACTATTTGGTTCTTGTTTTGACTACAGTGATTTGCACATGTACCAAGATAAAAGTTAACACATTAAATGTAGCTTTATTGCAAAATGGGGTAATTTCCTTCCGGTCGAAAGGAAAATGTCAGAAAACAATGTTGCTTATTATTTATTTATGCTAACAAACTTACTGCTGGTGTTTTTCAACACACAAGCCGTGTGTGGACAATGTTTAAGAGTTGGAATCAGGACTGAAAAATTGAATGCCATAGCCGGGATTTGAACCATGGATCTTCCGCTTATCGAGCGGCTGCTTTAACCACTAAGCTACCATGGCCAAGTTGTAAATGCGACACTAAATTCCCCAGCTAGACCACATCAGAGATAAGGGCGACCTACAATGGTGAGTACTTTATGTCTGATGTGAGATAATCAGTTGGGAAATTTAATGTCGTACTGGCAAGTTGGCCATGGTAGCTCAGTGGTTAAAGCAACCGCTCGATAAGCGGAAGATCCGTGGTTCACATCCTGGCTATGGCATTGAATGTTTCAGTTTCTGGTTCCACCTCTTAAACAATGTTGCTGTGTTTGTGATAATCACGTTCTCAACTTCATCAGGCTGCAGTGCAAGTCAACAAATCGAATGCCAAGCCACAAAAGGGAATTAGAAGCGATTTCAATAAATTCTTTAGGTGTGTTTTTACTTTTTACATTTCGTTTCCTTTGTGGCCAAAATGCTCATTTTGATTACCTTTACTGTGGACTTCGGCAAATACGGCATCAATGTCACCTACCTGAAACAAAGAGAAAAAGACAAATGAATGAAGAGAAATAAATTAATTGGGTGAAGATTTTAAACAAAATTAATTACCAGACAGTGCCTCTGTCTCACAGAAATACTTCCATTGTTACCACAGAGAAGAAAATGTTATATGCACAGAGCTCGGTTCAAATTTTGCTCCAACTGGTTTTCTTAACTTCACTATTGCATAACAACATACATTGTTCGTTTTACGACATTCTTGATAGTCTGATTGCGCAGTTCGGCCACCTCTTTGAGGAATCGCAACACGGTCCTTTCAGGCAGAGTTGCAACATCTTAGCATGAACCTTTGTAGCTAATGAAAGAGAAAAGAACTGGAATTCAGAGTTTTGGCAACTGAGACCCAACATGGAGCCAACACGTAACTGTCACTCCCTTAAAATGAGGGTTGCTTTTGATCTTCAAGGACAGGGAGAAGAGTGGAGATGGATTTATGACAAGCATTAGTTGTGGGTGGGCAGCGCGCAGTTCGTGCAACTGCACACGCGTTGAGCAAACAGGCTCTTCGAACATAAACGGCATTTTTTGCCAACATTTTGGGGCTTTTCTGCATTCCGTAGAGGTTAAACGGTGCGGAACACTTGAGCACAGACTGTCTATTGTTTGGGTAAGAGATCACTTGAACTAAACCTATTTTCCCTATTCCCACTTCCCCTTTCCCGTACTTTCGGCTCATCTGGTACAGAACGTTTCTCTGCTAAGTTACTGAATTAAACCTTTAAAAGAAAACTCCATAACAGCAAAATAAAGGGAAGTTTTTCAAGTAGTATTCGTGTTTTATAAATCACTGACATGCACGGTTTGTTCTTTGCAGCTCTTCAATACAACCTATAACTTAGTTATGGAAATACTCAGATACCCTTCCTCTGTATAATATTGTACGTACAGCCTTGCTGTATTCTTCTATAATTGCCACTTCTCATTCTTACAAGCAACGGCACTCATTACTCAATTTGCTTTTATTATTTATTAATAGCAATTATTATTATTATTATTATTATTATTATTATTATTATTATTATTATTATTATTATTATTATTATTATTATTATTATTATTATTATTATTATTATTATTATTATTATTATTATTATTATTATCATCACTACCGCCGCCGCCGGCACCACAGCCGCCGCCACCACCACCACCACCACCGTCACCACCACCATGTAGTTGATTTCAAGGTGCAAGTATATTTGACTTAAGATCCTGTATTTTACACCCGGGTATAAAGAAACTCGAGGTTTGGGAAGATGAACCAATTCTTGGTATACTTTGAAGTAACTCGAGGTTTGGGAAAATGAACCAATTCTTGGTATACTTTGAAGTAACTCGAGGTTTGGGAAAATGAACCAATTCTTGGTATACTTTGAAGTAACTCGAAGTTTGGGAAGATGAACCAATTCTTGGTATACTTTGAAGTAACTCGAAGTTTGGGAAGATGAACCAATTCTTGGTATACTTTGAAGTAACTCGAAGTTTGGGAAGATGAACCAATTCTTGGTATACTTTGAAGTAACTCGAAGTTTGGGAAGATGAACCAATTCTTGGTATACTTTGAAGTAACTCGAAGTTTGGGAAGATGAACCAATTCTTGGTATACTTTGAAGTAACTCGAAGTTTGGGAAGATGAACCAATTCTTGGTATACTTTGAAGTAACTCGAAGTTTGGGAAGATGAACCAATTCTTGGTATACTTTGAAGTAACTCGAGGTTTGGGAAGATGAACCAATTCTTGGTATACTTTGAAGTAACTTGAGGTTTGGGAAGATGAACCAATTCTTGGTATACTTTGAAGTAACTCGAAGTTTGGGAAGATGAACCAATTCTTGGTATACTTTGAAGTAACTCGAAGTTTGGGAAGATGAACCAATTCTTGGTATACTTTGAAGTAACTCGAAGTTTGGGAAGATGAACCAATTCTTGGTATACTTTGAAGTAACTCGAAGTTTGGGAAGATGAACCAATTCTTGGTATACTTTGAAGTAACTCGAAGTTTGGGAAGATGAACCAATTCTTGGTATACTTTGAAGTAACTCGAAGTTTGGGAAAATGAACCAATTCTTGGTATACTTTGAAGTAACTCGAGGTTTGGGAAGATGAACCAATTCTTGGTATACTTTGAAGTAACTCGAGGTTTGGGAAATTGAACCAATTCTTGGTATACTTTGAAGTAACTCGAAGTTTGGGAAGATGAACCAATTCTTGGTATACTTTGAAGTAACTCGAAGTTTGGGAAGATGAACCAATTCTTGGTATACTTTGAAGTAACTCGAGGTTTGGGAAAATGAACCAATTCTTGGAAAGTAACTCGAGGTTTGGGAAGATGAACCAATTCTTGGTATACTTTGAAGTAACTCGAAGTTTGGGAAGATGAACCAATTCTTGGAAAGTAACTCGAGGTTTGGGAAGATGAACCAATTCTTGGTATACTTTGAAGTAACTCGAAGTTTGGGAAGATGAACCAATTCTTGGTATACTTTGAAGTAACTCGAGGTTTGGGAAGATGAACCAATTCTTGGTATACTTTGAAGTAACTCGAAGTTTGGGAAGATGAACCAATTCTTGGTATACTTTGAAGTAACTCGAAGTTTGGGAAGATGAACCAATTCTTGGTATACTTTGAAGTAACTCGAGGTTTGGGAAAATGAACCAATTCTTGGAAAGTAACTCGAGGTTTGGGAAGATGAACCAATTCTTGGTATACTTTGAAGTAACTCGAAGTTTGGGAAGATGAACCAATTCTTGGTATACTTTGAAGTAACTCGAAGTTTGGGAAGATGAACCAATTCTTGGTATACTTTGAAGTAACTCGAAGTTTGGGAAGATGAACCAATTCTTGGTATACTTTGAAGTAACTCGAGGTTTGGGAAGATGAACCAATTCTTGGTATACTTTGAAGTAACTCGAGGTTTGGGAAGATGAACCAATTCTTGGTATACTTTGAAGTAACTCGAAGTTTGGGAAGATGAACCAATTCTTGGTATACTTTGAAGTAACTCGAAGTTTGGGAAGATGAACCAATTCTTGGTATACTTTGAAGTAACTCGAAGTTTGGGAAGATGAACCAATTCTTGGTATACTTTGAAGTAACTCGAAGTTTGGGAAGATGAACCAATTCTTGGTATACTTTGAAGTAACTCGAAGTTTGGGAAGATGAACCAATTCTTGGTATACTTTGAAGTAACTCGAAGTTTGGGAAAATGAACCAATTCTTGGTATACTTTGAAGTAACTCGAGGTTTGGGAAGATGAACCAATTCTTGGTATACTTTGAAGTAACTCGAGGTTTGGGAAATTGAACCAATTCTTGGTATACTTTGAAGTAACTCGAAGTTTGGGAAGATGAACCAATTCTTGGTATACTTTGAAGTAACTCGAAGTTTGGGAAGATGAACCAATTCTTGGTATACTTTGAAGTAACTCGAGGTTTGGGAAAATGAACCAATTCTTGGAAAGTAACTCGAGGTTTGGGAAGATGAACCAATTCTTGGTATACTTTGAAGTAACTCGAAGTTTGGGAAGATGAACCAATTCTTGGAAAGTAACTCGAGGTTTGGGAAGATGAACCAATTCTTGGTATACTTTGAAGTAACTCGAAGTTTGGGAAGATGAACCAATTCTTGGTATACTTTGAAGTAACTCGAGGTTTGGGAAGATGAACCAATTCTTGGTATACTTTGAAGTAACTCGAAGTTTGGGAAGATGAACCAATTCTTGGTATACTTTGAAGTAACTCGAAGTTTGGGAAGATGAACCAATTCTTGGTATACTTTGAAGTAACTCGAGGTTTGGGAAAATGAACCAATTCTTGGAAAGTAACTCGAGGTTTGGGAAGATGAACCAATTCTTGGTATACTTTGAAGTAACTCGAAGTTTGGGAAGATGAACCAATTCTTGGAAAGTAACTCGAGGTTTGGGAAGATGAACCAATTCTTGGTATACTTTGAAGTAACTCGAAGTTTGGGAAGATGAACCAATTCTTGGTATACTTTGAAGTAACTCGAGGTTTGGGAAGATGAACCAATTCTTGGTATACTTTGAAGTAACTCGAAGTTTGGGAAGATGAACCAATTCTTGGTATACTTTGAAGTAACTCGAAGTTTGGGAAGATGAACCAATTCTTGGAAAGTAACTCGAGGTTTGGGAAGATGAACCAATTCTTGGTATACTTTGAAGTAACTCGAAGTTTGGGAAGATGAACCAATTCTTGGTATACTTTGAAGTAACTCGAGGTTTGGGAAGATGAACCACTTCTTGGAAAGTAACTCGAGGTTTGGGAAGATGAACCAATTCTTGGTATACTTTGAAGTAACTCGAAGTTTGGGAAGATGAACCAATTCTTGGTATACTTTGAAGTAACTCGAGGTTTGGGAAAATGAACCAATTCTTGGTATACTTTGAAGTAACTCGAGGTTTGGGAAGATGAACCACTTCTTGGAAAGTAACTCGAGGTTTGGGAAGATGAACCAATTCTTGGTATACTTTGAAGTAACTCGAGGTTTGGGAAAATGAACCAATTCTTGGTATACTTTGAAGTAACTCGAAGTTTGGGAAGATGAACCAATTCTTGGTATACTTTGAAGTAACTCGAAGTTTGGGAAGATGAACCAATTCTTGGTATACTTTGAAGTAACTCGAAGTTTGGGAAGATGAACCAATTCTTGGTATACTTTGAAGTAACTCGAAGTTTGGGAAGATGAACCAATTCTTGGTATACTTTGAAGTAACTCGAAGTTTGGGAAGATGAACCAATTCTTGGTATACTTTGAAGTAACTCGAAGTTTGGGAAAATGAACCAATTCTTGGTATACTTTGAAGTAACTCGAGGTTTGGGAAGATGAACCAATTCTTGGTATACTTTGAAGTAACTCGAGGTTTGGGAAAATGAACCAATTCTTGGTATACTTTGAAGTAACTCGAAGTTTGGGAAGATGAACCAATTCTTGGTATACTTTGAAGTAACTCGAAGTTTGGGAAGATGAACCAATTCTTGGTATACTTTGAAGTAACTCGAAGTTTGGGAAGATGAACCAATTCTTGGTATACTTTGAAGTAACTCGAAGTTTGGGAAGATGAACCAATTCTTGGTATACTTTGAAGTAACTCGAAGTTTGGGAAGATGAACCAATTCTTGGTATACTTTGAAGTAACTCGAAGTTTGGGAAGATGAACCAATTCTTGGTATACTTTGAAGTAACTCGAAGTTTGGGAAGATGAACCAATTCTTGGTATACTTTGAAGTAACTCGAAGTTTGGGAGGATGAACCAATTCTTGGTATACTTTGAAGTAACTCGAAGTTTGGGAAGATGAACCAATTCTTGGTATACTTTGAAGTAACTCGAAGTTTGGGAAGATGAACCAATTCTTGGTATACTTTGAAGTAAGCAATCAAGGACAGAACTTTTGGAAAACACTCTGCAAGGTTTTTCTTTTGTGCTCTATGTAGGTAAACACAGATCAAATAACCACTCAGCGACTCTGCTTGCCACCTAGGGACTAACATTTACTAACAGGTGTGCTAACGCGGAACCCGCTAGTCGCACTTCGCCTTAGGGAGGTGGGAGAACACACCCTAACAAAACTCAATACAGTTTAAATCCCTGTTATAGCAGAGCCCACGTTACTTCATACTGCCAGGATTTATCCTTTAAGTGCTAGCAGAGCACACGAGGAAAATGAGTTCTTTGCGATTGTGTAATTTAATCAAGAACGGCTTCCTTTGAAGAGCCGATGAAAGAAGCGCGGACACGCGCGCCTTTCGATCCCTGAAAGTGAGTGACTTACTATGATTCCAGATTGTCCCTTGGGTGCTGCTGCCGTCACCTCCAAGCTTCTTGGCATGGTAAGGTGCAATTTAACCAAATACCTACCCTGCAGAAATAAAACTAGTTTGTACGTTTGGGACTGGTGCCATTTGAATGCATCACTTTGGACATTCTCGAAGATTAGCTCGAGTGGAACATGTCATCTTTTGTAACAAACCGTATAAAATTCTACTTAGACTTCTACTGACACGTAACAATGAATTGAAACCAGAGGTACTCAAATCATTGAAAATAAACAAAAATCTTGACTCTGTAATTTATTTTTATAATTCCATTTTGAAGCCTTCCATTTCAAATACCAAAAATTATTTTGAAATAAAGAATAACCTTAAAAATAAAATGTACTACTACATACTCCACAAATACAACGCATACCTAGCTTACATATAGCTCATTGTTTGTCGTCAATAAGGAAACATTTCCAGTATCAACAACATCGTAACTGCTGCAGGAAACAATTTCCCTCTAAGTATATTAGTAAGCTTATATTACGCTTTTAAAAGTTCATTTTTCCACCAACAATGTCAACGAAAATTGTACTCCAAGCCCAAATACAACGAGCAAATTCAAATCTTGTAACCAAACATTTGAACTGTATGGTAAAAACACTAGCGCAACTGTCCATGAAGGGCCAAGGCTTGCCACTCGCCCAGCCGCTGTGTCCCCCACCTCTGCCCATTACAGGCGTCATTGGTGGGGTGTAGTACTGGAGGGTGGGAGGTGTACAGCGTCCTGAGCTCACCCGGCCTTCTCGACCTGGGCCCGCTACTTCTCCATCAAGTACCTCGTCAATTGCCCCCACCCCCGGGACCTAACGAGGCTGTGCACCCCGTGGGGGAAAATCCCCATGCTGGTACCGGGGACCGAACCCGCATCCTGCGCAACGAAGGCGGTCGAGCTGTATGGTAAACTTGTTGGAATTATTCTCATACAAAATATTATGTTTATGTTTAGTAAGTCTCAAACTATTATCTATTCGGTACGGAGTTGCGTAAAAAGCAACCTCGCAGGACTTACCGTTTAGCAATGTTTCATAACAGCTAGAGACCATGGCTTTTTTGCAGTAGCGATAAAAGCGACAAATTGTTCATTAAAAATGTATTTTTTGTTTGCGAATACGACATAACCATTACTAAAATCTATCGCCAATCTTCGCCATAGAGGTGTTCTTACAGAAAATAAGTAATTTCGGCGAAGATAACCGAATTCTTTCAAATTAAGTACTTTATTCCTTTAAGTTGAAGAAATAGTCAATGTACCGTTTAAGCCTCTGAGCTTGCCATTATATTTACAAGCCGAAATGTAGAACTGAAAAATGCTCATATCAGCCCAACCCCCAAAACTTGGTCTGTCGCAACAATCTTACAACTAAAACGCCAAATCCTAATATTTATATCACCAGTTTTGCTCTTCAAACAAATGCGAAATTATATGCGCTCTACTCATAACTCTTACTTGATAAGCGTTCCTCTCGTTACACATTGGCCATTTATTAAAAAAATGTTATCACAAAGTTTATAGTAAATTGAAACATTTGCAAACTACTCCATAAGTTGAGGAAGGAGCCAGGGGTTGAAGATGTGCCACCCCTATGACTGGGTGTAACATCCCGACAGACAGGCAGCGGTGCAATCCCCTTCTCTCCCAGTATATTTGCTGCATTAAGCTCCATATCGGTTATTGACAGTCAGCTATTTGATCTTTCACTCCAGGATTCACAAATTTCTGCGGTCAAACTGCACCATAATTCCAAATAACTTAAGCTTTTGTGCTAACCATAACTGTGTCTCATTATTGCTTACTTGATGCCCATTACAACGTGAATTCGCATAGCCAAGGAGGAAAGCGCGCAACTTCTTCACACTTGTCAACGGAAGTTAATGTTAATTACGCCATTCAACTGCAGTTCAATCCGTAACCACCAGATAACGAGAATATGAAACATGATTTCCTCAACCACAAAGATGGCAATCTAGATCCTTAAAGCGTTTCAATATGCACATTATTTTGTGTAGGGGGATTTAAGAAGGTCTGCTATTTATTTACATGAACACAATTTGGATTCAATATTATTCCAAATAACGTTTCCTTCAGTCGGGGCGATTCCCTGCCAAAATGGAGTCGCACTCGGCAATAGCGCTCACAATTAAATCACCATACCTACTCATCAAATGGAATGATTTAAACGAACACGAGCTCATTGCTGAAAGAGGCACATTTTATGTATAAATGCAATTTATACACATTTCTTAAGTAATAATTTCCTAAATATTCGCTGTTGCAGCTTCAAATTCTCCCAGTATATTGTGCAACGTAAATGGCGATTTGAACACATTAGAAATAAATATTAACAATACTGGAATATTAGATTGGTGGTTTGTTCTCATTAACTCGCGGTTAACATAGGGTGATACGTTTTATAAGCGAGCATTCTCGTGCAGCGAGCCAGTCTTGAGAGACAGCAAGTCTGGAGAATGTAAAGAGAAGCTCTGTTTTCCGAGACGTCCTGCGTTCGACTACCCAGCTAGTGAGCCGTCTGGAACAGGCAACGACGGACGAGATGGCGGTCAACAATGGAACTAGTTAAATTACTGAAGTGACAGACTCAACTAAGCGAACTCCAGGTGAAACTTCAAGTGGGTAATTAAGTGTCAGTGAAAACTGGACTAAGTTGCAATATGAAATACGCTTTGATATAATTAAGCAATGAAATGTCTTTGAAATGATAATGAAGAGGTACGTACATATGCATACAGAATGGCACACTTATCGTTCCCACATAAAGTAATTAGCTTGAGGCATCTCGTTAAAGCTCATCAAACGATACAAACTTACACAGTACTAACAATAAAGCAAAACGGGATAAAAGGATTTAAGCAACATTTCTATTGCTGACGAAGCACTTTCTCAGGTTGCAAAATTACACAACTACCACATGAATTAATTATTATGAAAAATGTACAATGCTTGTACAAACTATTCTTACAAATTCTTATTTTTCCATGTACTTCATGTTAAACAGTTTCATTATACATTTCGACGACTCCGGACTCGCTGGTAAAGACATGACACGCAATTAGTAATATGATGAATGTTATCAGAGCTATCTTTAAATTTGTAAGCATTTTGACCAACGAGTTTATACATTTTCTTCAAACTCTTATACACGTACATAGTCGCAATCTTCTACTTGCTGCGAAGGAACAGTCTAACGGGTGCTCCGGGTCGCTTGTAAAAATATGGAAAGGCATTTGTAATCCAATACATTAACTTAATCGATGCCATACAATATGAGACATAGGGACTGTGTAGGAGTGTAAAGTTTAGTTGCAAAGGTTTCCTGGATATGCCGTCCAAATCATTCTAAATGCCCATAAACATGTTTTTAATTAGCTACAATGGGAATGAACTGTTATGTTGGTGTTTCACCAGTGCACTAGTCATGACGGCGACGGCGACGGCGACGCTGTGCTAAGAAAGTCTCTGTCTCTGTGGCCACGTGGTGAACCTAAGTCTGTATCCCTCAAGATTTATACAGCTTTTAGAACACAGCGTTCTGGAATATTTCCAATGATTCCCGCTGCACACTGCGTCTGTTATCGCTACTGGCAACCTTCAAGGGCTTTCTCTTGTGCTACATGCACTTATCTTACAATTTTGCCATATAGCCAGCAACTCACGTGGTTTAAGGCACGCACGCACGCACGCCAAACCCCATGTTCCAGTGGTCGCTAGATGGTCGCGCATAACCTACTTTTTTTTTAAGTTTAAGCTTTATTTAGGGTCGCTATGCCCTTTAAGGCGGGACTGGGCAAGTGGTGCTCAAGAGGGCAGCCTGCTAAAGGCCTTGCATTGATAACTGTATGTTTAGCAGGTAAAAAAAATGAAAGCCACTCAAGTATCCCACGAGTTGCCCAGGCCTGTTTTTAGCTCTTATCACGTCCTTTTACATTTTGGGTAGGTACATGTAAACATGACAATTTTATAAGTGTTTTAATAAAACATAAACACAATTGACAAAGCTATTTTAAAGGTTCTTGTGAGTTAAATATATGTAAAAGAAAATGGATGTGTTTTTACACTCGAGAAGCATCATTCAGTGCTTTCTGGGGTGCGCTGATCAGAGCACCAACTATAATGATGATTGGGGAGGGATTCGAACCTACCTCCCTCTCACGAGTCCGTGCCCTAGCGATATAGGTTACCTAACAACCGTACTATGCTCGCTAGTTTTCACTGACAATGACCAGGGTATCAAAACCTCAGTTGCACTATGATAACACCCACATACCTACAACCAAAGTTACAATGGTGTGAGTGAAACACTCGTGGGTTCTTCCGAAGGAAACTAATAGAGAAATTTCGGTTCTTATTTATTTCTGAAAGCCTCGTTTTTTTCGAATGAAAATCTATCCCTTTTGCGCACAAGTTTCTACAGCAAGATCAATATCCAAACAGTAATGCGGGTTTCAACAATGGCCCTTGACTTGGAACACTTTTCTTCCATGATTGTTGGTCTTTTTGTTCTGATTTCTATGTTGTTGCTGTTATTGTTATTGTTGTTGCGTAAATGTGGGACAGGACAAAGACCCATAAACCCTTCAGTCATATATTAAAGCAGCAAGAGAAGATATAACAGGCCATGGCGGTTCCCTTTAAACGACAATTTGACATTTATTTGTAACGCTTCATCACAGACAGCATGACTTTCTCCTGTTCTGTTGTTTTCTCCAGACAAATAGCAGGTAGCGCTTGGGGGAATTCCTCCGACGGAAATTACCGACAGCTCGATTGACAAGGTCTCCTTTTCATACCCTTCCCCCCCCCCCCCCCCCCCCCCGTTCTCCTCGATCTTCACAGTATTTAATGCAACATGACTAAACAAAGACACTATTTCTTTATTTTCTATCAGTGTTGATTTAGGATGTCTTAAAAATACTATTAGGTCACGTGGTAGAGTTATTGTATTTGCTTCTACCGTGTGTGAGTGTATACTTCTATATCTTTTTTATTTGTATTTTAATTTAAAGCAAACATCCAACAAGTAGAAAAAGCCTAAGTTTGGAGGTCAGAGATATAAGGAAATGTCTGTGGGACAACAGAAGAAGTGGCAACGCCGCACTCTCTAGGTTCCACGCACTATTGATTTCGTGAGCTGGAATCAGAAACCTGGTGTACCGCCTGCAATGCCCGGGCTCCATACGACCATTGCCGACAACGCCCGAATATCCTCCTCAGTGAGCCGGCCGGCCGCCGGAATTCTAACCTCACTTGTTTCTCGGCGTGCCGCAATCCTGACGTGTCCCAACGAAAATATTCCGCCAGAAATATTGATGGTTACACATTGCGGATTCAGTTCTCAGTCGTAACAATACAGGTAGATTGATTCTACAAACCACGCTTTCCTTAACAGCACAACCACACATATTCATTACTTCAATCACCACCCTTATTGTTCAAGGCTCTCTCAGTTGCAAATATTTTACACATTCAGAGGATACTTTTTGATATTGGGCACAGGAAATATTGCGTTCATTCCAAATATTTGACGTGGAGAATTCACTAGAAACATTTTTTGAACTTCATGAACCCAAGTAAAGAAATCAAAAGTCTGTATGGGGGAGATATCGGTATTTAAATTACAACATTTTCATGACGCAAATTTCGCCCCAGTCAATTAATCTTTTATCTGAAAATATTTGCGCCAACTTGCAGTTTCTCAAAGGGGGGACAACATGGGGTTACAAGATTAGGGGAAAAGCTTTAAATATTTAGTTTTGAATTTTCTTTTAAAAACTCTCAAGTCGTTTTCGTTTCCTCTGCAATACGATATGCTGAAGGGGTCAAGAAAAAAGACGAACAGAACAGTAGATGACTTGTCTCTGACTAACAATCTGTTTTCCAAATGTTGAGCCACAACAATACTTGTGCAGATGCTACAAATAGTGCCAACTTATGAGCTGTTGCAGATGTTTGTGCTGCCCGTGAACCTTGACAACTCTAATATACACAATGTGGTGAATGCGGATACAATCGCTTCAAATCTCATCCACATACTTGCTCTCAAAATCAATGGTTAACAATTCAAGTTAATAAACGCAGGCCGTCCCAAAAGAGACATTACTTCGCCGTAAAGTTACAACAAAGTGATCCCCTAATGCTGTCCCAGGACTCGCAGCCGGAGACGATACGCAATAACAGCCTTCATTCCAGTTACCATGTGTGGAAAGAGAAACCTCCATCTTATAGTGGCAAAGACAAATAAACCAATTATCTCAACATTTATCATTTACAACCAACTAGACCATTCTTTAGTTCTATGGCTTATAATTATACAGGGAAATAAACCAAGGCGGATAACTCGTGTAGGTCCAAAGCAACTGCTATGAAGCTTGGTTTAGCACTCAGTAGCCTGCCGTGGAGGAGTCGCTGGGCTTAACAGCTCTGCAACGTTTCCTGGTTCCATCCCACCGATACTCACTAGGCAAATGGGTAGTACAGAAGGTCCTTACGTCAAGGTGCGAGGGCCGTTAGGCACTCTACAACCGCCGCCGCCGCCACCGCCGCCTCCACAACCATCACCATTACAACAGCCGCCACTGTCACCACCGCCACCACTCCTACAACCGCCACAGCCGCCTCCACAACCACCACCATTACAACAGCCGCCACTGTCACCACCGCCACCACTCCTACAACCGCCACCGCCGCCTCCACAACCACCACCATTACAACAGCCGCCACTGTCACCACCGCCACCACTCCTACAACCGCCACCGCCGCCTCCACAACCACCACCATTACAACACCCGCCACTGTCACCACCGCCACCACTCCTACAACCGCCACCGCCGCCTCCACAACCACCACCATTACAACAGCCGCCACTGTCACCACCGCCACCACTCCTACAACCGCCGCCTCCACAACCACCATCACTACAACAGCCGCCACTGTCACCACCATCACTACAACAGCCGCCACTGTCACCGCGACCACACTACAAACGTCGCCACTGACACCACCACCACCACCACCACCTCCACCTCCACCACCACATCCACAACCACCACCACCACTACAACAGCCGCCACTGTCACCGCGACCACACTACAAGCGTCGCCACTGACACCACCACCACCACCACCACCTCCACCACCACCACATCCACCACCACCACCACCTCCACCTCCACCACCACATCCACAACCACCACCATCACTACAACAGCCACCACTGTCACCGCGACCACACTACAAGCGTCGCCACTGACACCACCACCTCCACCACCACCACATCCACAACCACCACCACCACTACAACAGCCGCCACTGTTACCGCGACCACACTACAAGCGTCGCCACTGACACCACCACCACCACATCCACAACCACCACCACTACAACAGCCGCCACTGTCACCGCGACCACACTACAAGCGTCGCCACTCACACCACCACCACCACCACATCCACAACCACCACCACCACTACAACAGCCGCCACTGTCACCGCGACCACACTACAAGCGTCGCCACTGACACCACCACCACCACATCCACATCCACAACCACCACCACCACTACAACAGCCGCCACTGTCACCGCGACCACACTACAAGCGTCGCCACTGACACCACCACCACCACCTCCACCACCTCCACCTCCACCACCTCCACAACCACCACCACTACAACAGCCGCCACTGTCACCGCGACCACTCTAAAATTACCCAAATATAGTTAAAATGTCTGGAAACAAATAATACCCTTTCTGTGTAGTTTAACGCCTTCAGAAGTAGAAACAAAGGCAAACAAAGGCTTTAAATTCAGTCCTAGGCCTCGTTAAACTTCAACTCATCAGAGTTTGGGTTTGGACTCTGTCTAGCACGTTTTCACCGTGGACGCTTGAACACTATTGCGCATGTCGCTGTCAACACCAAGTGTAATAAACTGACCCTTTTGAAGAATGTATGGATCACGAACAAAGACCTGCTTGTTTTGTATCGATCGAGATCAGCGCCCAAAGCCACCTGCAAGATGTGCTTCTTGATAAAATTATTGATCGTTACCCTTGTAGATAATGTCGATGCATCCTGGATCACCAACCTTATCATTTAGGATACTATCTTGTCAAATACTGCCACAGCCCGTAGGAATTATGATACAAATCTAAACACGTGCTGAGACTTCCTGGACAGTTTCCAATGCAAATGTAGCAAGATAATGAACTCATTCAATCTTCATTTCAAAATTCTGAAATGCATGCAAATGTTTAATTTTCAACTAGCCCATGGTTCAGAATATGAACTTTTTCTTATTTACCTATATATTACCAGTCATACAGCTAACGAGCATTTTACCCTCCATCAACATTTTAACACAAGGGTCACACCATCATTTCCTTTCTGTCACTTCAGAAGGCTTGTTCCTCCTGAGCCTGCGGAAAGGTCCATGGTTGTCCAGAAGTAATCACTTCAATGTTTACATTTTCATGTAACCTAGTGCTTTTGTGTGCAAAGAAGATTTCTTCTACAACAGTTGCTATTCATTCGCAGGTCCCCTAACTCAACCTGTGAAGTATTTTGTTTTAACTTTGCCTATATTCCTTTGGCTTGCACAACTCCACAGCTATTGCAATATTATCACATTGGTTTACCACTTAGCACCTTGATATAAGTTGACAATGTCTTCTCTTCTTTATCTGATTACTCTACCCTTATGTACGACTTACCAGACAGTGCCTGGGGTCAGACGTCTGTCAGGGAGCACAGGAACCTATGTACCAGACAGAGTGAACACCTGCAAGTATGAGAGTGAGGAAGTGATTACCCTCCCCTTATGTAGGACTTACCAGCCAGTGCCTAGGGTCAGACGTTTGACAGGGAGCACAGGAACCTATGTACCAGACAGAGTGAACACCTGCAAGTATGAGAGTGAGAAAGTGATTACCCTCCCCTTATGTACGACTTACCAGCCAGTGCCTAGGGTCAGACGTCTGTCAGGGAACACAGGAACCTATGTACCAGACAGAGTGAACACCTGCAAGTATGAGAGTGAGGAAGTGATTACCCTCCCCTTATGTAGGACTTACAAGACAGTGTCCAGGGTCAGACGCCTGTCAGGGAGCACAGGGACCTATGTACCAGACAGGGTGAACACCTGCAAGTATGAGAGTGAGGAAGTGATTACCCTGCCCTTATGTAGGACTTACAAGCCAGTGTCTAGGGTCAGACGTCTGTCAGGGAACACAGGAACCTATGTACCAGACAGTGAACACCTGCAAGTATGAGAGTGAGGAAGTGATTACCCTCCCCTTATGTAGGACTTACAAGTCAGTGTCTAGGGTCAGACGTCTGTCAGGGAACACAGGAACCTATGTACCAGACAGAGTGAACACCTGCAAGTATCAGAGTGAGGAAGTGATTACCCTCCCCTTATGTAGGACTTACAAGACAGTGTCTAGGGTCAGACGCCTGTCAGGGAGCACAGGAACCTATGTACCAGACAGGGTGAACACCTGCAAGTATGAGAGTGAGGAAGTGATTACCTTCCCCTTATGTAGGACTTACAAGACAGTGTCTAGAGTCAGACGTCTGTCAGGGAACACAGGAACCTATGTACCAGACAGGGTGAACACCTGCAAGTATGAGAGTGAGGAAGTGATTACCCTCCCCTTATGTAGGACTTACATGCCAGTGCCTAGGTTCAGACGTCTGTCAGGGAACACAGGAACCTATGTACCAGACAGAGTGAACACCTGCAAGTATGAGAGTGAGGAAGTGATTACCCTCCCCTTATGTAGGACTTACATGCCAGTGTCTAGGTTCAGACGTCTGTCAGGGAACACAGGAACCTATGTACCAGACAGAGTGAACACCTGCAAGTATGAGAGTGAGGAAGTGATTACCCTCCCCTTATGTAGGACTTACATGCCAGTGCCTAGGGTCCGACGTCTGTCAGGGAACACAGGAACCTATGTACCAGACAGAGTGAACACCTGCAAGTATGAGAGTGAGGAAGTGATTACCCTCCCCTTATGTAGGACTTACATGCCAGTGTCTAGGTTCAGACGCCTGTCAGGGAGCACAGGAACCTATGTACCAGACAGAGTGAACACCTGCAAGTATGAGAGTGAGGAAGTGATTACCCTCCCCTTATGTAGGACTTACAAGACAGTGTCTAGGGTCAGACGCCTGTCAGGGAACACAGGAACCTATGTACCAGACAGAGTGAACACCTGCAAGTATGAGAGTGAGGAAGTGATTACCCTCCCCTTATGTAGGACTTACAAGTCAGTGTCTAGGTTCAGACGCCTGTCAGGGAGCACAGGAACCTATGTACCAGACAGAGTGAACACCTGCAAGTATGAGAGTGAGGAAGTGATTACCCTCCCCTTATGTAGGACTTACATGCCAGTGTCTAGGTTCAGACGCCTGTCAGGGAGCACAGGAACCTATGTACCAGACAGAGTGAACACCTGCAAGTATGAGAGTGAGGAAGTGATTACCCTCCCCTTATGTAGGACTTACAAGACAGTGTCTAGAGTCAGACGCCTGTCAGGGAACACAGGAACCTATGTACCAGACAGAGTGAACACCTGCAAGTATGAGAGTGAGGAAGTGACTACCCTCCCCTTATGTAGGACTTACAAGACAGTGTCTAGGTTCAGACGTCTGTCAGGGAACACAGGAACCTATGTACCAGACAGAGTGAACACCTGCAAGTATGAGAGTGAGGGAGTGATTACCCTCCCCTTATGTAGGACTTACAAGTCAGTGTCTAGAGTCAGACGTCTGTCAGGGAGCACAGGAACCTATGTACCAGACAGAGTGAACACCTGCAAGTATGAGAGTGAGGAAGTGACTACCCTCCCCTTATGTAGGACTTACAAGACAGTGTCTAGGTTCAGACGCCTGTCAGGGAACACAGGAACCTACGTACCAGACAGAGTGAACACCTGCAAGTATGAGAGTGAGGAAGTGACTACCCTCCCCTTATGTAGGACTTACAAGACAGTGTCTAGGGTCAGACGCCTGTCAGGGAACACAGGAACCTATGTACCAGACAGAGTGAACACCTGCAAGTATGAGAGTGAGGAAGTGATTACCCTCCCCTTATGTAGGACTTACAAGACAGTGTCTAGGGTCAGACGCCTCTCAGGGAACACAGGAACCTATGTACCAGACAGAGTGAACACCTGCAAGTATGAGAGTGAGGAAGTGATTACCCTCCCCTTATGTAGGACTTACAAGACAGTGTCTAGAGTCAGACGCCTGTCAGGGAACACAGGAACCTATGTACCGGACAGAGTGAATACCTGCAAGTATGAGAGTGAGGAAGTGACTACCCTCCCCTTATGTAGGACTTACAAGACAGTGCCTAGAGTCAGACGTCTGTCAGGGAACACAGGAACCTATGTACCAGACAGAGTGAACACCTGCAAGTATGAGAGTGAGGAAGTGATTACCCTCCCCTTATGTAGGACTTACAAGACATTGTCTAGGGTCAGACGCCTGTCAGGGAACACAGGAACCTATGTACCAGACAGAGTGAACACCTGCAAGTATGAGAGTGAGGAAGTGATTACCCTCCCCTTATGTAGGACTTACAAGACAGTGTCTAGGGTCAGACGCCTGTCAGGGAACACAGGAACCTATGTACCAGACAGAGTGAACACCTGCAAGTATGAGAGTGAGGAAGTGATTACCCTCCCCTTATGTAGGACTTACAAGACAGTGTCTAGAGTCAGACGCCTGTCAGGGAACACAGGAACCTATGTACCGGACAGAGTGAACACCTGCAAGTATGAGAGTGAGGAAGTGACTACCCTCCCCTTATGTAGGACTTACAAGACAGTGTCTAGAGTCAGACGTCTGTCAGGGAACACAGGAACCTATGTACCAGACGGAGTGAACACCTGCAAGTATGAGAGTGAGGAAGTGATTACCCTCCCCTTATGTAGGACTTACAAGACAGTGTCTAGAGTCAGACGTCTGTCAGGGAACACAGGAACCTATGTACCGGACAGAGTGAACACCTGCAAGTATGAGAGTGAGGAAGTGATTACCCTCCCCTTATGTAGGACTTACAAGACAGTGTCTAGAGTCAGACGTCTGTCACGGAACACAGGAACCTATGTACCAGACAGAGTGAACACCTGCAAGTATGAGAGTGAGGAAGTGATTACCCTCCCCTTATGTAGGACTTACAAGACAGTGTCTAGAGTCAGACGTCTGTCACGGAACACAGGAACCTCTGTACCAGACAGAGTGAACACCTGCAAGTATGAGAGTGAGGAAGTGATTACCCTCCCCTTATGTAGGACTTACATGCCAGTGTCTAGGTTCAGACGCCTGTCAGGGAACACAGGAACCTATGTACCGGACAGAGTGAATACCTGCAAGTATGAGAGTGAGGAAGTGACTACCCTCCCCTTATGTAGGACTTACAAGACAGTGTCTAGGGTCAGACGTCTGTCAGGGAACACAGGAACCTATGTACCAGACAGAGTAAAGACCTGTGCGCACTGCGTGTGTGCTTGTGTGTGCATGTGTGTGTGCGTGATTGCACAGAAAATAAACAGCAATTTTTACTAGGGCATTCACATTAGCATTCTTGTCGTCTGCGAGGTGTGTGTAGTAGTAAACATTATAAAGAGTCACTCAAACGCAATTAAACAATAAAGCGACGTTAACAAAATTCAGCTTTAACACGAGAAGCGTTTTATTTATATCCATGTCAAGGAACACGTTAAATCATTAGAGAACGAGAGGCATAATATTGTTGAAATCACAAGATATCAGTCGAGAGACTTTCTAAGCATCCTGCAAACAACACTTTTAATATTTCCCTACATTTAGGTAGGTCCGTTATATCCTGCGTTGATGTTAAGGATTTCATTCTCAATGATCCTGATTGAAGTGGAGGTTCCATGTTCCATGGATTCCCGAGACAGCGTGGTGATGCAGGCCTAGGTACAATCCCACTTGGTCAACCTGCCCAATATGCTATTTCAAACAGAGTTTTGAAATGTCTTATTTTCTGTTGCTTATTCAATAATTGCATGCGGTATGTTTAGAAGCAGCCCTGGTGTATAGCTCATAGTAAGTGAACAGACTGAATATTTACCAACTGTATTAATGTATGAGCGAGCAATGAAGATGAACACGTGGAAAGGTAGCCTCTGATTAATGAACGGAACCTGGCTTCCATTTTGAACAAGCAACGCCCGCCAGCCGGTAGAGGGCGTATCCTGCCCCCACAACTTTATTGCTTTTCTGGCCCCTACAGCGATGGAATCATAATTAAGATATCGGGAAACCATTTACACCATCACCTATCGCCACCAAACTACGGTCTCTTATAACAATGACAATATTTGATGAAAGAGAAAGGCTTTACTTCAATAGGAAGCCGATAATATCCATGGTACAATTAACACTCAATCCTCTGTATTCTACGTACAAATCATACCAAAAGTACGCTGTTGCAGAATTGCTCCCTCTCTCTCCTAAAGCAAACATTAAAACCGCTGTCGTGGGCTGAGGGTATCTGTATAAACCAACAAACCATGCCTAGCTGCTTCTCAACACTACATGCAGACTTAAGCAAACATAGACAGAAAAACGCCCATCTTTTTAACTATTCACAGTATTTATTTGTTTATATAGCATCAAATGATATGGAACAGCTCAACAGATATCACAGTATTGAGTGAGAGAGGTTGTTATTATTGTTATTATTATTATAGTAATAATGATGTAAAATTCACCTATGTAGTATCAGTCGTATCAACATTTTGTAGGCAACTATTGTGTCTAGTAACATAATGAGAGCTTCACAACATCTTGAAATTTTACAGGTGAGGTTTAATTTCTTTGTTTTTTCCATTTCAAGAATAAGATTGTAAAAAGTCTGATGTGTTGCATTCATATGACTTTCTCTACTCTTGTATAAATTACTCTATCTTCCTGTACCTACTTCAGGTTAATTGCAGGTAATTTTCTTGTAGATACAAAGGGAATATGTGAATACAGTACACGTAAGTGATATCAAGTGTTTTAAAGCTGGTCCCTGTGTGATGCTTTTGAAATTCCGTTCTCTTTGTATGGCCAAGAGATAAACAAAATGAATAACGACTTCCCATTTGAGAAAAGTATAACTATTAGAAAATTGGGACAAATAAGGAAGATTTGCGTACTTACGTAGTAAGATACTGGCCATCTATTACGGTTTACCAGATATGCTATAGTCATTCACATTGAAGAGCACTTCCCACAAAAGTCATGAAAATATCTTCAACATGGCATTTTAATCAAAATCGTTAGTCATTTTTAAAAAATCAAAATTTTCGAAAAATGTTCTATGTAAAATGTAGTCCAGGGTCTGGAGAATTTTCTAGAAAGTCTTCCTGTCGCATCTTTAGATGTTGAACTTAATACCAAGTTTGGTGTTCAACTTAATTTTCGTTTTTGAGTTATGCTCTTTGCCCACAAACTCACACGCACGTGTTTGCTAAACATGCTCTTTTTAATTTTATTTTTTTCCAGGGAGTTTCAGAACATATTTCCAGTGAAATCTGGATATGACATTTTTGGGTGGAATAAAATGCTTCCACTGCTTACCATAATTAATACAGAAAATAAATACAAAGCGCTCTTATTAGATTTACAATTATGAAAGTGCACTTCGGCATTTTAATTTGCCGTAACAGCTGAACAGATGAAAGTCAAATTTAAAATAATAAGACAATGGGGGAGGGGGGAGGGGGGAGGGGATTTGATATCTCACTATAAAATAAAAACAAACCAACACCTAGATTTCTACCACATCTTATGCTTGTGTAAAGAAAGCTTGGTCCATATATTAATGGACTAAACGTTTTAAAACACATATTCAAGCTATTTTACATAAAATGTCCCTTGCGAGCAACTTTCTTTATTTTTAAACAACATTTCAGAGTTCCCTAATGCGCTAGAAAATAAATTTGCTGATAAATATACACTTAAACCAATTGGTTAAAAATGTTTCTTCAATTGTGAGTTTTGGCTTTTACAAAAGATATATACTTATCAAATTTGTGTGAGTTTTGTGGCGTAACATATTTGTTTTATCTTAATAACTCGATAGCAAATATTAATTGACATATAGATATTGGGAAAACAATTTCAGAAGTTTCACTTTGGTAACTTAAAAATTGTAAAATGTAATGCTGAAAAATGTGCAAAATATAACCGAGAAAAACGCACCAGGAAATGTACTAATTAAAACAGGCTTATGTAGTTTTTGTTACAAAGTGTGCAGTTTTACTTCAAATACAAAATTTAGAAACCGATTAATATATCTGCAGCACATTAAAAAAAGTTTAGAATATTTTTGGAAAAGATGTGAGAAGTATGTCAAAAGGCCTCAAGTGAACAGCCTCGCCTACCATATAGGGTTGTTTAAATCATCATTTGCACTCCGATAACAAAACCGCAACGTTCTTAGAGAATTGGACTTTACAACAAGTTAAATGCCTAATTTGTCATCTTTCTCATGTTTGCCCAATTTCCGTGACCTTTTGAAGAAGGAAAGCCGTGCCGAGGCTCTTGTTCATAGCCAATGGTAGATACCTATACCTACCATTACCAGAAACGTGCAGCAATCATTGCCAGCGCTGGTGTACATGGTGCAATATGGATACAAACTGGAAAAGGATGCTATTTCGATGGAAACACTCCGTCCGTAAGCGTACGACTTCCTTATAGCTACAAGTTGTTTCGTTCCATTGCTTTTAAAACAATTTAAACTTGGCGTATTTGCTAAGCAAATTATTATTTTTTTTCCTCGGTAATTCTGATCTTTCCATGAATTGTTAGTGTACGGTAAATTGTGTCGGTCTGGGTGGCTCAGTTGGTTAGACGCTGGGCTACTGATCCCAACGTCGTGGGTTCAAATCCGGCCCAGGCCGATGGTTCTTAAGTGTGCTTAAAAACGACAGCTCCATGTCAGTAGATTTACTGGCATGTAAAAGAACTCCTGCGGACGAAATTCCGGCACACCGGCGACGCTGATGTGATCCAGACAATTGACAGTGTCGTTTAACAACAAGATACCATAACTTGCGTTAAATTGCGTCACTAGAATTTGCTGCGCAGAAATCTTCCAATTTTCACAAACGTTCCATTGAATAAAACGAAAATTTAAGATGATGAAATCCAGTCCAGTTCTAGTTGCCGGTCTTAAGTTTTCCTTACGTTTCGCTTGTTCCTCCATCTGGCATCTTCAGAGTTGAAATATTTTCTGTGGAGGAGGTCGACCACGTCCTTCAAGTCCTGCAACTACATATTACTTGATAATACAATAACATGTATTTCATTTTTTAATCTCTCGGAAAATAGAATATATTGCTTCTAAAATGCTAAAATCGTTTCACTCATGTCATAAAGCATTTTACATAAATATCGCTGTTCCATTCATTCTTCTTGTAGGCCATGGTTTCCTGAACAGTGCATTAGTGGGATTCTATTGTATTTGTAAACTTCGCTAGTGCACGCGTTTACTGACCTTAAGGCAAGTCGTACACAGCTGCAAGGTTTAGTAAACAAAGACGTTGCCTTCGCAATAAGCAACAAAATGATCTTTCACAGAATCCATTGTAACTTGAATTGAGCGCAGCAAGGAAATAACACAGAAATCAGGCAGGCGATGGACGTCAGCTATCGTGTGGTAGTAATTGCTCATGGGTATAATCCAACACACTTCTCGGATACTGCCATAGCGTCACTCTTCTGTTCTCCCAGGTTTGTGCCCCAATAAAGATGCAAATGACGCACGCAGAATACCACAACCGTTATTCTCGAAATGTTGAGTACAAGCAGAGGAGCCTATTCATTCATGCGTAATGCACTTTCGGTCGCTCAGATCATTTCTGCTGCATTCTTTGGTGACAATCTAATTACTCTCCTATTTGCAAACCGACCAGTTTCTGCCTTGCCTGCCTGCCTGCCTGCCTTGCCTGCCTTGCCTGCCTTGCCTGCCTTGCCTGCCTGCCTGCCTGCCTGCCTGCCTGATTGCCTGCCTGCCTGCCTGCCTGCCTGCCTGCCCGCTTGATTGCCTGCCTGCCTGCCTGCCCGCCTGCCCGCCTGCCTGCCTGCCTGCTCACTTGATTGCCTGCCTGCCTGCCTGCCTGCCCGCCTGCCTGCCTGCCCGCTTGATTGCCTGCCTGCCTGCCTGCCTGCCTGCCTGCCTGCCTGCCTGCCTGCCCGCTTGATTGCCTGCCTGCCTGCCTGCCTGCCTGCCTGCCTGCCTGCCTGCCCGCCTGCCCGCCTGCCTGCCTGCCCACTTGATTGCCTGCCTACCTGCCTGCCTGCCCGCCTGCCTGCCTGCCTGCCCACTTGATTGCCTGCCTGCCTGCCTGCCTGCCTGCCTGCCTGATTGCCTTGCCTGCCTTGCCTGCCTGATTGCCTGCCTGCCTGCCTGCCCGCTTGATTGCCTGCCTGCCTGCCTGCCTTGCCTGCCTGATTGCCTGCCTGCCTGCCTGCCTGATTGCCTGCCTGCCTGATTGCCTGCCTGCCTTGCCTGCCTTGCCTGCCTTGCCTGCCTGATTGCCTGCCTGCCTGCCTGCCTGCCTGCCTGATTGCCTGCCTGCCTGATTGCCTGCCTGCCTGCCCGCTTGATTGCCTGCCTGCCTGCCTGCCTGCCTGCCTGCCTGCCCGCCTGCCCGCCTGCCTGCCTGCCCACTTGATTGCCTGCCTACCTGCCTGCCTGCCCGCCTGCCTGCCTGCCTGCCTGCCCACTTGATTGCCTGCCTGCCTGCCTGCCTGCCTGCCTGCCTGCCTGCCCGCTTGATTGCCTGCCCGCCCGCCTGCCTGCCTCGCTCTCTCTCTCTATTTACTGCAATGCAAAGGCACTTTAAATAAAGTTTATCATACTACCTTAAATTGGATAAAAAATGTTTATAAAATGTTTAGAAATACAGCATAGTAAGCTGATTCCTATTTGTCGGCAAAATTCTCTCAAGTGTCAACATTGAAATATGAATATGAAATATTAATAGAATATGGGGTATATTATATGGAGAATAGTTTCTTTTTTCCAAAACATAACTCTGCCAAAGACGGCATTACATGGAAAGAAGTTCTACCATATATCAATGTTGCGCCCTGGCCACCTGTTTATGAGCCAAGACGTGACCTTTAACATTGGCACACATTCCAATACAGTAGAACATCAGTTGAAGAGACATGTTGTCACGGCAACCTCAAGTCCCGTATTACAACATTAGGGAAAGGGTGGAGTCGCTTGTAGTCTAACACCCTACCAGGACACGGTGTCATACACTATATTCTATACTTATTCACAAACAAAATATACTCTAGGTCAGCCACCTCACACCACTACGTCGCTAGGCAACGCGGGCGTCGACAATGAGCCAGCAGAACAACGGTTGTTCTAGGCAATACGAGAAGCTTCGAGAAAACGCGTATCTCCTAAGAAATCGACGGCGTCCAATTCCCGGCTATATAAACGAGTCGAGCAGTAATTATGTCAAGGTTGCGATAGAACAGAACAGCTGTGAATTGCAAGGTCACGAAGAGTTGTAAATTGTGTTAACGATAAAACATGGAACTGTTTTATCATCCCATTCTAGAAGAAATAAAGTGACATTGGATTAACTGTAATTGTCATTTGTCACAATAGACAAAATACGCATCAATATTACACACAGTATTGATTGTGGCCATATTACACAGGCTTTGTTAGAATGAATAACAATAGGTATACCTACATTTTGAAGTTTGCGAACAAAAATGAACTTCTGTTCTACACCGAACATGACAAAGCTTTTCTGTCGCATCACGTGACTGGGAGATGAGGTGCTACTGCTTCTTACGGGCGAGTTAACAATCTACGCCTTCGTAGCACAGTTTCAGGTATTTCTCGGGTTGGCATATATATGTTTATGTTTGTTCCGACCATAACTACAGCAATACGTTGTGCAATTTCTGGGTAAACCCCCGGACCTTAACAGTCATTATTTCTTGATACAGACATTGGGGAACTGGGCAAGGATTCTTCTCCTCTTGCTTGCACTGTTGCACTGAGGCCAGGAATCTGTGTGACCTGCTTCTTTCCTTTAATATGTGAACATTAGGTACATCGGCGTGCATTATTAAACATTTAGATTCCAGGTGTGCTTTGTAGCTGCTTATGTATTCCAGGCGCGACTCCCACTTGATCCAACGCATCTAAGCCCATGCTAGTTTGGACTATGCAGCAATGCTCCTGATAAAACAAACTCTCTTCATTCAATTTCACCTAACATTCTACTCTCACTACTTTGCTACATCATTGGCAAATAACAAAAAGACTACTCAAATGTCTCTATTGAAACAGGTCAGAGAAGGGTAAGCTGCCGTTAGCTATTGGACCATCGTCACTACAGAAAAACTTCCGCTCTCATTTTGTGACCAACTCAACGACGTCACTCTCTCTGATACAGTAGGTAGAGCAAGTGTTGTTTCACCAAAAAATGCGATGTCCAAATTTCACCGAATAAACGTTTTGAAGTCCCTTGGAACAAATACACAATTACAAGATTAGTGCTTATAGTAGTAGATTGGTGACTAGAGCAGCCGCTCGATAAGCGGAAGACCCGTGGTTCAAATCCCAGCTATGGCGCTGATTCCACCTCTTAAACAATTACAATTGTTTGTCTGACTCTGAACAGCGTAACTCAAAAACGGAAAGTCAGTTGAATACGAAATTGGAATTTAAGTTTAATATCTTCCACAAATGCGACACGAAGATCAAGAAAAATCCCCCCCCCCCCCCATCCCAAGCTACTCTTTACCTGCAACATTTTTCGAAACTTTATATTTTCTAAACAATGGCTCTTAACGATTTTGACCAAAATACCACACATTCAAGATATTTATTTAAATACCACACAAAATGTATATTTCAAACACACAATTCATTTCAGGTCACCTTCCGTGATTTCAGTTTTTTGGCGTAACCGTTATTAATGGTTCGAACTGTTCAATACTTTGTCATTTTTTTGAAGTCTTGTCGATATGCAGTTGTTTCTCCCGATTGTATGCAACTTGAACATTTCACTAACGCGCGAAATATGTTTATCTGGATTAAACAGAAACATATGCGATAGTTTAATACCTAGAGAGTAGAGAATGTGAACACCGTGAGGATATGATTTAAAACCCACTCACGTTATCAGCAATGGCATACGCATGTCAGGGTCACCCTTCTTCATCTTCCGTCGCGTTAGTTGAGGCAACACACTCACGACAATTAGACACAAACTTAAGCTAAGCTATTTTAATGCACACTTAATTTATTCAAGACCAAACACGATTTTAATACAGTTCAAGAATTTCCCTTTGAATTCTTATCAAATATGTCTCTTGCACTGGGCCACGAATATAATCGACACAATGCTATATTCTCTTCTGTTAAGGCATTTATTTAGAAGATGTTTTTTCTTGATTCCGCATCATAATACTTCAATTACCACTCCGTTATATTCAATATTTCTTCTTCTTCTTTTATTTGAGAAAGAATGTGAGCTGTGCTTGCAGCAAGAAACATTTTTAATTGTTCGCCAGCCACATTAAAGTGCAATTTTCTATACCTACAACGTTGGCCAAGAGGCGTTCGTGCAGCTATCATTCTACTGGCACATTCTTACAGTTTGTCAAAAGATGTCACTTTTATGCAATCTTTTCCCGATATTTTTACGTGAAAAAGACTCAGCAGCAAAATACTGTCACGTGACTAAGGGTACTACGGGTAAACAATGGGGAACAAACCACCTCAGAATAGTCTTCAAAAGTAATAGGTACTTGCAAGCACTTCCACTGCATCATGGAAGACCCAAATGGGAGTCAAGAACATTACACTTCTTGTGTATTTCAAACCAGAACATTACTTATTATAAGATGCAGACATCATTAGTGTACATAGGTGGATTATAATTAGGTGTTACCAAATCAGTCAGAAAGCCCTTAAAAGGCCACTTCTTAAAACATATTTCACGTTTATCATACGATAAATTTGTTCTCATCATTTCGTGAAGTAATGTTGGTATTATTAGGAATTGTGCCATTAACACGTTCACATTTACAGTTTAAGCCTCACCAGTGAATCTCTCACATTTATACTCCACCTCTTTGCAACCAAATGCAACTTGCTCTGTATGGAAGTGACGTTATCATATAACCGGCACTCCCGACCGCTGCATTCCCACCTCTGCCCACCATAGCCGTCATGAGGGGTGCAGTACTGCAGGTGGGACGTGGTCAGCGATCCGGTCCCTCCCGGCCGGTTATGCGGTCTTTTCGACCCGCTGTTCTCATATAGATAAATATAATTAATTCTGCCCCCTTCATTACACTCCATATCACTTACCGTAAACTTTTATAACTCTACTAAATCAGCTTGCAACGTTTCTTGAATGTAAAATGAGCAAACAGTTATTGCGTTAGGAATCAAATCTTAGCGCATTCCTCCCGAATCCATTTTATAGACAAATTGATAGTTAGGAATTTTACAAGTTTTCTTTGTGCGAGAGGAAATTAAGACTGAAAAGCTTCCCTTTCAAAATGATGTTATTTCAGCAAACGCTGTTTTGTGTCCAGCTAGTTGTGAGGATGCAAAATGGCCGGAAGTGCAGCATTATACATGCTTCATTAATTTCCAAGAAATTACTTCTAACTGAAGCTGTTGGAGAATAAAATGAAACAGTTTTTAATAGTTTTCGGAAGAGTTAACTTATTCTTTTGAAGAGTGCATTAATTGCTCAATGTTGTATTCATAATTTTTATCACAACTAGACTTAGATACCCACAGAACAAAATTTGTGTTTGTTACCTTCATATGTCTTTTTCTACCTATTAGCCTTAATTTTTATATAGCATCTGCAAACAATTTTACGAATCCTTACTTTTCCATTTACTTTATTATAATCGAGACAAGCCTTGACAAACATAGCTTCATTTCACATATACAGGGTGGTAGGGAAGTCATTACATTCCTTCTAATATATGCTTCATCGAAGCATTACAAACAAAAAAGTATAATGCCATTTTGTTCTTTGATCAGCCGATTTCGAAGAAGTAAATGGTTTTTGATCCAACTTGGATGCGTAATTCCACAAGAATGTACGAAGATAACAGTTTGTTGCTTGTAAGATGCGTAGAGTAACTTATTTCTGACATAACTTCGGTAGTAATTATGGGACATCTTACAGGGTTTCGAAATAATTAATCACTTAAAAGTTGTGAACGAATACTACAAGCAGCTTTTTCACACGTGCAGTAAGTCGACAACGTTGCGTTGAGGTAGGTGAGGGAATTGAACTGGTTTGTGGATGTAAACAGGTCTGGCACTTTCGCTTTCGCTTTAAATGTTTTGGTAACTAACGCTTGTGATTGGCCTACACTCGTGCAGTAAACACCGAACGACAAGGCAGATTATTTGTTTGTGTTCTCAAGAAGCACCGTTACTGTGTTTATGTACTGAGCTAGGGAAAGTGACACCCACACAATCTGCAGTGTTGCCAGCTTGTTTTCGAGAAAACTAAAATATTTCCGTAGGAAATGGCCAGAGACAAAAACGTCAGATACAAAATGTGTTCCAAATATCGAGATCTATCACTGGTTTAAATTAATATCATGACTTCCCTTCCACCCAGTGGTTATAGGTAGAAGGGACGGATGAAATAGAATCGACAGCCAGATGTTTTAAAGCGGGTCACTATATACTGAACACAAAATTCCAGCATTTCCATGACATGGTGAACATCAACAGCAGCACCCCCAAATATTGAAAAACTCAAACCAATAATAATGGATATCTTGGAAAGTTGTTAGACATAAAATGTATGTTATTTGTCTATCTTCTATCATTTGACCTTCGGACAAAATTATAAAAATTTCCTTCCAAATGAAGAGGACATCACAGGCTATTCCCAGAAAATTGGTTGGTTGGTAGGTAGGTAGGTGGGTGGGTGGGTGGATCGGTAGGTAGGTAGGTAGGTAGGTGGGTAGGTGGGTGGGTGGGTAGGTAGGTAGGTAGGTAGGTAGGTGGGTGGGTGGGTGGGTATGTGGGTAGGTAGGTAGGTGGGTGGGTATGTGGGTGGGTAGGTAGGTAGGTGGGTGGGTGGGTATGTGGGTAGGTAGGTAGGTGGGTGGGTATGTGGGTAGGTAGGTAGGTGGGTGGGTGGGTGGGTGGGTGGGTAGGTAGGTAGGTGGGTGGGTATGTGGGTAGGTAGGTAGGTAGGTGGGTGGGTGGGTGGGTATGTGGGTAGGTGGGTGGGTGGGTATGTGGGTAGGTAGGTAGGTAGGTAGGTGGGTGGGTGGGTATGTGGGTGGGTAGGTAGGTAGGTGGGTGGGTGGGTATGTGGGTAGGTAGGTAGGTGGGTGGGTGGGTGGATCGGTAGGTGGGTGGGTGGGTAGGCAGGTAGGTGGGTAGGTGGGTAGGTAGGCGGGTGGGTGGGTAGGTAGGTGGGTAGGTGGGTGGGTAGGTAGGTAGGTGGGTGGGTAGGTAGGTAGGTGGGTGGGTGGGTGGGTAGGTGGGTAGGTAGCTGGGTGGGTGGGTGGGTAGGTAGGTGGGTAGGTGAGTGGGTGGGTAGGTAGGTGGGTGGGTGGGTAGATAGGTAGGCAGGTACGTAGGGTGGTATGTAGGTACGTAGGTAGGCAGGTACGTAGGGAGGTATGTAGGCAGATAGGCAGGCAGGTAGGTACGTAGGCAGGCACGTAGGTAGGCAGGTAGGTACGTAGATAGGCAGGTAGGTACGTAGATAGGCAGGTAGGTACGTAGGCAGGCCGACAGGTACGTAGGTAGGCACGCAGCCAGGTAGGCAGACACGTACGTAGACAGGTGGGTGTTTCCGTAGGCAGGTAGGTCCGTACGCAGGTAGGTACGTAGGTAGGCAGGTACGTAGACATGCAGCTACGTAGGCAGGTAGGTACGTAGGTAGACAGGTAGGTAGGCAGGTACGTAGGTAGACAGGTAGGTGGGCAGGCAGCCAGGTGGGCAGACACGTACGTAGGCAGGTAGGTAGGCGTGTCCGTATGCAGGTAGGTAAGCAGGCAGGTACGTAGGCAGGTAGGTAGGTACGTAGGCAGGCAGCTACGTAGGCAGGTAGGTACGTAGGCAGGCAGGTACGTAGACAGGTAGGTAGGTACGTAGGTAGAGGTAGGCAGGTAGGTACGTAGGTAGGCAGCTACGTAGGGAAGTAGGTACGTAGACGGGTAGGTAGGTACGTAGGTAGAGAGGTAGGTAGGAAGGTACGTAGGCAGGTAGGTACGTAGACGGGTAGGTACGTAGGTAGACAGGTATGTACGTAGGTAGACAGGTAGGTACGTAGGTAGAGAGGTAGGTATGCAGGTACGTAGGCAGGTTGGCAGGTAGGTAGGTAGGTACGTAGATACGTAACCATTTTGACACGTACAACTCTTGAATCAGTGTTTATTTAATCAAAATGATTAGTAGCCGTTTTTGAGAAAATGAAGAATATCAAAACATTTTCCCGTAGAAATGGTAGTTTGGTATGTGCTGAGTTTGTTGAACCGCTTCCTGTCGCATCTATGGGAGATAATGATTTAACTTAAACACCAAGTTTGCAAATTATCAAATATTTCGTATTAAGAGTTGATACACACACCAAGCCGTTTCTAAAAATGGTAACCCCCCCCCCCCCCTCCCGTTCCTTGATTCAGGGAGTCTCAAAAGACCTATTTCCGATACTAAAATGTTGAGTGGAATACAATATGTGTGTTAGGTGGTAGAATTGAGTTTACATTTGGAGGGACGCAGGGTGCAGTGTCGCTCTACTATCCAAATTTCGATAGATAGTGCATAATTACTTCCCGTCCCGAGTTTTGCCCGTGGTGTGAGGCATCCATTTCTCTGCTTTTGTGAACAAGTAACAGCTAGCAAAATCAAAGTTTCGCTTTCTCTCACTCTGAAAGTAAAGTCTGTTTAACATGACAACCGCAATGAATGTGTAACAGTCGCTTCACGTGTCTTGAGATTGAACACACTGTGGTTCATCTTTGATTACGTTCCCTTGTACCTAGGATATAGATGACACATGACAATCGATATCAACAATAGATACATTCAAAGATTCCTGGACAAAATTGAGAGAGAGAGAGAGAATTACTTGCGTTTGTATCTTTCAAGGATGCAACACACACATTTTATAATCCACCATCCCAAATTACATGGTAACCTTCCTTTTTTTTCCCCCCCGAAAACGACTAATGATTTTGACTTAAATATCACACGTTTGAGATACTAACACGAAGAATAAAATGTATTAGAACTTTCTTGAACGCTCTGTTTTTCATTCGTGTACGTAGGAAATCCGTGAGTTAGTCGTTTTCCAAATCATCACACACGGAACACATCTTACTCAGGCTGGTTAACTCTATACTGAGTCAGCTTTTATATCCATGGATATTGTAAGGATAAACAAACTGGTGTGAGGTTACCGCATCTGGTTATTTTTTCACCAAACTACATTAATCCAAATAGACAACATTTATAAATCAACTTGACCTTGTGCACTGATGTCCCAGTGTATTGTTCTGTACTTACGTTGGGGGTTGTAACGCCTGTTCACACATTTCCTATCACCTGGTCGGATTACATGATGCAGAAGCTTCAACAAAGGGAAGTAGCTGCCCGTCTGGCGTAGTTCAGAAGGCAGGAATAAACCGGTTCATATACCGTAATGTAGTCAACTTGCGTTATCATAAATCTGATATCAAACATTTTAGCACTGTCACGAAAAAGAGCAGTTTTATAGAAACTGTGTATTTTCACGCATCTAGTGTACCTTTTCTTTACAACGATACAACAAAGAGGAAAGAAAATTGCCAGAATATTGTGAACCACGCAATAAAGATTCGTACGCATATTTCAGCATTTATCGTTTAAGCTAAAATTTAACAACTGAAGTTTAATACAGAATAAAACAAACTTTTGCCGCAGAGAATCATGAGAATAGATCCTTAGTAAGTATATTTTCTTGCTGTTGTACCTAGTGTTATTTGTCAGTGAAAATTAGTGCGACTTAGAGACTCGTGGTATCTGAAAGAATGTGTCACCGCTCACTTCCGCTGCCTGCCATCTGCTGGGGGGGGGGGGGACCAGATGAGCCCCTGGGCAGGCATTATTAAGATTTATCCGCTCGACGCTTCTGGCTTTACAAAATTAACCGAACAACGCAACGCAGGCCATGATGAAGAAAGAAATCTGCTTACATCCAGGAGAGAGATTCATCAACAATGCGCTTAGGTCTTCTTCTCGCAATAAACCTACAAGTTGATGCTCTTCTGGTGGGCAGACGCCAAGCTTCGCAAACACACTGAGGAAAGTATCTTAGATTTAGAACATTTGACTAACTTAATTCCGTGATGTAGAGAGTACGTTTACGCCGTTTAAACAAATAATAATTTACACCGTCAACTAAACTTACGGCTATTTATACGAAGACCTACATTTTGGCAAGAATTCATCCGTTAAATAATAAAACACAAGTACAACTTTACATACAAATAACTCTGAAATCAAACATGGAATCTGTTAAAATATAATACATTCCAAGAAACATGTCATAGACGGGGAGAACTGACTCAATGTGTCACTTCCCCTACACCTTCCACTGCCTCCCGCTGTTGTCTGTCTACCTCAGAGAACCGGTCAGTAAGTGGAGATGGGAAATAATCGATTGCATCCCTATAACCCCTCTTACCCATGCCTCATCTACTTTATACAAGCTTCACCTGAACTTTATCCACTTATATATCTTAACAATTGTGCTAATGTACGAGACATAAGCAGCCAAGAATGTCAAAGTTCAACAATAGCTACATTTGGCGCAAGTCGACGCAGCACAAAACTCCAATTGTGACCCAGGAATCTCTAGTTCTAATATTTAGCTTACTCCAAGTAAGCGATGTGATACTTTTGCTTATTCACAGTGTGCAGCGAAAGTGGTCCGCATTTGGTTGAGTTTTCAAAGAGAATAGTAAACAGTGCATCTGTGATATTTATCACTATGGCTCCTAGGTTTTCAAAGTTAAGTGATAAGGTATCGCATAATCGGAGCAGGGAAATAGGAAGAAATGAAGATGCGGTCAATTCGTAGTGACATTTTCCCATCTCTACATCTGTTGCACCAATGCAAGTCCCACAACCTTTCATCTCCTCTTACTCAAAAGTTGAGATGAATTTTATAGGGCTACTGTACGCCGAGTTTTCCTGCTTTTACAATATCCGAGATGTTGCTTTTTCACCACCCCTACAAATATATTATTTAATTTTCTCCGCAAATTGCAGCTGTAACAACGCCATTCAAGAGGTTCCGTGAAAGTCCGGTGGTCTACTCGTCGAACCCGTGCGCAATTTAGGTATCTGTTTGAGAGAAATATCTAAATGGGATGACATTGAACCGACTGTGGGGTTTCTATCTGAAATGACGTTACAGTTACACGCTTTGACAAGCACACCTAGGTCGCTGCGTTGCAAGTCCCGCCAGGGTCGTCCTACACCAGCTTTTCCTTGCAAATGTCAACAAGCTGTCCCGAAGTTCGTCTGGATTGTTTCATGCATCAACATTTTCTTCTGACTTTTGCTGTGCAGAGGTAAAAATAAATGCGGAAGTAAAGCGCATTATGGATTATTTGCAAATGTTTAGTTTACTGAAATATAACAACTGACAGCACTTACTCATTCAGGGACAGCAAGTTTATCATTTTAATACCAGATGGGCGTGATATTTAACATATAATTTGTATGTTACTGGTTTTCATTAAATTACACCATTTGATTATACACACAATCTGTATTTAGGTAAACAATTAACGAGAAACTTACATCATAGGCGGTGGTCACTATTGATACACCAAATTAAATGACAATTGGTAAAGCAAAAATTCCAGGCCTACATTTAGGGTAGGTGGGCTGAGGAAAACCAGGCAAAAACTCAATAAGGATTTTAAATTCACAAGTTCATGCCTAAATGACCTCGGCTACCATAATGTACGTAATTCAACAATGAAAGAAAATACTACACTCAGCTAGACCCCGTCCATCTACCTACATCTTGGCTACTTGAAGTATTCACACACCCATTCAACCCTTAATATAACATTCTTTTCAGAAACCAAATGCCAGATAAATATATAAAACTTGACATCTAAGTTCAGGATCTTCCAAAGATGCGATACGATGATTGTAAAAACTACTAGTGTACATGGGAAGTTTCCAAAGTTCTGTTTTCTTAAAAAATTACTAACGATATCGATAAAAGTATGCAAGATATTTACAGACGGATTGTAGACAGTGAATTTCTGGGAGTAACTGTGAAGTACTCTTCATACGGAAGGAATGTGATGTAATTTCGTATTGTTGAAAATCCGTAAGATATGGCCAAAAACTTACTACACAAAAAATTTACAACCACTTTAAAAGAAAGAATTTATTATAAATAATGTTTTTGTATCAGCCATATCCGAGGTATTCGTTGTTGCTGGTTTGAACTGGCACGGAAATCTTCAGGAATAACTTGTAAATAACCTGCATCATTCACATTTAACTATATTAATACTGAAATTAATTATTTCCGCTTATCATCTGAAAATTGCATCAAAACCCAACACAAAGCTTTCGACGATTAGAACTGTATACATGGAAACTTACTGCAAAGACTAAAGTGTGTAAGATGTCGTTATAAGCACAGTTTGTGACCGTTCCAAGTTTCAACAAAGGAATTTGCGATGTTCTAACATTTCCCAAACTTAGTGTTTCGTTTATCTTTATCATATAAGATACCTAATACATCGAGGGCGGCGTTTTCTAACAATTGCTTTAAATTTGACGATACTGCACTTCACCAAAGCACAAGTGTGTTCTCCCTTCGTGATACACCAAGGAAGGAAGGAACAAAGGAAAATTCAAGAAGCTGGGGATGCACCGCCTCCTTTTGTTCCCACATACCGTCACTTCGCCCACAACTGTGCATGACACAATTCTCCACCATTTGGACCTTCAACCACTTTTTAGTCTTACACCACCGGCACGGCGCTTTCACTTCCTGTGTTTTCAGTTAGCGCCTTTATTTCCAAGTCTTCATGTATTACAAGGGATAGGAATGTCTAAGTATTAAAGCCAGGACGAAAGGAAAACCAAGCTGAAAGGCTACTGCACCTTAGACAGGGACATCCCCAATCCTCACACAGTATATTGCTTTTTAGAGATAGCACTTGCCAAACGTCAGTGATCCATGGCCGCTGTTTGTCTTGAGATACGATTTGAAACCAATCCCTTAAGAATCCCCACATCTGTTCATTACACTGTTGAAACTAATGGACACATACACGTTGTAGGTTTTAAACCAAACAATATACGAGTATTAAGAAATTGTGGTTATGTACAACCCGTGTTATCCTTGACAGGTCAGATTAAGGGCAAAAGGTTGTTCCAAATGAAGCAGTTACTGTGCAGGATGGAGTCGAGCGTTTTCACACCTGTGCGTTGATAGGGTCCTCCTCCACCACAAATATAGAACCACGGATTCTAACATTACACTTTCAATTGACCTTTATCGTTTTCTTTGTCAGCAACTCAAAGAAATAATGTTATTTTGTAACTGTAGTAATTACATACTTCTATTATACTTAACGTTCACCACACGAACATGGACCTTGTCTTCTGAAAATTACAGTATCACTTCAAACCTCGTCAATCGCTTCGGAAGAGCTGTATCACAGGTAAATCACTGTTAGCTCTCTGGCGGAAGGCAGGCCACTGTCAGTTTTACGGAGGCAACCTTAGATACAAGCGAAGAGGAACTGTGAATCCACGCGCTATAAGCAATCCGTGATCGACACGTCGCAGGTCGCAGTTCCTTCTTAGTTGTCATTTTCATTTTTCGCTTACCAGTGCAAGTTTCATTAAGTTCAGCATGACATTGTGCAACCTCAATGACGTCCACCTTGGACTCTCCCTAAAGCATTTCCGCTCATTAGTGTCATGAGATAAAGTGCGCATTTACCTACATATTCTACATCTCTACCTTTCATAGAAATGTGCGTTTTGGGACTCCCAGAAAAAAACAACCTAGAATACCATTGTGTGTGTGGGTGTGCCCCCGCGTAACGGTGTGTGCGTAGATGTGTGTGTGCACGTGTGCGCATGTGTGGGTGGGCATGTGCGTGGGTGTGGGTGTGTGTGCGTGGGTATGTGCGAGTGTGTGTGTGCGTGGGTATGTGCCAGTGGGTGTGTGTGAGTGGATGTGTGTGCGTGGGTATGTGCGAGTGGGTGTGTGTGCGTGGGTAAGTTAGAGTGGGTGTGTGTGCGTGGGTATGTGCGAGTGGGTGTGTGTGAGTGGATGTGTGTACGTGGGTATGTGCGAGTGGGTGTGTGTGAGTGGGTGTGTGCGAGTGGGTGTGTGTGCGTGGGTGTGTGTGCGTGGGTATGTTAGAGTGGGTGTGTGTGAGTGGGTATGTGCAAGTGTGTGTGTGCGAGTGGGTGTGTGTGCGTGGGTGTGTGTGCGTGGGTATGTGCGAGTGGGTGTGTGTGAGTGGGTGTGTGCGAGTGGGTGTGTGCGAGTGGGTGTGTGTGAGTGGATGTGTGTGCGTGGGTATGTGCGAGTGGGTGTGTGTGAGTGGGTGTGTGCGAGTGGGTGTGTGTGAGTGGGTGTGTGCGAGTGGGTGTGTGCGAGTGGGTGTGTGTGCGTGGGTGTGTGCGTGGGTATGTTAGAGTGGGTATGTGTGAGTGGGTATGTGCGAGTGGGTGTGTGAGAGTGGGTGTGTGCGAGTGGGTGTGTGTGCGTGGGTATGTGCGAGTGGGTGTGTGCGAGCGGGTGTGTGTGCGTGGGTGTGTGTGCGTGGGTGTGTGTACGTGGGTATGTGTGCGTGGGTGTGTGTACGTGGGTATGTGCGAGTGGGTGTGTGTGAGTGGGTATGTGCGAGTGGGTGTGTGTGAGTGGGTATGTGCGAGTGGGTGTGTGTGAGTGGCTGTGTGTGAGTGGGTATGTGCGAGTGGGTATGTGCGAGTGGGTATGTGCGAGTGGGTGTGTGTGCGTGGGTGTGTGTGCGTGGATGTGTCCGTGGGTATGTGCGAGTGGGTATGTGCGAGTGGGTGTGTGTGAGTGGGTGTGTGTGCGTGGATGTCTGTCCGTGGGTATGTGCGAGTAGGTGTGTGTGAGTGGGTGTGTGCGAGCGGGTGTGTGTGCGTGGGTGTGTGTCCGTGGGTATGTGCGAGTGGGTGTGTGTGAGTGGGTATGTGCGAGTGGGTGTGTGTGAGTGGGTATGTGCGAGTGGGTGTGTGTGAGTGGCTGTGTGTGAGTGGGTATGTGCGAGTGGGTATGTGCGAGTGGGTATGTGCGAGTGGGTGTGTGTGCGTGGGTGTGTGTGCGTGGATGTGTGTCCGTGGGTATGTGCGAGTGGGTATGTGCGAGTCGGTATGTGATAGGGGGTGTGTGTGCGTGGGTATGTGTGCGTGGGTATGTTAGAGTGGGTGTGTGTGCGTGGGTATGTTAGAGTGGGTGTGTGTGCGTGGGTATGTTAGAGTGGGTGTGTGCGTGGGTGTGTGCGAGTGGGTGTGTGTGAGTGGGTATGTGCGAGTGGGTGTGTGCGTGGGTATGTTAGAGTGGGTGTGTGTGCGTGGGTATGTGCGCGTGGGTATGTGCGAGTGGGTGTGTGTGCGTGGGTATGTGCGAGTGGGTGTGTGTGAATGGGTATGCGCGAGTGGGTGTGTGTGAGTGGGTGTGTGTGCGTGGGTATGTTAGAGTGGGTGTGTATGCGTGGGTATGTTAGAGTGGGTGTGTGTGCGTGGGTATGTGCGAGTGGGTGTGTGTGAGTGGATGTGTGTGCGTGGGTATGTGCGAGTGGGTGTGTGTGCGTGGGTATGTGTGAGTGGGTGTGTGTGCGTGGGTATGTTAGAGTGGGTGTGTGTGCGTGCGTATGTTAGAGTGGGTGTGTGTGCGTGGGTATGTTAGAGTGGGTGTGTGTGCGTGGGTATGTGCGAGTGGGTGTGTGAGTGGATGTGTGTGCGTGGGTATGTGCGAGTGGGTGTGTGTGCGTGGGTATGTTAGAGTGGGTGTGTATGCGTGGGTATGTTAGAGTGGGTGTGTGTGCGTGGGTATGTGCGAGTGGGTGTGTGTGAGTGGATGTGTGTGCGTGGGTATGTGCGAGTGGGTGTGTGTGCGTGGGTATGTGTGAGTGGGTGTGTGTGCGTGGGTATGTTAGAGTGGGTGTGTGTGCGTGCGTATGTTAGAGTGGGTGTGTGTGCGTGGGTATGTTAGAGTGGGTGTGTGTACGTGGGTATGTGCGAGTGGGTGTGTGAGTGGATGTGTGTGCGTGGGTATGTGCGAGTGGGTGTGTGTGCGTGGGTATGTGCGAGTGGGTGTGTGTGAGTGGATGTGTGTGCGTGGGTATGTGCGAGTGGGTGTGTGCGAGTGGGTATGTGCGAGTGGATGTGTCTGCGTAGGTATGTGCGAGTGGGTGTGTGCGTGGGTATGTGCGAGTGGGTGTGTGTGAGTGGATGTGTGTGAGTGGATGTGTGTGCGTGGGTATGTGCGAGTGGGTGTGTGCGTGGGTATGTGCGAGTGGGTGTGTGTGAGTGGATGTGTGTGCGTGGGTATGTGCGAGTGGGTGTGTGCGTGGGTGTGTGTGCGTGGGTATGTGCGAGTGTGTGTGTGTGTGCGTGGGTATGTGCGAGTGGGTGTGTGTGCGTGGGTGAGTGCGAGTTGGTATGTGCGAGTAGGTGTGTGTGCGTGGGTATGTGCGACTGGGTGTGTGTGCGTGGGTATGTGCGAGTGGGCGTGTGCGCGGGGGTATGTGCGAGTGGGTGTGTGTGCGTGGGTATGTGCGAGTGGATGTGTGTGCGTGGGTATGTGCGAGTGGGTGTGTGTGCGTGGGTGTGCGCGTGGGTATGTGCGAGTGGCTGTGTGCGTGGGTATGCGCGAGTGGGTGTGTGTGCGTGGGAATCTGCGAGTGGATGTGTGTGCGTGGGTATGTGCGGTTGGGTGTGTGTGTGGGTGTGTGCGAGCGGGTGTGTTTGCGTGGGTATGTGCGAGCGGGTGTGTTTGCGTGGGTATGTGCGAGCGGGTGTGTGTGCGTGGGTATGTGCGAGCGGGTGTGTGTGCGTGGGTGTGTGCGAGTGGCTATGTGCGAGTGGGTGTGTGTGCGTGGGTATGTGCGAGCGGGTGTGTGCATGGGTGTGTGTGAGTGGCTATGTGCGAGTGGGTGTGTGTACGAGTGGCTATGTGCGAGTGGGTGTGTGTGCGTGGGTATGTGCGAGCGGGTGTGTGCATGGGTGTGTGCGAGTGGCTATGTGCGAGTGGGTGTGTGTACGAGTGGCTATGTGCGAGTGGGTGTGTGTGCGAAGGTATGTGCGAGTGGATGTGTGTGCGTGGGTATGTGCGAGCGGGTGTGTGTGCGACTGGCTATGTGCGAGTGGGTGTGTGTGCGTGCGTGTGTGTTTGTGCGTGTGTGGTTGGTACAAGCAAGGGGTATACTGTTGGTACAAGTAAGGGGTATACAGTAGGCATTAAGGGACAGTAACACCTTGTTGGTACAAGTAAGGGGTATACAGTAGGCATTAAGGGACAGTCACACCTTGTTGGTACAAGTAAGGGGTATACAGTAGGTGTTAAGGGACAGTCAGAACTTGTTGGTACAAGTAAGGGGTATACAGTAGGCGTTAAGGGACAGTAAGAACTTGTTGGTACAAGTAAGGGGTATACAGTAGGCATTAAGGGACAGTCACATCTTGTTGGTACAAGTAAGGGGTATACAGTAGGCATTAAGGGACAGTCACATCTTGTTGGTACAAGTAAGGGGTATACAGTAGGCATTAAGGGACAGTCACATCTTGTTGGTACAAGTAAGGGGTATACAGTAGGCATTAAGGGACAGTCACATCTTGTTGGTACAAGTAAGGGGTATACAGTAGGCATTAAGGGACAGTCACATCTTGATGGTACAAGTAAGGGGTATACAGTAGGCATTAAGGGACAGTCACATCTTGTTGGTACAAGTAAGGGGTATACAGTAGGCATTAAGGGACAGTCACATCTTGTTGGTACAAGTAAGGGGTATACAGTAGGCATTAAGGGACAGTCACATCTTGTTGGTACAAGTAAGGGGTATACAGTAGGCATTAAGGGACAGTCACATCTTGATGGTACAAGTAAGGGGTATACAGTAGGCATTAAGGGACAGTCACATCTTGTTGGTACAAGTAAGGGGTATACAGTAGGCATTAAGGGACAGTCACATCTTGTTGGTACAAGTAAGGGGTATACAGTAGGCATTAAGGGACAGTCACATCTTGTTGGTACAAGTAAGGGGTATACAGTAGGCATTAAGGGACAGTCACATCTTGTTGGTACAAGTAAGGGGTATACAGTAGGCATTAAGGGACAGTCACATCTTGTTGGTACAAGTAAGGGGTATACAGTAGGCGTTAAGGAACAGTCAGAACTTGTTGGTACATGTAACGGGTATACAGTAGGCGTTAAGGGACAGTCAGAACTTGTTGGTACAAGTAAGGGGTATACAGTAGGCATTAAGGGACAGTCACATCTTGTTGGTACATGTAAGGGGTATACAGAAGGCATTAAGGGACAGTCACATCTTGTTAGTACAAGTAAGGGGTATACAGAAGGCATTAAGGGACAGTCACATCTTGTTGGTACAAGTAAGGGGTATACTGTAGGCATTAAGGGACAGTCACATCTTGTTGGTACAAGTAAGGGGTATACAGTAGGTGTTAAGGGACAGTCACATCTTGTTGGTACATGTAAGGGGTATACAGTAGGCATTAAGGCACAGTCACATCTTGTTGGTACAAGTAAGGGGTATACAGTAGGTGTTAAGGGACAGTCACATCTTGTTGGTACAAGTAAGGGGTATACAGAAGGCATTAAGGGACAGTCACATCTTGTTGGTACAAGTAAGGGGTATACAGAAGGCATTAAGGGACAGTCACATCTTGTTGGTACAAGTAAGGGGTATACTGTAGGCATTAAGGGACAGGCACATCTTGTTGGTACAAGTAAGGGGTATACAGTAGGGATTAAGGCACAGTCACATCTTGTTGGTACAAGTAAGGGGTATACAGTAGGCATTAAGGGACAGTCACATCTTGTTGGTACATGTAAGGGGTATACAGTAGGCATTAAGGGACAGTCACATCTTGTTGGTACATGTAAGGGGTATACAGTAGGCATTAAGGGACAGTCACATCTTGTTGGTACATGTAAGGGGTATACAGTAGGCATTAAGGGACAGTCACATCTTGTTGGTACATGTAAGGGGTATACAGTAGGCATTAAGGGACAGTCACATCTTGTTGGTACATGTAAGGGGTATACAGTAGGCATTAAGGGACAGTCACATCTTGTTGGTACATGTAAGGGGTATACAGTAGGCATTAAGGGACAGTCACATCTTGTTGGTACATGTAAGGGGTATACAGTAGGGTTTAAGGGACAGTCACATCTTGTTGGTACAAGTAAGGGGTATACAGTAGGCATTAAGGGACAGTCACATCTTGTTGGTACATGTAAGGGGTATACAGTAGGGTTTAAGGCACAGTCACATCTTGTTGGTACAAGTAAGGGGTATACAGTAGGCGTTAAGGGACAGTCACATCTTGTTGGTACAAGTAAGGGGTATACAGTAGGTGTTAAGGGACAGTCACATCTTGTTGGTACAAGTAAGGGGTATACAGTAGGTGTTAAGGCACAGTCACATCTTGTTGGTACATGTAAGGGGTATACAGTAGGCATTAAGGGACAGGCACATCTTGTTGGTACATGTAAGGGGTATACAGAAGGCATTAAGGGACAGTCACATCTTGTTGGTACAAGTAAGGGGTATACTGTAGGCATTAAGGGACAGTCACATCTTGTTGGTACATGTAAGGGGTATACAGTAGGGTTTAAGGCACAGTCACATCTTGTTGGTACAAGTAAGTGGTATACAGTAGGCGTTAAGGGACAGTCACATCTTGTTGGTACAAGTAAGGGGTATACAGTAGGTGTTAAGGGACAGTCACATCTTGTTGGTACAAGTAAGGGGTATACAGTAGGTGTTAAGGCACAGTCACATCTTGTTGGTACATGTAAGGGGTATACAGTAGGCATTAAGGGACAGGCACATCTTGTTGGTACATGTAAGGGGTATACAGAAGGCATTAAGGGACAGTCACATCTTGTTGGTACAAGTAAGGGGTATACAGTAGGCATTAAGGGACAGTCACATCTTGTTGGTACAAGTAAGGGGTATACAGTAGGTGTTAAGGCACAGTCACATCTTGTTGGTACATGTAAGGGGTATACAGTAGGCGTTAAGGGACAGTCACATCTTGTTGGTACATGTAAGGGGTATACAGAAGGCATTAAGGGACAGTCACATCTTGTTGGTACAAGTAAGGGGTATACAGTAGGCATTAAGAGACAGAACTTGTTGGTACAAGTAAGGGGTATACAGTAGGCATTAAGGGACAGTCACATCTTGTTGGTACATGTAAGGGGTATACAGTAGGGTTTAAGGGACAGTCACATCTTGTTGGTACAAGTAAGGGGTATACAGTAGGCATTATGGGACAGTCACATCTTGTTGGTACATGTAAGGGGTATACAGTAGGGTTTAAGGCACAGTCACATCTTGTTGGTACAAGTAAGGGGTATACAGTAGGCGTTAAGGGACAGTCACATCTTGTTGGTACAAGTAAGGGGTATACAGTAGGTGTTAAGGCACAGTCACATCTTGTTGGTACATGTAAGGGGTATACAGTAGGCATTAAGGGACAGGCACATCTTGTTGGTACAAGTAAGGGGTATACAGTAGGCATTAAGGGACAGTCACATCTTGTTGGTACAAGTAAGGGGTATACAGTAGGTGTTAAGGGACAGTCACATCTTGTTGGTACAAGTAAGGGGTATACAGTAGGCATTAAGGGACAGTCACATCTTGTTGGTACAAGTAAGGGGTATACAGTAGGCATTAAGGGACAGTCACATCTTGTTGGTACAAGTAAGGGGTATACAGTAGGCATTAAGGCACAGTCACATCTTGTTGTTACATGTAAGGGGTATACAGTAGGCATTAAGTGACAGTCACATCTTGTTGGTACAAGTAAGGGGTATACAGTAGGCGTTAAGGGACAGTCACATCTTGTTGGTGCAAGTAAGGGGTATACAGTAGGCGTTAAGAGACAGAACTTGTTGGTACAAGTAAGGGATATACAGTAGGCGTTAAGAGACAGAACTTGTTGGTACAAGTAAGGGATATACAGTAGGCGTTAAGAGACAGAACTTGTTGGTACAAGTAAGGGGTATACAGTAGGCGTTAAGAGACAGAACTTGTTGGTACAAGTAAGGGGTATACAGTAGGCATTAAGGGACAGAACTTGTTGGTACAAGTAAGGGGTATACAGTAGGCGTTAAGAGACAGAACTTGTTGGTACAAGTAAGGGATATACAGTAGGCGTTAAGAGACAGAACTTGTTGGTACAAGTAAGGGGTATACAGTAGGCGTTAAGAGACAGAACTTGTTGGTACAAGTAAGGGGTATACAGTAGGCATTAAGGGACAGAACTTGTTGGTACAAGTAAGGGGTATACAGTAGGCGTTAAGAGACAGAACTTGTTGGTACAAGTAAGGGATATACAGTAGGCGTTAAGAGACAGAACTTGTTGGTACAAGTAAGGGGTATACAGTAGGCGTTAAGAGACAGAACTTGTTGGTAGAAGTAAGGGGTATACAGTAAGCGTTAAGAGACAGAACTTGTTGGTACAAGTAAGGGGTATACAGTAGGCGTTAAGAGACAGAACTTGTTGGTACAAGTAAGGGGTATACAGTAGGCGTTAAGAGACAGAACTTGTTGGTACAAGTAAGGGGTATACAGTAGGCGTTAAGTGACAGAACTTGTTGGTACAAGTAAGGGGTATACAGTAGGCGTTAAGTGACAGAACATGTTGGTACAAGTAAGGGGTATACAGTAGGCGTTAAGAGACAGAACTTGTTGGTACAAGTAAGGGGTATACAGTAGGCGTTAAGTGACAGAACATGTTGGTACAAGTAAGGGGTATACAGTAGGTGTTAAGAGACAGAACTTGTTGGTACAAGTAAGGGGTATACAGTAGGCGTTAAGAGACAGAACTTGTTGGTACAAGTAAGGGATATACAGTAGGCGTTAAGAGACAGAACTTGTTGGTACAAGTAAGGGGTATACAGTAAGCGTTAAGAGACAGAACTTGTTGGTACAAGTAAGGGGTATACAGTAGGCGTTAAGAGACAGAACTTGTTGGTACAAGTAAGGGGTATACAGTAGGCGTTAAGAGACAGAACTTGTTGGTACAAGTAAGGGGTATACAGTAGGTGTTAAGTGATAGTCACATCTTGTTGGTACAAGTAAGGGGTATACAGTATACAAACAAGAAACGTAGAAATCAGAGAAAAATTTAACCAGACCAAATTAACTAATAGTTTTGGAACCTACGGGGAGTAAAAGAATTATGTAATAGTTGTGGTGGTCAATGTTAATACTTAGGGAACGTTTGCGTTGTTTCCCTGTGTGACTTCAATATCCATCCCAACCGAAAAGGAATAACATCTCGCATATTGTATTGAAAAGGGAAAGGTTTGGAAGCCGGGCCGGGCCGGGCCGGGCTCACATCGCTTTCAGTGACAGCTCTGATATCTTTATTTCTAATTTATTAGCAATCATTATTTTCTGGTTGACTGATTTAACTTGAGGGGACGTCAAGCTCTGACGTTTCTCAAGTAAACTTCGCTGTTTTTTATCCTTTTGCCTTTGACCTTTGACCTTTGTTCAAGGTCTGTTCTGTAAGGTTCAGAACTTTCAGATATTCGGCGTTTTACGAGCTTGTAGCTGAGGTCCTGGACCACAAGGTTGCAAGTGCTAGTTTAGGTACAAACAAGCGAGAAACACTGCCCGCTTTATTGGACTGTAAAATATGCCGAGAATGAAACTGCGTACAGAAACAATCCCTGAGCAGAGGAACATGTACCTACACGTGCCCTATTCCTAAATCATTGCCATTCACATCCTTGCTCTTCTACTCGAGAAATGAACTAGTTAACTAGCTTACTTAACGCTGGTTTTGAATTATTCCTATCTTGAAACACCACCTAGATGAAAATCGAACCCGGGGCCAGAATTGGTCACTGGGCCACACGAAACCAAGCCACGTCTATTTATTTCCTAATGCACATATTCTCATAAACGTGCTCTCCATTTATATCTGCTTCATAAACTCCAGTTTCAATCCGAAAACGGTGGAAAATTGCCCATAAAGTTTTAACAGGGTTTGCAACCATTACACTGGTTGGTGAAGCAATTGTTGTTGAAACCGGTCCTAAAATGGCCGTTTCTGCTGCTCTTCTCTTCTGAGGATGTCCTCCATAGCCAAAGACGAAACATTAACTTTTAACAATTTATCGTCCGGAAAACACCTTACATTTGAATATTAATCACAATAGTAACAACAATGGCATTTCTGTTTCCACGCGTAACATATATCTACCTACTAACCAATGAAGAGCATATTTGGCAAGTATAGTCATGTAGATCACTTTATCGTCACAAGTCATACAAGGCACAGAAACCTTCGCCATGTACAAGAAGAATTCATTTAGTTGAACACAACGTGAATAATGACATTCGTTAACAAGCTCTTTCTAGGAAAGAAGTGGTTGCCTTTATAAAGCTTGGTTTCTTAGAGTTATCACTGTGGATTGTACCTCCTGATGAATGAAATGACTATAGACCTCACTACCATACTTATAATCCGTTTAACACACACACACACACACACACACACACACACACACACACACACACACACACACACACACACACACACACACACACACACGCACGCACGCACGCACGCGCACACACACACACAGAGGATTATTACAAATGATTGTCGGGCTTTCATGATTTTTCTGTTAGAAAACATGCCATTTTTACTGTTGCAGTAAGTTAGACAGTTACCACCAGATGGCAGTAGATGCAGCGGTAATGACCAAAGTCTGCCATTTTCGGCCAAAGTAGTACGGCAAGGAGCCTTTCTCCAAGAAGCAGCGCACACCGTTTGCCACGTTGACTCGTGTGTGGTATGCAGTGAGAAAAGGCGCACATCTGCATTGTATGCGTTACAGCAAACAATTAAACAAGATTCATATTCCTATGTCAATTGCACTGTGAGTTATGTATTTTTGTAACCCCGACAATCATTTGGAATAACCTTGTATATATGTGCCGAGAAAATTCAATATTTTATGTTGTTTATGTTGTTTAAAATATTTGGTACCGATTCCCTTGGACCTATTTTAAAATAATTCTTAACTAATTGAAGACTACAATGTGAATGAATGAATGAATGAATGAATGAATGAATGAATGAATGAATGAATGAATGAATGAATGAATGAATGAATGGATAAACAAGTCACTTCCAGATTCGGAACCGAAAATACAGACATATTTTATTTATTTTACCATTACGAATTGATAAATGTTCACAAAAACAACTGAATCCATTTTTTTTTTTTTTTTATGAAATTAGAAACAAAGTACTTTCCAAGTACGGAATAAGCCTGCAAATTCTGGGTAAATGTTTATTCTACATCACAAAGCGTTTCAATTTCGTATTTGTATGATATTTTACAATCGAGTATGGTGTGCATGGACAAGAGACACTTTCTTCAGGTGCATCGAAAGTAAAAACGTCTGATGTGTTACAATCACACGACTTTCTGTAAGAACTGTAACGTTTTTCACATCTGTTCCGACCAAGCTTCTTTTTCTGTCTACTTCAAGTTCGTTATCAACTTTGATAAAAATGATTTCAATACGACAGTCGACTGTTTTGTATTGGTTTGTCCTTCTATTAATACTCTATGCTTAACTTTAGGAAAATAAGAGCGACATTTGAAAGCGTATGTTTTACACCGGAACATTCAAACCAAAAGCAATTAATTATTTCGGATTGCTAATTCTACGAAAAACGTAGTTATTTAATAGAGTTTGTATATATTAACAAAGTTGTTTTTCCTGAAGTACTTATCAATTTCTTGTGGTTTCCAAATTATCTAAACCTATATCAAACTTGACGAGAATGAATAGGAATCCATAGGCTATTCAGCGTGCGCTCTTTATCAGGTAAAGTACTGTTAAAGTGTGTTGGTTAATACTGGATATTAGAAACCAGCGAAAATTTCGGAAATGGCTACACAAGATTACATGATACAAACTGCATACTTTAACAAGTTCTATTTTTTCCTAGAATAATGTTTTATTGACATCTTACGGCAAGCTATATACAACTATATAAACTTTGCTGAGAATGAAGAGAACTTCACAGACTTCTCAAGCCACATGTAAGTATACTTTATTTGACATTTTAATATCTCAAACATGTGATGGCATCTCAGCGAAGTATCACATTTGGCATTTGTCCGATTGCAGTTTTTGAGTTACGCTGTTCACAGATAAACTGGCACAGGTACAATGCTTTCATGGATTTAGGGTATCTCAAAACGTGTATTTTGGTAAAATCTCTCTATGAGATCTTTCGGCGGACTGCCAGTTGCTATGGAAAAAATTTGCTGTACCTGTAAGATAACAATAAAAGTGCAAGAGAGTGTGTAAATATAAGACACCGTCACACCTTACACCACTAGGAGGTTATAGGCCAGGCGGTTTTCCCTCTGGCGGAACCAGCGAGAACTAGACATGAGGTAAGACGAGAACAACTTTCCATCCAGCAAACATCTACGCCATCTGTCCGACATTGCACAGCTCCTAAGCCTACCTGAAACATGAAAGGGGAAGCGAAATGGTAGGAAATAAGGGAAGGGATATTTGTGGTAAAAGAGAAACCACCCGTGCATTCACCTTGGCAACCAGGGAAAACCACGAAAAACTCATGGTCAGCGTGACTGGCCGCAGGAATCAAACCTAGGACCTCGCATGTTACCACGGAGGCATTTCGCTCTGTCCTGTCCTGTCCTGTCCTGACAATGTCTTAATGAAATGACAGTTACGCATGGATCACAATGGAACAAAATGGCTTTCTAGTTCCTTACAATCTATAGGTATATGCCCGCCATCCCAAAGTAAAAAGGTGTTGTTTCCTCGCAGCTCGGAGAGGCCTCGCCTTTGGGCCTCTTTGTTTTAAATGAATAATCATTAATCAATTTACATAAACCTGATCAACTCTTCCGTTTGAAGAGGGCGAGGCAAATTTGAATTTCAGAGCAAGCCCTGCGAGTGCTTGATGACACTGAATTCATTCATGACCGGGCCGTCCGTATCAACATAGTAATTGGGTCGTCTTCCAGAAAGGAAAGATAGCCTCTAGGTGACAATAAAATGGAAAAAAAGCAGTCTGTGTTGAGAGATAACGCAGTCCTTCCTTCCTTCCTTCCTTCCTTCACAAAATACACCTACCTACGTATCAGTGATTTTAACGAGTTTTGTAGAAACCACGGCAGGTTCACAAAAGTTCGTCCCTCATGACAGAAATGATCGATAAGTCATAAAGTGAACACTGCATTTGCAGAAAGAAGGGCAACACTAGAGCTCACCTCGCCACTCAAGGAGTAGGTATTCCTGGCAATCTGTATTTGCCTTCTAGTAGCACACGCTAATGTTAGCGCTGTGGGTGCACCATTCTAGCAACTTCAATTTCCTAACGTTTTCTAATGCGTGAAACAAAGAGTTGTGCTTTGCTTTTGGTGAAACATTCGGAAAAGTGAACTTTTTTGTTTTATTCTTATTTCAAGCCTAGCAGAAATGTTGAACTTCGGAAAGTTCCTAAATGTGATTCCCAAACTTCGTTATGAGCGCTGAAGATCTAAGGCGCACGGAGGTGACACATGTTTCGAGCTCCCTTTAGCGAAGACAAAGCCTGATTTGTACAGGAAAATAAGCAACAAATGATGTTTACAACCGGTGTTCGCAGATGGTCGTGGTAGAACAAGAGTAGTTCGTCCACTTCCCAGGTCAGGGAAGGGAGAGGAGACGATACAAGGAGGGAAAAGAAGAAACAGGTAAAGAGGTCAGGAGAGAAGAGAGAGATAGGAAAGAGGCAGTACAAGGATAGAAGAGAGAAGAGTGGTACAGATTTTCTGGTGTCTTGAGCCAACAATCCACTTTGTACACTACACACAAACAAATTACCATCATTGGGTGTTAAAGGAAATTGCATTACAGTGCTCATTGAGAGCACACAGCTGTCAGTACTTCAAACCCAGCAACTCATCAGTTTCCTTCCACAGCCTTCGGGTATATGATGAAGCATAATGGGAAATGACTAGACAGGAAAGCCTGGAGGTAGCGAGCGAAATCATGACATACTTCCATAGACAGATAACCTCAAACATTCTATTTGATAATCTCTAAGCAAGTCCGACAAACATTCACTTACACCCATTCAGACCCTGGATCCGACATTTCATCACTTCCCGGCAACAATCCACAAGGCTCAGGTCGCCTTCACACATTACAAATAAACAGATCTAAATTTACAAATATCTTTGAGTAAGTGCTTTGATGGAAAGTATTATTTGTATGTTGTTAAAAGTTAACTCGTGTTTCACTAGAATGTGCAATAAAGTTAAACAACACGCCAATTAACTTTCACCTTTAGAAAATTGAGAATAAGAAACAATTCTTCGTTTCATTTAAAAATTAAGTGCATCAAAACTTAATGTAATTTTTAAAATGCTTGCTTTAAATTTTGTTCTATGTTATGCAGCAACAGTAACATTCTGTGCCTTGAAAGTTTGTACAGGGTATTTAAAAAAGTATCCGATATTTCAACAGGAGTTGGGATTGGTCAAAACTAGAATAAATTTTCCAATAAACATATGTCCGGAAACAAATACATGCTGAGATATGAACCATTTTACAAAAAAGGTGCAAATTATCCACATTTTTCATGGGTTTGGCATATACCAATGTCTTTAAATGTCCCCATTGCCAGAAATCCAATGGACTGAGAACCGGCGAACGCGGAGGCCACGCTACTGGACCGCCTAGACCAATCCATCGTCCAGTAAATGTTTGGTGTAACTAGAAGGATCGCTTTAGTGCCAATGTGTGTGACAGACTCCTAGGACCATACATTAACAGGTGCTGTGTATCATCGATTCCTGCGCGATGATGGGGGAGTTGTGCTTGTGGAAAGAAGACGCATGACGGGGCACCACCCCATTTTGTACACATCGTGAGACAATACTTAAACTGAACATTTATGGACGATGAACTGGTCGAGGAGGTCCAGCAGCTTAGTTTTCCCGTTCGCCGGATCTCAATCCATTAGGTTTCTGGCTATGGGGGCATTTAAACACATTGGTATACGCCAAACCCATCCAAAATGTCCATACATTGCACATTTTTCTAACATGGCTCATATATCAACAAGTGTTTGTTTCCGGACATATGTTTATGGGAAACTTATTGTAGTTTTGACCAATCCCAACTCCTGTTGAAATGTCGGACACTTTTTAAACACCTGTATCTACACAATCCGCTTCCTATTTTTATAATGCATGGACATTTCTATCTTTTTGTGCACTCCGCAGAAACTGAAAGTGGGGTCCACACGGAGTGACACATGTTGCATGATGCTAAAGCCTCTATGAATACATAGAAACGTAGTCATTAGCATAATAAAGCCCAGTAATTTTATCACCTTGCTCCCAATTTCACTTCTCCAACAATGCACAATTACTTAAGTGGGCGTTACCTTCGTCACCACTCTTGGTGCCTGAAGCCATTATTACAAGGGACATATTCTTATGAATATGAGGCAGAAAACTGCGCACACTCTAACGCTAATTCAACAGTGTCTACAGAGTCACTTATTGTACGATATGCCCATGAATTTCCCTCCAACAATCAACGTTCTGCTACTGTGTCCTCCCCTCTGTTTATAATACGTCCATCACAGCGATTGTAAGTGAAAAAAAAAACAAAAAAAATACATAAGATTTGGAAAGGGTAGAATGAGACTGAAAAATTGAATGCAGAGATTTTTCAGTCTCACTCTACCCTTTCCAATCCTGTCCTATACACGGCTATTTTATGGAAAAACATTAATTACTTTTAAGAGTTCATTAAAAAAAATAATAAAATATTACAGCCCCACAAGATTCTTTTAGTACCTACAGCTCAGGAACATTTCAATATGGCAATAAAACAAACTAATAAATAAGTATGTGGAAGAGGAACAATTTAAAATATGCACAGGGCCTCGTGTTTTCAATATCATATAAGTAAAGGCTATCGAGGATGTCGCTAATTGGTTTTATTAACAATAAATTCTAACGGTGACACTTATAGAAGTCTGAGGATGCCTTACTTGAATGTTTCAGTCAAAACACTGATGAATAGTTGGCATGAGTGACTAAAACGAAATGAAAACAAGTGGAATGGATGCTTCCTCAAAACATAACACGAAAAAATCCTTTTCATTTGTAAGCATTGCCAAATAATGAACAATTTGCCAAGATATGAATGGCATGTGTAACACAAACAGTTTGCCTGCCGTGTTGATGAAAGGAGCTGTTACAACCGCAAACAATTGCATGCCAGTTTCATGGCAAAATACGCATGAAAGCATGTGTATAGGTAAACCACTAAATATTTCCTTTTACATGGAGTGTTTGTCACACCTATACAAATATCTATATATTTCCACAGTGTAAAACATTGCCTCGCTCTAGCGTCACTTCAATCAGCACAGAAACCTCATTTCCTTCTTATGGTTCCTCAAACATGGACTATTTGTCACAGTCAAAATCCAAGTTGCGATCTTGATTAAACATGACAACTTATACGAAAGAAAGGCATTTTTCAGGAATTATCTGCTGAGCATTACGTCCATTCTCATAACTGCTAGCCAGTCGAATTAACTGCTGCAAATACGTTAACTGTTACTTTTCCTGAATCACAAAGGCATTTGATGCCAAAATGACAATTATTTATGCTTCCGGGACGTTTCGCCAACATGAGTATACCTACAGAAAATTAGTCTGCAGGTTTTTTTTTTTTTTTTTTTTTTTTTTTTGACAACATTGTTTACGCTTTCATTTATTTTAGTCAAGAAGAACATTCACACAATGATAGCGCATGCGAAATACCCTTGTAAAAGGTATAGCTGCGGTGGTTTAGCTTGTCTCTAGAACCATTCCAGGGGTTAGAAAATATGTTTTGTAGGGAGAAATGTCGGAAGTCTATTCATACAGCGCTGATTGTACAGAAGGAGCTGAAACATCTCCCACATCCTTAGGCACGATATTAGACAAGATAAAGCAATTGCCCTGTAGTAGGAAGCGAGTGGATGCCGTCAGGCCGTAGTTAGGCATGGGATCCTGTCGTTTCTGCATTTAAATAAATACATATTACAACATCGCATTTCCTTTACTCCTCCCTCTACCAATATTCTCATCCCTAGCAACTAAATTTACAAACAATTTTCGGCTTCTCTATTTCTGGAAAAGAAAAAAAAAAAAAAAAAAAAAGAAAATAAAAATAAAAAAAAAATAAAATAAACCAGATCCTTAAGAAGAATGCTTTAGAAAAGCGGATTAGGAAAATGTATAATTAGGAAATTCAGGTTAGTAAGAATAGGTTAAGAAAAAAGAATGATCAGAAAAAAAAGTGAAGATCAAATTTAAGCTCTACACTTCCGTATTTCCATTCATCCTAGTCAATTATTATTATTATTATTTTTTTTTTTTTCAATTGGAATACCCACACTATTTTCGAATGCTACCAATAGTCAAAATATTTCCTTGTTGAATTTCTCAGTTGCCAAAGGCAGCATGGCAGAGAATTTCACAACGCTGACGAAATGCCCGGTAATCTGTAATTCTTAATTATTCAACGCTGAGGAACCGTTACAATTATTGCCATTCATAGTACATGTTAATGTTCAACCTATTCGACGGTATTCACTATTAACAATACAATTTAACTTTTATCATATAAAATGGTTATCCGAAACTGCATGAAGGGTTTACATATTTTGATGTTTAAATCAACATCCACAAAGACTATGCAGCGCCGCCGCCGCCGCCACCGCCACCACCACCAACACCACCTCCACCTCCACCCCCACAACCACCTCCACCACCTCCACCACCACCACCTCCACCCCCACAACCACCACCACCACCACCTCCACCACCAACACCACCACCAACACCACCACCACCTCCACCCCCACCACCACCATCACCACCGCCACATTGTTTTGATATTGGGTGCAATGATCCTTTATAAATTCTAAAACAAACGCTGGAACATATTGTAACAGCAGCTTTTCTGTAACACTTTTATCGTTAGTTCTTTAGATTATAAAAGTTATGAAGTATTGTTTGGAGCGAGAACGCTATTCTGACAACTAGGGGAAAAGAAAGAAAGAAAGAAAGAAAGAAAGAAAGAAAGAAAGGAAAGAAAGAAGGAAAGAAAGAAACAAAGAAAGAAAGAAAAAAAGAAAGAAAGAAAGAAAGAAAGGAAAGAAAGAAAGGAAGGAAAGAAGGAATGAAAGAAAGAAAGAAAGAAACAAAGAAACAAAGAAAGAAAGAAAGAAAGAAAGAAAGAAAGAAAGAAAGAAAGAAAGAAAGAAAGAAAGAAAGAAAGAAAGAAAGAAAGAAAGGAAGGAAAGAAAGAAGGAAAGAAGGAAAGAAAGAAAGAAAGAAACAAACAAAGAAAGAAAGAAAGAAAGAAAGAAAGGAAAGAAAGAAAGGAAGGAAGGAAGGAAAGAAAGAAACAAAGAAAGAAAGGAACGAAAGAAAGGAAGGAAGGAAGGAAGGAAAGAAAGAAAGAAAGGAAGGAAGGAAAGAAAGGAAGGAAGGAAAGAAACAAAGAAAGAAACAAACAAACAAAGAAAGAAACAAAGAAAGAAAGGAAAGAAAGAAAGGAAAGAAAGAAAGAAAGAAAGAAAGAAAGGAAGGAAGGAAAGAAAGGAAAGAAACAAAGAAAGAAAGAAACAAACAAACAAACAAAGAAAGAAACAAAGAAAGAAAGAAACAAAGAAAGAAAGAAACAAAGAAAGAAAGAAAGAAAGAAAGGAAGGAAAGAAAGGAAGGAAAGAAAGGAAGGAAAGAAAGAAAGAAAGAAAGAAAGAAAGAAAGAAAGAAAGGAAAGAAAGGAAAGAAACAAAGAAAGAAACAAACAAACAAAGAAAGAAACAAAGAAAGAAAGAAACAAAGAAAGAAAGAAACAAAGAAAGAAAGAAACAAAGAAAGAAAGAAAGGAAGGAAGGAAGGAAGGAAAGAAAGGAAGGAAAGAAAGAAAGAAAGAAAGAAAGAAAGAAAGAAAGAAAGAAAGAAAGAAAGAAAGAAAGAAAGAAAGAAAGAAAGAAAGAAAGAAAGAAAGAAAGAAAGGAAGGAAGGAATTAACAGAGTATCAGGCTGGATGAGAGTGGATATTCTGGTTTGTACTTTCATCGTTAGTTTAATTTCCCTCCCTTCTTTTATGTAACACTTCACGTTTCATCAAATATCGTCAAATCCAAACACAAAAATGTAGCTTTTCTGATATCTAACGATTATTCAAACTACGATGTTTATTCAACTGAATGGAAAATGGTGTTTATTCATTTGATCCCAATTATATGACTTACTAGATGTATTTAATACGAGCATGCAGGTAAACGAAACGTAGCTCTTAAAGCTTGGGTATTTCACACGTTCTATACAAGGAAACAGCAAACTGTTGGAGCATGGCGTCCGTCATGGCGGGCTAGTCCCCCAGCCTACAGAGATAACGTACAAACTTCACCATCTTGCATGCACATTTCCAGTTCCAACAATTTTCATACCAATCACATAAGCCATTTTCATACAAATTTTCTGAGAGAAGCCTCTCAATTACCTTTACACAACTAGTAAAGCAGAAGAGATAAACAAAATCTTACTATATAAAAATGTACATCTATGCCAAATAAAATTGTTCGTGGCGTTAACCATTCCGAGACATTCTTTGTTCGTTTTTCCCCTTCCCTCGTGGTCATGCACACAGAACGGGATGTCAATGGCATCACATAACAGCCAACTCTTAAAGAGGGTACCTTTGCTTAAAACCTACTGTGTTCCTCTAATCCCCTTGTACTTACAAGGAAATATGCAATAACAATTTCTTCAAATGTTTCTCTCGGTTAACATGAATTATATAGAAGCATAAGTCTGTGGATGGAACACATCAGATACATGTTCATACAGTTCTGAGTTATGTACACGAAGCAACGTTAAGGCACTCATCGCTGATTTAATCTCTTCAACTTGAGTTATTTAGCTTTGTAAGGGTGTTTTTGACTGAAGCTGTCTACATAGTATGACATTTTTGTAAAGGAATCTTAGGGGATTTTCCAAAACTCCCTACCATGCAATTCCTGTTTGATATGTACGTATATTGTTAGTGCGCAAGTTTGTTTGCGCACGCCTAGATCATCAACATAATCCTTGCGCATAGTAACAGCAATTTAAATTCTCGGTCAAGTCTAAATAATACAAATCTACACCTTTTTAATTTTATCTTTTTTTTTTTTTTTCTTTAATATTTTCCGAAATTCACCGCTTTTCAAAAGGAGAATTTTACTCGTGCTTTAGTGCAAGGTACAGTTAGCCAAAGATAGGTATATTTGTTATCATTTGCATAATTTAAAGGGGGGGGGGGAACGCTTTAATGTCATTGAAGTTTTCTGACATTCCAATTATTCCACTTCAAAAGCTAACGCAAACAAGTCCATAAGTTCAAGCGTATTTAGAACACAGTAAAGCGGATACAGTTTTATCTTGTAATGTGAATGCCGGAATTACTACCTATATAAAAGAAATAAACTCATGATATAGACAACGTTAAAATGTTATATACTTGTTGGAATTAGGAATGCTCAAGTGTAACACAGAAGCTTAAAGCTACTTCTCGCCAGTGTTGCCAGATCTACTTTTTGGATGGAGATTTCTTATGTTTAGCACATCTACTTTTCTACTTTCGGTTAATTACAAAAATTTAAAATCTCCTTTTTTAAAAATACAGGGAAATCTATTTAATTTTATCCTTTTTTAAAGGCAATTAATAATTTCCTAACTGATAACTAGTGCAGTCCTGCTCATTATTACGGTGAAGTCCCTTTTCCTCAGCCTCTTATGAGAAACACAAGGTAAGATTAAACTACTGCGTAATGCCTCTACGCCTTAACAAACGAAAGGAGCTGCCCATCACCTTATCAGTCCTATGATTTATCGCTACTGACTAAGAGCTTCATCCCTTCAGTAGCTTCTCACCCCACCTCAGTTTATTATAAATACGTGCGTCTTTCGCAGTGCGTTTCACAGTGCACACAGTAGTGGTTTTCGTTGTGCTAAATGTATGTCAAGTGTTTAGTGAGGGACCAAGAAAAAAGGCTAAGTACTCACAAGCTTACAAACCCGAATGGGAACAACCCCGTAGTTTAAAGGGGTAGTTATTGAAAAGTAGAAAAGGAGATGCGTTTGCATATTGCAAGTCATGTGCTGTAGGTAAAACAGGACTAGAGGAGCCTACTTTGGTGCGCTGGATGCCATCAACTTCCATTGGTGAGTGTTTAAAAACAAGTTATTTTATATTTTCAGGCCTTTATTTACGTTTTAGTGTTGACATTCAAGCATCATAATGCTCGTTCCAATGCTGTGACTGATCTAAGAGCGGAGGCAGGTGGCAACCTGCGCCGGGTAGTGGGAGGGGGGGGGGGGGGCGAAGAACGCAAAAATGTCTTTGCTCAAACTGTGATAAATAAGCTCTAAATAAGTAACATTACTCACAAGTTTCGCGTTCTCATATATACGGACGAAGGAGGGCAATGGTTCGTCCCTGTTGCAATGCATTCGAAATTCTACTTTTTTCTCTTCTTTATCCGGTTCGCGTCTACTTCTTTGGCTCCAACAAGAATGGCAACACTGCTTCTCGCACGACTGTGGATGGTTCTCACTTCTCAAAGCATGCTTTTGTTATAACAAACAAATAGGTAAATGAAAGTAAGTCACTAGGGAATATCTAACCACAAAAGGGCTAACAAACTAAAAGTGAATAAGCCAATGTCAATAGCATCAGATCAATCAAGAACTATATTATGCTTAAAACAATATAATAGCCGTTATCTACATGTTCACAATAATTATCGCCACTTTTTTCCTGCGATTTCCACTCTCCAAGATGGATCGCTCGAAAGTTGGGTCTGTTATGTCGACCGATATCCTCAAAGCATTTCTGTATTTAATCAAAATAAAGCGGTTCTACAAAATATTAAGTCTAATTGCTACCAAACTGATTGTATCATGATTTGGGATTAAGGCGAACAGCAGCAGCGGCAAGTGTTTCTCATCTGTTTTTGGAACTAACTGCATACATGTAGCTACCACAAAGGAACAGTTTTGTCACAGTGATCACAGCGCTGTCTCGCCAAGACGAGAGGGATCGCTTTTCTTCACTTCCCCTTTCATAGTTCAGATAGGGCAGGGGAAGACAACTTCGGGCCGTGTGACGTATTTAAACGCAGAGCCAGCTTGTACGTTCGTGTGACGTCAGGCGAGAGCGGTTGCTGCCTAGATCAGCGGCGCTACTTGCACGAAATTGAATGAATATGAAAAATTTTATTTGGGCATGTTTGGGCTGTTTAGGGAGAACCCTCTTCAGCCTAGCCTGAGGGTGTTTATTTGTTGTTTGAGGGATCTTAACGGCGTTAGTGCGAATTTTGTTTTTGTTGACGTTGTGTAGTGTTGTGTGTTTGTGTTCAGTTCCCCGTGGTTCACACCAGTGTGAAACCAGGCTTCAAGATGTAGAAACATTGTCAACTACGTTTCAGATCTTTGCGACCCCGTATTCATTGGATGTTAACAATGTTTCTAACAGGTAGCAAATTGAATTGATACGAGGGTGGGTCAATAAGTAATGCCTCCTATTTTTTCCAAATTAAATAAATAACAACAGATGAATCTGGAAGGTGTATGAGCACACTAAACCGTGTTCAGGGACAAGAAATACTCAATGACTTAGCAATGCAGCGACTACAGATGAATCTGGAAGGTGTATGAGCACACTAAACCGTGTTCAGGGACAAGAACTACTCAATGACTTAGCAATGCTTTCGACACAGACTAATGAAAAAGTAATAACAGCGTTTCCTGAGCAGGAGTTGCTATTGAAATAAGCGTCTACTTTTGTTAAAGGTCACCACAATATTGTCACATACAGTTTTGTATGATGCACACGTAGTAGCTTATAATACATAATAAATGCTTGTCTTCCTTATGACTGGCTTAAGCGCATTACTTTTATCATTAAAAAAACTTAGCCCCGGTGAAATTTGAGCTCAAGACATTTTGTATAACTTTGTTACCTATGTTGTAATGAATGAAACCGCCTTCCGTGACAATGTCACACACACAGACACACACAACACACACAACACACACAACACACACAACACACACAGACACACACAACACATACAACACACAACACACACAACACGCAACACACACAACACGCACACAACACACACAACACGCAACACACACACAACACACACACAGACACAGACACACAACACACACACAACACACACAACACACAACACACACAACACACACAACACACACAACACACAACACACACAACACACAACACACACAACACACACAACACACACAACACACACAACACACACACACACAACACACACAACACGCAACACACACACAACACACACACAGACACAGACACACAACACACACACAACACACACAACACACAACACACACAACACACACACAACACACACAACACATACAACACACAACACACACAACACACACACAACACACAACACACACAACACACACACAACACACACAACACGCAACACACACACACAACACACACACAGACACAGACACACAACACACAACACATACAACACACACACAGACACACACAACACACACAACACACACAACACGCAACACACACACAACACACACACAGACACAGACACAGACACACACACAGACACAGACACAGACACACAACACACAACACACACACAGACACACACAACACACACAACACGCAACACACACACACAACACACACAGACACAGACACACAACACACAACACATACAACACACACACAACACACACACAGACACGCACAACACACACACAGCACACACACAACACACAGACACACACAACACACACATCACACACACAACACACAACAGACACAACACATACACCTGTCCTGGATAGGCACATTGAACGGAAACAAATAAAACAGAACAACAAACAAGTTTACATCTCAAAACTAAATGAGAGACAAAAATGATAGTAACAAATAATTAACGATAACAACAACACTAATACTAATACTAATAATAATAATGATGATGATGATGGTGATGGTGATGGTGGTGATGGTGGTGATGGTGGTGATGGTGATGGTGATGGTGATGGTGATGGTGATGGTGATGGTGATGGTGATGGTGATGGTGATGATGGTGATGGTGATGGTGATGGTGGTGGTGATGGTGGTGGTGATGGTGGTGATGGTGGTGATGGTGGTGATGGTGGTGATGGTGATGGTGATGGTGATGGTGGTGATGGTGATGGTGGTGATGGTGGTGATGATGGTGATGGTGATGGTGATGGTGGTGATGGTGGTGATGATGGTGATGGTGGTGATGGTGGTGATGGTGATGGTGATGGTGGTGATGGTGATGGTGGTGATGGTGGTGATGGTGATGGTGATGGTGATGGTGGTGATGGTGATGGTGATGGTGATGGTGATGGTGATGGTGATGGTGATGGTGATGGTGGTGGTGATGGTGGTGATGGTGATGGTGATGGTGATGGTGATGGTGGTGATGGTGGTGATGGTGATGATGATGATGGTGATGGTGATGGTGATGGTGGTGATGGTGGTGATGGTGATGATGATGATGATGATGATGATGATGATGATGATGATGATGATGATGATGAAAGAAGAGGAGATTGGGGTTGACACGAGTTGATGGTAACAACTATTAACATGGTGTAGGTAATAATGCGAGGGAAGTTGGTACACAGACTGTCTGTCCTCGAGGTATGTGCAGGTTCCCACAAGGTCATGCGTAATCCACATCAACTAACGTTAGCAACACTTCAATCCCACAATAGTGTCTTTGGTAAATGCTATAAGGCTCTTCAGTGTTCATCAGTCTGACAACTTAAATGTTTTCTGAGATAATGGGTCATTCAATTTTAATCTTCCCTTAAGAAAAACTAATCCCTTAATTTTGCTATTGATACATCACCATCGTGTGTGATTTAAGCTAAACGTGGTTGTCGCAATATTGGCAACGTCGTCTTCTGTAGAACAATAAAATTAGTCACAAACGAAACTTTTTCGACATTCCATTTTTCCTAGATGCTTGATGATCAAATCTCTGAATACCTTGTATGGCAATACTGTACTTGAATTAACCGCACACATGGTGATACCTTCCGTTCTAAGTTTGCACGTGTTGTATGAGCTACGATTCAACATCCTAGTACTGTAACCAAGTCTTAAGTAGTTTACCAACTCAACAGGATCAAGAGTAGGTATCCTAGAGATAAGGAACTGTGAAGCGCGAGCCTCAGGGGGCGATCAAAAACAAATGTCATAAGTGGATAATGTTTGAATCAGTAGAGGAAACTGAAAATAGCTCTTCATTGTTCACTTTCTTAACTCACGCAACATGAACATCGTTAACGGATAACTTGCTACTCAGAAATTATCCTTTTGCTTAAATATGCAACATTTTCCAGGTCCTGCTGTGATAAACTTTCTAACATGCATGGTATGTAATTAATCTACGCAAATTCTCCTAAACTACCTACACAAACATGTTCTTGATAGGGAAATAAGTTGCACAGTTCACCTGGAGGAGTGCTGCAGTCGTGCCTTACAATAACGTTGGCACTCACGTTACAAGTCACTCACTTAAATGTTACTTTTACTTCATGCACAATATTTACCTTATAAAACGTAAACGTTATTTTCCTGCCATGTTTTCAAAAACGCTGCCAGTCTGTTTCGGTTACAAGCGATACCCCTCGAGCTTTATATCGTCAATTTCTGTCACCTTTGAAAATTGTCTAACTATTCGTTTTACGTTGGCCCTATGGGATTGTTGTGTGGCCTAATCAAACCCAAAATGCGTCCGTTTCTTTGTTTCAATCATCCTGTAAAGATCTGTTTAACACTGCAGATTTCACATCCCTCCTGGGCGGGCATTTATCTACCTCTACGCTCCGAGATAACGCTAGTGACTGAAATTGAGAGATAGTAGCATATTAGCGAGCAAACAGCGGGAATAACATTGGCAACCTAACCAGCAGTTACACTATCATGAGTTGGTGAACAGACAGTATGTAGGGCTTTCATCAATGTGTCATTCTTCGCATTACGTTTGTCATTTTCCGCTTGTAAATAATTTCCATTCCAAATGTATGTACTGGTTTTAGCTACTTAGAATTTAATGCTGCAATTTTTTTCCTAATCCTAATGTATTATTTTAATTAGGTATGATTTAAAATTATGATTTGAGGGTTGTATAAATTCAAGTAAATAAAGGCGAAACTTTACTGCTAGGTATATCCATTAAAATGACGGTGGGAATGGGGCAGAGAATCACTAAGTTACAATGTTTAGAAAGTACCTAATAAACACTCATTACAGACTAGAGTTTACAGGTTGAATTGCCCATCAAGCTCAATGTTCTCAAGGAGATGGATGCCTCGGGCGATTGCTGGGAGAACCAATGGGCTACTTTTCCTCGGGTTGCTAATGCAATTGCACATCCTCAACAACATAATCGCCTTCAACCAAAAAGTAATGCTTGATTTATGATAACGGATACGACTACTTCTGACATTTAGGATCCCAATTCGAAGGCCGAACAAGGCAATCAACTCGATGTAACACAAATGCCATCATCTACAAACCATAGTCTCGCATGACCGCTCAGAGGTCGCGAGGTCTCATCATGTTAACATTGAAAGTTACGAAACTTGTAAGCCGGACAGAACCGAGGCGAGGCGAGGCCGTTTCCTTCCTTTCTTGCTAACAAGTCCTTGTTACGGTATTTTCATCTTTACATTAATCACTGGCGGTTTTCTACCAGGAGGAAACTCGCAGCTCTCAGGCGGGCGGCGGTTTTTTACATTTCGACCAAAGTTTTGTTATTGACTGAAATTCTGTGTGTATAATAGCAACTATAAACATTTCGTTAAGCTAGAGGAAACACTTCTAGCCCTATGGACCCATTATACACATTGCCGAAAAGCATTCGCCACTGTGAAACTTTTCTCAAGACCTAAAAGTAGTAATGAAAACCAAACTAGCTATGTAAAAGACATTTTCCGAGGATGTAAGGCGAAAATGTCCAAGAAATATCACATACGCTAGTAACTTAAAAGCAACACATTTTATCACGAAGCCACTAACGATTTATTAAAATATTTGTAATTTGAGATAATTGGTGTCAAATAGTGTATAATAAATTTTCTGCTAAGCTGAGCAACATCTTTCTTGTAAGCGCATTTACCTGAGAAATCGTAAAATAAACCAAAAGTTTGTTGTAACAAAGAGTTCAATATTGTGGCGGCGGCCGCACATCAAGGGAAGCTCAAGGTCAACTACCTCACCACTACGTTGATAGGCAACACGTGACAACGGTGGCTAAGAACAAAGGCCGTTTCTACAGTTGTAGAGGTTCCGAGTGCAGGGCTTGTTACGAGAAGCTTCACGAAACGTCAATTTCCAGCAAAATCGCCGGTACCTAGTTCTCGGCTATATAAGCGAGTCGGTGCAAGCAGAGATGTCCACTTTAGTTGGTGAGCGAGTTCACATAGTGGATTGTCAGAGCAATGTTTGTTACGGTAGAACAGAACAGCTGTAGGTTGCAAGGTCACGAGTTGTGAATTGTGGTTCACTTTTAGTGGAAATAAAGTGACATAAAAAGTAACCGGACTTATCATTTGTCACAATATGTAATGTATATAAACTGCAACTAAGTATTTGATAAATGTCTTTGTTGTGAGACTACTTTGTCCCCATATCAATATATTTTGAAAACCTTAGAAACCTTTTCTTTATTATCTTATACTTACCATTTGCTGATTTTTCTTACAGCCTCTCCTTCACCTATCTCAAAGTTTCTAATCGCCTTGCAGTCAATGTAGCCAATCGGAATCAACTTGGTTCACAGGCTTAGAAGCATTACGCTCAGCAAATAATACTTCGTTTCGGCTAGGGATATAGGAAGCCTATCCTCATGCATTTGTTTCTTTTTGTTAATTACTGGCGGTAGTAGTAGCTATAATCATGGCGGGATTTACTGATCTGCGATACAAGGTGAAATAGTGATTATAGTAAACACATGGCATATGGCATTGTAATTATATCCACCTCTTGCTTCCAATTTTTCCTGCGTACCTTAAATGAGCTTTCACATTCATACTTGTCATTCTATAAATTAGTTGGAGACCTTATCACAGCAACAATTTGCTATTCTCAATTTAATTTCACACAAAACTCTCAGCACTTGTATTAATGAAAATAATAGCACAATTAGCAAGAGTTGAAAAGGCAGCCCCAGTTACTATAACATTATGCACCTTCAGTTCGCATTTGATCACATTGTTGAACTTGACCTCCCGTCATAAAAGTCCAAAGCCCATCACTCCTATTTAGAGTGATATTGAGATGAACGATAAAAGATACGCTGGACCTCCTTTGGGCTTCAATGCTTTTGGGGCCAGGGTGTGGGGAAGGACTTCACTTGCAGCTAAGTGTGTTATCACGTCAAACACCATACAGCTGGCTATCTCCATGTTGATCTGTTACGGATTCTGAGTCGATATCATCCTAACGTTCTTTATGCATTATCCAGGTCTGAGAATAGCGTTCATATACTCAAAAGTTCTAACCCCTTTCTAGTGTAGGATTTGCTTCAAGAACAGCAAATACTGCACCACTTTTCTTCATGCTTTTAAAACATGAAAGAAAATACTATTTCTGTATTTCTGTTCGCATATAAAATCCAAGTAAAACTCGGCACTTCGCAGAAACAAAACAATGCCACCTTTAAGCAGTAGTGCAATTCCAAGTTTGTGAGAGATGCCACAAAAAGGAACACAAACTCAATGGAATTTGGTCTTCAGACATGATCCAGTACTGCCTCCAATCTCCAAGTATTTCTGAAAAGTAATCCTCAGCCTGCGACACCTTGGGTCCTTTGGGGTAGAGGAAGCGCTTACTGATCGCGATTTCATTACATATGTACATTTTTTTTTGGGGGGGGGGGCATATTTCTATTTGAAACAGTCGAAGGTACCTGAAATGTCTGTATTTGGTGGCTGCTTCACATTCCTCATTTCAGGATTAACGAGAACCTGTTAAAGCGTCACAAACTCCGGCACTCTAATTTGTTAAGCGGACAAGAAGCAAAGGTGAGCTGTCTCTCACACACACTCTCTCACACACTCACTCACACACTCACATTCACTCACTCACTCTCACATACACTCACACTCTCTCACGCACTCACTCTCCCACTCTCACATACACTCACACTCTCTCACACACACTTTCTCACTCTCACACACACTCACTCTCCCACTCTCACACACACTCATTCACACACTCTCACACACTCACTCACCCACTCACACTCACTCACACTCACTCACACACACTCACTCTCACACACTCACTCGCCCAATCTCACATACATTCACACTCTCTCACACACTTTCTCACTCTCACACACTCACTCTCCCACTCTCACACACACTCACTCACACACTCACACTCTCTCACGCACTCACTCTCCCACTCTCACATACACTCACTCTCTCACACACTTTCTCACTCTCACACACACACTCCCACTCTCACACACACTCTCACACAGTCACTCACCCACTCACATTCACTCACACTCACACACTCTCCCCCTCTCACACACTTACACACACTCTCACACACACTCACTCTCACACTCACACACACTCACTCTCCCACTCACACACTCTCACACAGTCACTCACCCACTCACATTCAGTCACACTCACACACTCTCACACAATTACACACACTCACTCACACACGCTCACACTCACACACACTCACACACTCTCACACAATTACACACACTCACTCACACACACTCACTCTCACACACGCTCACATTCACTCACACTCACACACTCTCACAAATTACACACACTCACTCACACTCACACACACTCACAGTGTATAGTGAAAGAACAGCGCTCCAACTACGGGTATATCCCCTCACAGGAAGAACAGCGCTCCATCTACGGGTATATCCCCTCACAGGAAGAACAGATGGTACTGTGAGCAGAGTGTATAGTGAAAGAACAGCGCTCCAACTACGGGTATATCCCCTCACAGGAAGAACACCGCTCCAACTACGGGTATATCCCCTCACAGGAAGAACAACGCTCCAACTACGGGTATATCCCCTCACAGGAAGAACAGCGCTCCAACTACGGGTATATCCCCTCACAGGAAGAACAGCGCTCCAACTACGGGTATATCCCCTCACAGGAAGAACACCGCTCCATCTACGGGTATATCCCCTCACAGGAAGAACAGCGCTCCAACTACGGGTATATCCCCTCACAGGAAGAACACCGCTCCATCTACGGGTATATCCTCTCACAGGAAGAACAGCGCTCCATCTACGGATATATCCCCTCACAGGAAGAACAACGCTCCAACTACGGGTATATCCCCTCACAGGAAGAACAGCGCTCCAACTACGGGTATATCCTCTCACAGGAAGAACAGCGCTCCATCTACGGGTATATCCCCTCACAGGAAGAACAGCGCTCCATCTACGGGTATATCCCCTCACAGGAAGAACAGCGCTCCAACTACGGGTATATCCCCTCACAGGAAGAACAGCGCTCCATCTACGGGTATATCCCCTCACAGGAAGAACAGCGCTCCATCTACGGGTATATCCTCTCACAGGAAGAACGGCGCTCCAACTACGGGTATATCCTCTCACAGGAAGAACAGCGCTCCATCTACGGGTATATCCCCTCACAGGAAGAACAGCGCTCCAACTACGGGTGTATCCCCTCACAGGAAGAACACCGCTCCATCTACGGGTATATCCCCTCACAGGAAGAACAACGCTCCATCTACGGGTATATCCCCTAACAGGAAGAACACCGCTCCATCTACGGGTATATCCCCTCACAGGAAGAACACCGCTCCATCTACGGGTATATCCCCTCACAGGAAGAACACCGCTCCAACTACGGGTATATCCCCTCACAGGAAGAACAGCGCTCCAACTACGGGTATATCCCCTCACAGGAAGAACACCGCTCCATCTACGGGTATATCCCCTCACAGGAAGAACAGCGCTCCAACTACGGGTATATCCCCTCACAGGAAGAACACCGCTCCATCTACGGGTATATCCCCTCACAGGAAGAACAGCGCTCCATCTACGGATATATCCCCTAACAGGAAGAACAGCGCTCCAACTACGGGTATATCCTCTCACAGGAAGAACAGCGCTCCAACTACGGGTATATCCCCTCACAGGAAGAACAGCGCTCCAACTACGGGTATATCCCCTCACAGGAAGAACAGCGCTCCAACTACGGGTATATCCCCTCACAGGAAGAACAGCGCTCCATCTACGGGTATATCCCCTCACAGGAAGAACAGCGCTCCATCTACGGGTATATCCCCTAACAGGAAGAACAGCGCTCCATCTACGGGTATATCCCCTCACAGGAAGAACAGCGCTCCATCTACGGGTATATCCCCTAACAGGAAGAACAGCGCTCCATCTACGGGTATATCCCCTAACAGGAAGAACAGCGCTCCAACTACGGGTATATCCCCTCACAGGAAGAACAGCGCTCCAACTACGGGTATATCCTCTCACAGGAAGAACAGCGCTCCAACTACGGGTATATCCCCTCACAGGAAGAACAGATGGTACTGTGAGCAGAGTGTATAGTGAAAGAACACCGCTCCATCTACGGGTATGTCCCCTCACAGGAAGAACAGCGCTCCATCTACGGGTATATCCCCTCACAGGAAGAACAGCGCTCCAACTACGGGTATATCCCCTCACAGGAAGAACAGATGGTACTGTGAGCAGAGTGTATAGTGAAAGAACAGCGCTCCATCTACGGGTATATCCCCTCACAGGAAGAACAGATGGTACTGTGAGCAGAGTGTATAGTGAAAGAACAGCGCTCCATCTACGGGTATATCCCCTCACAGGAAGAACAGCGCTCCAACTACGGGTATATCCTCTCACAGGAAGAACAGCGCTACAACTACGGGTATATCCTCTCACAGGAAGAACAGCGCTCCATCTACGGGTATATCCCCTCACAGGAAGAACAGCGCTCCAACTACGGGTATATCCCCTCACAGGAAGAACAACGCTCCAACTACGGGTATATCCCCTCACAGGAAGAACAGCGCTCCATCTACGGGTATATCCCCTCACAGGAAGAACAGCGCTCCAACTACGGGTATATCCCCTCACAGGAAGAACAGCGCTCCAACTACGGGTATATCCCCTCACAGGAAGAACAGCGCTCCAACTACGGGTATATCCCCTCACAGGAAGAACACCGCTCCAACTACGGGTATATCCCCTCACAGGAAGAACACCGCTCCAACTACGGGTATATCCCCTCACAGGAAGAACACCGCTCCAACTACGGGTATATCCCCTCACAGGAAGAACAGCGCTCCAACTACGGGTATATCCCCTCACAGGAAGAACACCGCTCCAACTACGGGTATATCCCCTCACAGGAAGAACACCGCTCCAACTACGGGTATATCCCCTCACAGGAAGAACACCGCTCCAACTACGGGTATATCCCCTCACAGGAAGAACAGCGCTCCAACTACGGGTATATCCCCTCACAGGAAGCACACCGCTCCAACTACGGGTATATCCCCTCACAGGAAGAACACCGCTCCAACTACGGGTATATCCCCTCACAGGAAGAACAGCGCTACAACTACGGGTATATCCCCTCACAGGAAGAACAGATGGTACTGTGAGCAGAGTGTATAGTGAAAGAACAGCGCTCCATCTACGGGTATATCCTCTCACAGGAAGAACAGCGCTCCATCTACGGGTATATCCTCTCACAGGAAGAACAGCGCTCCATCTACGGGTATATCCTCTCACAGGAAGAACAGATGGTACTGTGAGCAGAGTGTATAGTGAAAGAACAGCGCTCCATCTACGGGTATATCCCCTCACAGGAAGAACAGATGGTACTGTGAGCAGAGTGTATAGTGAAAGAACAGCGCTCCATCTACGGGTATATCCCCTCACAGGAAGAACAGCGCTCCAACTACGGGTATATCCCCTCACAGGAAGAACAGATGGTACTGTGAGCAGAGTGTATAGTGAAAGAACAGCGCTCCATCTACGGGTATATCCCCTCACAGGAAGAACACCGCTCCAACTACGGGTATATCCCCTCACAGGAAGAACACCGCTCCAACTACGGGTATATCCCCTCACAGGAAGAACACCGCTCCAACTACGGGTATATCCCCTCACAGGAAGAACAGCGCTCCAACTACGGGTATATCCCCTCACAGGAAGAACACCGCTCCAACTACGGGTATATCCCCTCACAGGAAGAACACCGCTCCAACTACGGGTATATCCCCTCACAGGAAGAACACCGCTCCAACTACGGGTATATCCCCTCACAGGAAGCACACCGCTCCAACTACGGGTATATCCCCTCACAGGAAGAACACCGCTCCAACTACGGGTATATCCCCTCACAGGAAGAACAGCGCTACAACTACGGGTATATCCCCTCACAGGAAGAACAGATGGTACTGTGAGCAGAGTGTATAGTGAAAGAACAGCGCTCCATCTACGAGTATATCCCCTCACAGGAAGAACAGATGGTACTGTGAGCAGAGTGTATAGTGAAAGAACAGCGCTCCATCTACGGGTATATCCTCTCACAGGAAGAACAGCGCTCCATCTACGGGTATATCCTCTCACAGGAAGAACAGCGCTCCATCTACGGGTATATCCTCTCACAGGAAGAACAGATGGTACTGTGAGCAGAGTGTATAGTGAAAGAACAGCGCTCCATCTACGGGTATATCCCCTCACAGGAAGAACAGATGGTACTGTGAGCAGAGTGTATAGTGAAAGAACAGCGCTCCATCTACGGGTATATCCCCTCACAGGAAGAACAGATGGTACTGTGAGCAGAGTGTATAGTGTAAGAACAGCGCTCCATCTACGGGTATATCCCCTCACAGGAAGAACAGATGGTACTGTGAGCAGAGTGTATAGTGAAAGAACAGCGCTCCATCTACGGGTATATCCCCTCACAGGAAGAACAGATGGTACTGTGAGCAGAGTGTATAGTGAAAGAACAGCGCTCCATCTACGGGTATATCCCCTCACAGGAAGAACAGATGGTACTGTGAGCAGAGTGTATAGTGAAAGAACAGCGCTCCATCTACGGGTATATCCCCTCACAGGAAGAACAGATGGTACTGTGAGCAGAGTGTATAGTGAAAGAACAGCGCTCCATCTACGGGTATATCCCCTCACAGGAAGAACAGATGGTACTGTGAGCAGAGTGTATAGTGAAAGAACAGCGCTCCATCTACGGGTATATCCTCTCACAGGAAGAACAGATGGTACTGTGAGCAGAGTGTATAGTGTAAGAACAGCGCTCCATCTACGGGTATATCCCCTCACAGGAAGAACAGATGGTACTGTGAGCAGAGTGTATAGTGAAAGAACAGCGCTCCATCTACGGGTATATCCCCTCACAGGAAGAACAGATGGTACTGTGAGCAGAGTGTATAGTGAAAGAACAGCGCTGCATCTACGGGTATATCCCCTCACAGGAAGAACAGATGGTACTGTGAACAGAGTGTATATAGTGAAAGAACAGCGCTCCATCTACGGGTATATCCCCTCACAGGAAGAACAGATGGTACTGTGAGCAGAGTGTATAGTGAAAGAACAGCGCTCCATCTACGGCGCTTATTTGTTGTTAAGTAGAGTAAGCCATGGACAAGAAGGAAGGTAACTATCAAAGATGGACTGCATGGGTTTTGTGGAAGGAAGGAATCACATTGCATTCCACGGTACTTGACAAGGACCAGAAGTGGAGTTGAAGTCTGTTGTCGAGCAAATGGAGATTGAAGATCCAGATTTTTTTGAGAAACTATCATACACCTAAGAAGAAAGTCTTTGTTCGATGGGCAACGATACGCAGCTGTCCACGAGAGGGTGCGCTGTACCCGCAAACAATGGCTCAGTGACGCAATAAGTACGGGTATGTTATCAGGGAGGTGCGGCAGTGTATTCACGTTGGTGGGGAGTGTACTGAGGCATCCTATGTACATTCAATCATTTTATTAATAAATAAGGTATAAAGATATTCTTGTAAATCATTTCCGCAGAAAATCCATTTCAGTGCACTTTTACAATTTTGAATTGCAGTTAACAACCAAAACAAGTCGGAGATTCTCAAACAAAGATGTTTGTCTATTGTCTGCTAGTATTGATTTATAAATGGAAAATCTTGTCTCTACTTCAATGGAAAGAATTGGAGCATACTGAAAGTAAGCAATATGTCCTGAATGTAACTCAGTCAGCAGACAAAGCTCTGCCAATTGCACACAAAGTTTTGTACCCATTGTTCTTGTCTATAGACTTCTTTAGTTTGACTGACACCACATCACCCACTTTACCACATGCACGACACTATTTTCTCCACTATTTGTAGCTGCTTCGCTAATGCCACTTGGGATTTTTCCAGAGAAGTTATCAGGAAGAAATCCAAAATGCGTATTTATGTAAGAATGTTTACCTGCAATTTCTTTATCAGCCATGAGTTCTGGCGCATTTTTTACTGTCACAGACTCACTATTATCAAAAGAATCAGCCACTTTCTTCACAAGTCGAAATTCTTGCAATAATAACTACAAGTCGAGCGATGTTACCCATCTAGTCAAAACAGGTGAAAAGAGCAACTGTATTTCCGGAGCTTCAGTTTTCAATGCTACAACTCGAGAGGGGCCTTCCAAGAATACTTTACGCTTCCAATTAGTTTATTCACTTAATGAAAACTTGCATGCACTTGTTCCATGACCCGGTGTAAACATGTCACATGCACCATGCACTTCAAGAAGCACCAGTTTTCATTATGTAGGGAGCTACGCTATTGGAACTCTCAATCTATGGTCGTTGGGTACTTTGTCCAGCTGCTCTAGAACTCCAACAATAACATTTGCTACTAACGGCCTACGGAGTTGTCTCATCGATGGAAGTTTTGTTGCAGCACCGACACACGTTGAGGGATCTGGAATTAATTTTCCGGTCTTTCTCCCTAAGAAAGTGCGCAGTTTAGGATGATTCACCTTGTAAAGTGGAATATCAGCAGATAAAAGTGCTTATTATAGCGAAAATAATGAACGAGTTTCTCCCAGAAGAATCTTTTATAACTTTACACTAGAGTTATTTTCAAGTCGCAGCAGACCACGTGTGTGTTTCTATGGTAATATCTGGTGCTCTACCGTAAACCTTTTTCTCAGGAGCCTCTCTCGCATCGCAGATGTTGCACAATAATATATCACCGTCCGTGGGGGAAAACATGTCCTCCATATTTTGAAACAAATTCCTTTAATTTAACACCATTACTTCCCTTTACTTTAGCCATTTTGCTCTTACGGTGTTCGTACAGATGTCTAGGATCAATTGGCCATCTCAATAAACAGCACAACAATGCCGGAGATACGAATCACCCTGGGAGTGTGAGCAAGTCCATTAAGGACATTCCTTGCAAAACAGGTCTAGAGCTTAGCATAACATCTACTCAATTCCAAGAGATGTATTGACAAGGAGAAATACTCAATTATAATAAAACTCTCAAAATAAAAATGCACTCCTACACACGATGCGGTGTGCATGGGGCTGATGTCTTGCCTCTCGGTCTGGGCGAACACTCACTCCTACACACGATGCGGTGTGCATGGGGCTGATGTCTTGTCTCTCGGTCTGGACGAACACACTCACTCCTACACACGATGCGGTGTGCATGGGGCTGATGTCTGGACGCGTGGTCTGGACGGACACACTCACTCCTACACACGATGCGGTGTGCATGAGGCTGATGTCTTGCCTCTCGGTCTGGGCGAACACTCACTCCTACACACGATGCGGTGTGCATGGGGCTGATGTCTTGTCTCTCGGTCTGGGCGAACACTCACTCCTACACACGATGCGGTGTGCATGGGGCTGATGTCTTGTCTCTCGGTCTGGACGAACACACTCACTCCTACACACGATGCGGTGTGCATGGGGCTGATGTCTGGACGCGTGGTCTGGACGAACACACTCACTCCTACACACGATGCGGTGTACATGGGGCTGATGTCTGGACGCTTGGTCTGGACGAACACTCACTCCTACACACGATGCGGTGTGCATGGGGCTGATGTCTTGCCTCTCGGTCTGGACGGACACACTCACTCCTACACACGATGCGGTGTGCATGGGGCTGATGTCTTGCCTCTCGGTCTGGGCGAACACACTCACTCCTACACACGATGCGGTGTGCATGGGGCTGATGTCTGGACGCTTGGTCTGGACGGACACACTCACTCCTACACACGATGCGGTGTGCATGGGGCTGATGTCTGGTCTCTCGGTCTGGACGGACACACTCACTCCTACACCCGATGCGGTGTGCATGGGGCTGATGTCTTGTCTCTCGGTCTGGACGAACACACTCACTCCTACACACGATGCGGTGTGCATGGGGCTGATGTCTTGCCTCTCGGTCTGGACGAACACACTCACTCCTACACACGATGCGCTACTAAAAGCTGTGGCGTTACTAGTCACTGTTACATTTGCAGGCGCCATTGGACTGAAAACTTGGCTTCGCTTTCTTTCGCTCTTGTTCTTTCCTCCCTCCGTCTCTCTCTCTCTCTCTCTCTCTCTCTCTCTCTCTCTCTCTCTCTCTCTCTCTCTCTCTCTCTCTCTCTCTCTCTTCTAGCTGCTGGTTTATTCGCTTCCGAATCTCGCTGCCCTCGAATCCTACAGGAGTGTCTGTCGTGTTTCCGAGGAACCTGATTGAGGAAGTCTGTATATCAGCGCAACCAAATGATTTGATATACCTAGACCATTTGTCATACTTTAATTTGCACGACTTTCAAAACCGGTAGCTCCTGCCTGATACGTTTTAGTGCAACCGGGAAAGTGTCATTACGGTCAAACAAATTCAATATTAACCACAGAATGCTCCACGTAAAATTTAAATGTGCATTTAGTCACAGTCACGAGTACTATAGTGCAGTGGTATTAAACCTTTTTTCTCCGAGTACCCCAAAGATAATTTTCTATTTCAGACTGTAGCCCTAGAGTTATCTTAAATTCAAATTATACATAACCATATCTAACATAGATAATATTTATAACTTATTTAACACTATATAAACCAGGATTAAATTGAATTAAATTCTACGTAGGTACCCCAGGTTGAGTATTATGATTCGTGATAAGCGCCGAGGCATGGAAACGCACTTAAGTGTATAATCCGAGGAAGTGGTTTCAATGCCAAAAGAGGAACATCATGCAAGGAAGTCACAATCATGAAAACAACTTTGCGATGCATTTCTCACGATGATGGAAGGAAGGAAGGAAGAAAAGAGCCACACAGGTTACCGCCCTTGAAACGAAGTCACGCCAATCGCAAGACACGAGTACACGAGTGCACGACCGGCTGGCTGGCTGACTGGCTGGCTAACTTGTCTGGGAAAAATCTCAACTGGACTCATCATTCCAAGCTAACGTTCAATCTTGATCGATATAACTGACGCTTAAAGTTCGGGCTCCGCAGCATTTCATTGTCTAAAAGCCACACAAAGAGAAGGAGATTCCAAGCTCATGCTCCATAATTGGTACCAGCGTCCCAGTCTCCTGCAACTCGCTTCAGGGCTGCCCAACGCACTACTCAAACAGTATTTCTACAATGTTCATGTCTCCGAGACTGCAGCCCCTCTTCCAATGTGCTCTTAAGTAGTGTCATGCGTCTTGTATATTTGGTGACTTCTCGCCATTCCTGCCGTGCATTCCGAATATCACATAACATTTAGTATAGTCACTATGACGACTACAATGAGATATTGGCCGTAAGATGATAGTCTGTACGGTTTACACATGAGAAGAATGATTCTCCAGGGTGAGGGGCCAGGAGAGTTGAGAGTACCGTGTTGTGCCAAACGGAATCGAGACGAGACGAGCTTATCTGTTCCCTTTAACAGCTTGCTTACTGCCGTGTAAATGCCGTCTACTTGCGCACCCCCTCTATATATATATATATATATATATATATATATATATATATATATATATATATATATATATATATATATATATATATATATATATATACAGGATGTTAGGGGTATGAGTGCGCAGACTTCGCGTGCTGGGATATCCAAATATGACTAATAATAAAGTCCAATAACAACTCCATCTATCTTGAAAGGTAAAGGAGATAATCGAACATTATTGAATACATTATCTGCACAGTGTGGCACCACAGGCCGAATGTTTTGCTTTGGTTTGCGGCCAGGCATGCGTTCACACCTGCAACGGGTGAAGGTCTAAACTAGGCTAGCGCTCGAAATCCGGTTCGCCACGTGTCTGTGTGTTTCTTGTCAGCTAATGCCAGTAACGAGGGATGGTGGTTTGCTTTTAAGCTATTAATCGTATTTACGGAAATTAAACTAAGAGGCTACGCATAAGGTGTAGTCGGATGATCAAGGATAGCAACTTCAAATGTTAAGTATGGAAATACCTCATTCGTGTAATTGTGTAATTAAAAACAGCCACCTTTTGCTAAACAGGAAAATCTATTATAAAGAACACGACTTTGGAGCCGGAACAGCCTAGATGGCCTAAGACGTGAAGAAGAAGAAGAAGAAGAAGAAGAAGAAGAAGAAGAAGAAGAAGAAGAAGAAGAAGAAGAAGAAGAAGAAGAAGAAGAAGAAGAAGAAGAAGAAGAAGAAAATTATTAGTGATCAATAACTGCAAACTCAACAAGATGTATTTTACAGTAGGTAAAATTCTCCGTGAGAATCTATGCAGGCATCGCAATTTATTATGGCAATTTTGCCCTACCCTCGTTAGAGCTTCTGTGTTCTGCTCAATCTCTAGGGCTGCTTCAAACACACGTGTTGCACTTCACGTGTGTTGCAATCGGTTTTGCCCTAAGCAAGAAGCATAACTAAATACTCTTGATTTGTAAAGACTGCCACAGTTGTGAATGCATTTAACGCACCTGAAGCACTGACAGAACCTGCTGTTGTGCACGGATGTAGTTGTACTGTCAACACTCTCTCACTTTCCGCGCTTCTCACGGGCTAATGTTGCGGGGTTGCCAAGCGTATGCCCACGACTTTATCCCAATAGACACGCTGGAATCCAGTCCTTTCATATCATGTTGTGGCTAAACGAATCACTTTAGCAACATATGGTAAAGACATAAATAACGCATCTTTTGTAGTTCTACCTCGCTGTTCTAATTGCAGAAGTACACGATAAAGGAGTGGGGACATTCGCAATCACACTTAGGAACAGTTTTACTTTTTATTTATGAAACTATGCACTATAGAGGAAAATGGTACAGGAGCTTATGTTTAGTTTAACGTCAGGAAGTTGCCTTTGGAGTCTGCGCACTCATACCCCTGACACCTTGTATATACAGAGTGGAAGGGAAGTCATTACATTCCTTCTAATATGTGCTTCATAGAAGCATTACAAACAAAAATGTCGAATGGCATTTTGTTGTTTGCTCAGCCGATTTCGCAAACATAAATAGTTTTTTTATCCAAGTTGGATGCGTAATTCCATAAGAATGTGTAAAGATAACAGTTTGTTACTTGTAAGATGCGTAGAGTAACTTATTTCTGACATAACTTCGGTAGTAATTACGGGACATCACACAGGGTTTCGAAATAATTAATCACTCAAAAGACGTTAAGGAATACTCTGAGCTGCTATTTCAGAGATGACGTAACTCGAAAACGTTGCGTTGAGGTTGGTCAGGGAATGGACCTGGTTTATGGATGTAAACGGCTTTCGCTTTCGGTTACGTTTTGGGAGCTAACCCTTGTGATTGGCCTACACTGTCACAATAAACACGGATGGACAAGGCAGGGTATGAGTTTGTTTTCAAAACGCATCATTACGCTGTTTGTTTAGTATGGAGCTAGGGAAAGTGACACCCACATAGTATGCAGTGTTACCAGCTTGTTTTCGATAAAACTAAAATATCTCCATCGGAAATGGTCGGAGACAAAAACGTAAGATACAAAATGTGTTCCAAATATCGAGAACTATCATGTAAATTAATGTAATGACTTCCCTTCCACCCGGTATATAACCTCTGCGGGCTGTGTTTATTAAGATTGTTCCATAAAAGGCCCAAAGTGCGCCTGGCATCCCATACTATTTAAACCACCCTAATTGGCACATTTTAATAAGCAGCTAACGCATAAACAGCCTCACTGAATATTTCACATTTCTCAGCTGCTCACTCATATCATTTATTGATTGTTAACCATTGTGCTACAAATAGTGGTGTTGGAGTTTGTGCGAATGTTATTGAACGTTATTTTCAAATCTCGAGGTGTGAAAACACCATTCCCAACTGTTATGAAGTGGTGGTTTCCCGGCTTAAGAATTTCGCTGATGGAGGGGAATCCGATTATACTGCAAGATCCAGGTTAACCCTCATTAGCCTTAAGAGCTTAGTGAAAATGGAATCGAACGGGGTTCCTCTGAATGTCATCTCAATGGCTGTGGAAAATACCAGTTAATAACCCTGCCACTGCACCAGCATTTAGACGTGTATCTAAGCACAGTTAGGTTTTATTCAAATTCATGAGTTTCTCCGCCAGGCTTATTTGTTACGTTTACGTTACGTTACCAACGTGCATATATGTATGAGAGAGAGAGGGATGTTTCACATTACGGAACATTTTAATATGTTTCTTTAGACATTTGAAATACAACAAAATTGTCTAGACGCAAGATAGAAACAATTTATTCATTATAAATGTAAAGCTTTAGAGAAAAGGATGCAAGGATTAGAGACTTTAAAAGGTGAAATCCGCAACATGTCGCACACTAATTAAACAAATAGCTTTGCTATGGAGAGTACTCCAAGTTTCAGATTAATTAACAAAAATCCCAATTTCACCCTGTAAATCCTCGTAGAGCACCACGTTTCAGGATTTTGTGTTTATACTTACTACTTTCGGAATATTTATAAACTACTAAACGCAACACATTCAAATAGCAATGCACCAGCTGTTGAGCTTGTATTAATGGACATGTAAGTGTTGTGATCTATTTTAGGGTTCCTACAACACGAGATCACCGGCTTTACTTCCCTTCCGGAGGAAATCATGCCCGAAACATTGCATCGCCCTTCAACCCGCGACCGGAAAGCAGAGCCTAGCATATTACCCCTCGATAACGGAGGATGACGTAGAATACCAATGTCGATGTTTATAATGCACGTGTTTTGCTTTACTTGAATGCTTTTGGTTTTATATTTGTCAATAATTTGCGTAAATAATTTCTACATTATCAAATTATAAGACTCATGTTCTATCACTGAGGCATTAAATAGTTTAAAGAAAAGTCTCCGTGTGTGTGTGTGTGTGTGTGTGAGTGTGTGTGTGAGTGTGTGTGTGTGTGTGAGTGTGAGTGTGTGTGTGAGTGCGCGCGTGTGTGAGTGTGTGTGTGAGTGCGCGCGTGTGTGAGTGTGTGTGTGTGTAAGTGTGTGTGAGTGTGTGTGTGTGAGTGTGAGTGTGTGTGTGTGAGTGTGAGTGTGTGTGTGTGAGTGTGTGTGTGAGTGTGTGTGTGTGTGAGTGTGAGTGTGAGTGTGTGTGTGAGTGTGAGTGTGTGTGTGTGAGTGTGAGTGTGAGTGTGTGTGTGAGTGTGTGTGTGTGAGTGTGAGTGTGAGTGTGTGTGTGTGAGTGTGTGTGAGTGTGTGTGTGAGTGTGTGTGTGTGTGAGTGTGTGTGTGTGAGTGTGAGTGTGTGTGTGAGTGTGTGTGTGAGTGTGAGTGTGAGTGTGTGTGTGAGTGTGTGTGAGTGTGTGTGTGAGTGTGTGTGTGTGTGAGTGTGTGTGTGAGTGTGTGTGAGTGTGTGTGTGAGTGTGTGTGAGTGTGTGTGTGAGTGAGTGTGTGTGTGAGTGTGTGAGAGTGTGTGTGTGTGTGAGTGTGTGTGTGTGTGAGTGTGTGTGTGTGTGTGTGAGTGTGTGTGTGAGTGTGTGTGTGAGTGTGTGAGTGCGCGCGTGTGTTCAATATCTTGCAAAGATAATACACGAAGAATTTCAAGAAAATGTCCCACTCCAAACTACCCCTTACATTGACCATTTTTCGAGAAATTCCAAAACCGTCTGTAACGATCTAAACTGCAATATCATATATTAGACACATTTACATCATAAATTAATTGTACGTATATCTTGAATTTGCACAATCTTGTATAACTGGTAAACGTCGGGCTGGGTGGCTCAGGCTACTGATTCCAATGTCGCAGGTTCAAATCCAGTCCACAGCGTTTAAAAACGACAGCTCCAAGTCAGTGGATTTACTGGCATGTAAAGCAACTCCTCCGGGACTTAATTCCGGCACACCATCGACGCTGAGTCATTCTGGCAATTGACAGCGTCTTTAAATAACAAAATATTTTTTTAAGCGATAGACGAAAACTTTACATAAAAATAGAGATATTTTTGAAACATTCAATTGATTTCAAATAACTTTTATGTAGCACGAGGCATTTCCGAAATATCCGTTACTAATGGTTCGAATTGTTCAATATTTTGTCATCCATTTGATGTCTTATCGAAATTCAATTGTTTCTCGCGATTGAACGGAAGTAGTAGGGAATTTTAAAGCCAGGTGTTAAACATGTGATTGTCGCCATTCCCTTTGTGTGTTACATAGCTATCCATTCCTGCAGACAATGAAGTAGCTTCTGTAATAAACGGTGGAGGGTAGAAAAAGTCATGTGAATGTAGTAATCGTAGCTGCTGCTTGACATTGCGATGAATACATATATTCCCTTTTTTGTAATCATGCCTGAGCGGATTACAGATGTGCAAAAAATCACTCGAGTCTTAGCAGCATTGATATTCCGCTCGCTCAACATGCAATTTGTTGATTCCCACATAAAAAGTTAGTTGATATGCTCCACTCAATGTCTCGTGCGTAGGTACCTCCAGTGACCTTTCCCATAATGCTGGTGACCTTTGCGGCTCCAACATTAATGTGGGGCACACATCTGGCTCACTGTCTGGCCAGTTTAGCGCTAGCTAGTTGCCTGCAGTACACGCTTTTGTATCTCGGCAAATGTCTGCCGATTCTTCCCTTTTAACAATCAGGAAAGTGCCATTTGTGTTTTGGTTCGCTTCGACCGTCCTTCACCTCGCATGTGTTCAAAAATGGTTCATCCCAATACAATATTTATGAGATCCTTGTTTGTGCGATAAAAACAAACACGGCGACACAGTGTATGTACACTGTTCAGATGCAGTAACGTCTCATACATATATCGGCAGACGCGGTAGATCGTTCATTTGACCGTATACCAAGTTACTAATATTTCGCTGTTCTAGTAAACAAGATAGCAAACGATCGCAGCGCTGGACGAGCAACGTCGCTGCGCCAGGTAAAGCACAACGATGTATTTTCTCACAAATCAAATATAACCTGCCTCTTAAGAGCTACTCAGCATGAAACATGTAGCATGTTTCATGTTAACATTGGCATAACCATAAACTTCAAACATAAACATGTCATTATTTACTTATGCCAACAAAATTACTAGTCATTCATCTAGTGTTTTTGCACCCAACCCTTGTTGGAATAAGTACATTTGCACTCGTAACTCTGCCACGACCACGTCAAGCTTTCGGCACCACTGGAATTAAGCAATTAGTTCCAAATGTTCAAATAACTTCCTGAGAAAGAAATGTTTTCTGCCTTTTTAATTCTCTACACAAATTGTGTCACTGCGGTGAAGCTTTCAAAATTGTGGTTCAAACAAACGTATTTTGCAAATTTAATATCTATACACTATTTGCAAATAAAACGTAGACTGTCCTGCAAAACAAATTCAGAAGTTGGCAATATTCCTCGCTTTTGGGAAATGTAATTAATAAAATAATTCCCGAAAGTACTTTCATTTTTACTTTTCTGAAGATTTACAGTGGCTCTTTGGTGAAATTGTCAATGTTCATCACCAGAAGCAATTTGGATAATAAGCCAATAATGAAGAAAAGAAACTTGCTACTTTTGAGGGAACAGCGATCATTTGCATTCTTGCGTTGGCTCGCATTATTGTAATTCACTGCTCTTAAAAACATTCCTCACGTCATGTAACAGTTATCACCTTCAGGTCCATTTCACGTCACCGGATTTCCTCCCAGTCAGACTGTGTCCTGTTGCACATATGCAGGACATGCTTCCATAATCTACACTCAAACTCATCTTAATATTTCTCCCATTTCTCCCTCTCCCTCTCTCTCATACTCAGTTGAGTCTGGACATGCAACTTTTGGGCGCATTACAATACTTCCTCTATCTACTGTAATGAAGGAGAAACCAAATATTTCCATTAAACGTTTCCCAACAAACGGTCGCCAACGTCAAAAACCTTCAGTTGTGTACTTGCTTCCATAGTGATAACCTCCTTTGCCCTGGCAGTTCGAAGTTCGTCTAACACAATCTGGTATATACATTATTCAAGGTCACCCTGACCTCCAACAGCTGCACGACCTATGTACAGCCAAATGTGGTGTATTTCAACCTATGGGCAGGCGAGTGGGTGGAAGTCAACAATTCAGGTTTACGCAGACGGTTAATGAAATGAGGGCGAGGCGATTCATCGGTCCAAATGATCCTTCAGGGAACCTGACTTTTCTAGGAGGATCAGCCTCCGTGAAATCCTTTCTAATTCAAAGAGAAGATGAATAAAGGTGATGTCTGAGGTTCCAGAGAGACAATCTATTTCCTACAGGATTCCTACATATCTGCTTAGCAAATCCCTGCCTATATGGGATCGACAATGAGAACGTCATTCAAACACTATTATTCTCTTTCTTCATTAGCAGAAGATTCTTTTCTCTTTCCATCTTTTGTGTGATGGGAAACCTAAGACAGACAGAATCTGACTCCATAAAAATATAGATCTAGCTAAAGCACACAGTTTATGTCAAAATGTTTAGTGACGTTCATGCTTATGGAGATATTCTTTGTTATTGGTTTCAATTTTAAATAATGTTAAGTGGCCAGTGGTTATTGGGTTTTTCTCGTGATCATTCAAACAGCATGGGATTTTAAAACCACATAGTGAGTGAGTGAGTGAGTGAGTGAGTGAGTGAGTGAGTGAGTGTGTAGGGTTTAAGGGCCCGTCGACAGCTAGGTCATTAGGGCCCCAAAAATCACATAGCGAAAGCGGTACAAGAACGAGTAGAGAAGGTGATTTGAATACAACACATCAGATAAGTTTTAAGTGGTCTATCAAACATACAATTTTGAAGACACTTTTCGCATATGGCAAAATTGTATATTTGTTCGTTTCCTGTTTTGCCATGCTATCCATGTCGGTACAATGTGAAACACTCGCCTCAGTGCGATACAAACGTGGGGAAATGCAGCCAGAGTTAGAATGCATGTGCTGCCTCAAAATGTCGAAAACACGTGCGACTTATTGCATCGCCAATTAGAGATGTGCATTAGCTAATCAGAGGAAAGGAAGAAGGGGCTTAATTAGTTGGCTCACTTGTCTACACTCAAACCATACGTCAGTTCAAAGAATGTAAACAGCGGCCAAGAGTCACTAACAGTTCAACTTGATCACAAATTGCCAAATTCCTGGTAGGTACCCGCAACCTATTCTACCGTATGGGCACTCAACACAACGAATGGCTTCTTCGCTGCTGTGAAGTCTTTCCTTTGTTATTTAGTACAGACTACACGGGTATCCTAGGTCGTTTAGGCATAGACTTTCCTCACAGAGCTAGCAAATGCAATGGCTGCTGTACGTCTTGCCCTTGAGAGAAACATGCACCAACTAACCAATCACGATACGGAAAATGTCCACCAGTATTTGCTCTCTCTCACGCTATCAGATCCTGCAACAACACAGTAGTAAACGACCGACCGACCGTCAATTAATCCTCACAACATTATTGCTATTCTTATCAGAGAGAGAGAGAGAGAGAGAGAGAGAGAGAAAGCTCCTTTTTTCTGCTTAAGACCCTCCCCTGTCCGTAAAATAAGAACAAATTGCCGACGCCATTTTCTACTTTAATATAACATTTTTCATCACATTTTCCGTCAAGGCTGAGGATACCTGCATCTCACATTTATGTATGTAATCCGGGTCACTTGCTTCACATTTAACTATATTCAACTTGTAAATGAACAACACACTTCAGCTAAACATTTGGAATGAAGCAGATGTAAACGCTTTAATTCAGTTAATGAAGTATAGGGAATAAAAAAGTAGGGATGGGACCTCCAAACACGGTGATATGTAGGTACGCCGAATACTTTACATAAGTCCTCGATGCTTTTGAATTGTTCACTTTGCATTATTGAAAGTTGTGGTAGAGAAGTTATTGCCTCGCACGTGTCCCCGAAGAGTTACTTGATTGTGAGTGAATAAATGCAACACTGAATGCGTCTAAAAGACGGGGGAAGGAGCATTGCTTTACAATGCACAACAGTGATATTGGATAAAACATGAGTGAAGCGAGATAGTGTGGTAAATGTGCATGTTACACTCAAGTTTACAGGATCTCTATTGAAAAAGCAATGCTGTCAGAACATGATGAACAATCACAAAATTGGTTACATGTGTTTATAAACAGAAGCTATCTATCGTTTTACAGAGCATCGTCCCATCACTAAAAGAAAGTGTTTTCAATCTCAAGCTGCAACAGGACCCGCTTTCCCGATCGATCGATCGATCGATCGATCAAAACTTCCATGTTGGTCGTTAATGAAAAATAGGAAAGGATGAACAGGAAACCCCTTAAGCGCGAGTGTTCATGCCTGAAAGCACCACCTTCTTCCCCGCAGGCCGCTTATCACAAATATTTCTTTCTGCAATTTTAATGACACGTACCCTTCCTGCTTCATTAAACCTCCTTAACAATACTTACAGCACTGTCAACCTTTTCCACAACTCTTCAAGGTTTATATATAGCATTAGGTACCTACTTGTTTATTTCTTTGTATTCAAATGCCCAAGCCTCGGCATTAAAACCTCAATTCACAGATTGGTGCATAAATCACTACAAGTGTACGTTTTTAGCAAAAAACAAGGAAAAGTGTTCAATCGCAGTTGCTAAATGCAGCATTCCAGCGACAGCCCATCCTTGTGCGTTTCTTCACTTTGCGCCACATTACATCTAACTCCCAAAATGTTAAGACAAATTCATTAAATGGTTTTGTGGTTTTGAGGGGAAAAATGTTTTTGTTCTGATTTTTCTCTAACTGCGCTACAAAAAGAGCACCTTGTGTTAAGGTTTTCAAAATATTGTAATAAAACTTCAGCTTTACATCCCAGGAACGCCCTTTTAAAAAGGTTAATGAATCATTCTAAATAGAATAATTATTACTGTAGAAAAATATTAAACTGCTGCTTATTAATACTTTTTTTATTTTAGACATACAACAATTTTGTCAACACTCAATTCTAATTGCTTAAAAAATCCCATTGATAACTTTTCTTATGAATTACGATGATAAGGATCTCTGGTGCAAAAATCTAAACTCTCTCTCTCTCTCTCTCTCTCTCTCTCTCTCTCTCTCTCTCTCTCTCTCTCTCTCATAGAAATTTAACTTTCCATGACATTTTAACATTAAATTGCGACTAAATTCTTTGAAGTTAAGGTAGAAATGCGTTACACATTGTTCACACAATGTTTGTGCGACAGTTAGTGAAATAATACATCATTTATATCCATTCGTCAAGAAACTAGATGGATCCATCTATTTGACACAATTTTTTTTCAGTACACACGTACACTATGTTTTCACGTCAAATTACTTCAAAGTGAGTATCTTACAGTTTGTGTATGTAAATAGCACTAGTTATAATCTTCACAAACTTAAAGGCATATGGAGGCGGGCGGGGCGTACTGCAGACTCCAGCGAGTCCTAAGCTTGCCCCTCCTACCAGCGATGCATCTCACACACTGTTATGTACAGAACCTCTGCCGGTACACGCACTACGCTTGAGCATTGGCCAGCGTTCACATGCCTTTAACTTCTGCGAGTAGTATAGTTGGTTGGTTAATTATAACTACACGTATGTTCATCGGCAATATCTCCAGTGAAGAGAGTAAAAACCCTTATATTCAAAATGTGTATCATCGTTCGTTCCTTTCGGCAAACCCAGGGCAGAAGTAAAGGAGCGAACTTCACCCCGCTATTACCTATGTGTCGATTCTTGTACAATAGTTCCCAAACAACCCAATTTGGAACTCTACAACTGTTCAAAGTAGGTTACGTTTATTGGGAAATAGCATTTTACATTCTTCCCAACAGCTAGTGGCTATATATTAATTAGAAGCAAGTTCTACTCTGTAAAGAAATCGGCGTTGTTCACTCTAATTTATGGAAATGGGTTGCCATTTTTCGCCCGTTAATAGTGTATAAATCTTGTCCACAAAATAAAATTCTATAATACATTTCGATAGGTACGTTTAAAAGGTCAAAGGTTTTTCGTTGCTCGTATTAAAAATGCTATTATGGAATAATGTGTATAAATCCTATGGAAATCTGTTAAAACAGCACAAATGTAGTTTTAAATATGTATGAAGGGACGCACAAAAGCTTTTTGGTGTATTCTGCACTTTTAAAGCGTTCCAGAATTAACTGCATTAAAATTGTAGCCAGAGCTAAAAACAAGTATTGCTTATGTGCCGCGTATTTGCACAACAGACTTGGTAGGGATAGTTTCATTACACCAGGGGAAGAGGAAAGGCGTGCGGGACATGCTGACTGTTTCAATTACGGAATAGTCACAGATTATAAATAATTACATTTCGGCTTTATGCCATATATATAAATTCTAGTTTATGTGAACAGTCACGTTATAACGCCAATAGAACAGAAATTATAACTATTTTGCCTGAGCTAGAGGAGAGCTATACAGAACTAATAGGTAGACATTTCCGACATTTGACGTTTCGCTTTTCTTTATCTAGTTTGTCAATGTTAGGGCGTAATGTATGGCACATTTGTAACCGAAGACTGCATGTTAGATTGTGATCTGACAATATGCTTCGGGATTTTGACTTAGAAAGTTTCATAACAGAAAAGAATTGTTCGCACACATACGTAGAACCAAACATACATAATATCCGTGCAAGAAGGGCATATAACCTCAGAAATCTGGTTTGAGGAACATTCTTATAAAAATCAGCCAAGTCTTCCTTGTGTTTATATTTGTCCTTCAGCAAATCGTCGCATTGTAAAATTATCAATTCAATTTGCTACCTGCTAGAAACATTGTTAACATCCAATGAATACGGGGTCGCAAAGACCTGAAACGTAGTTGACAATGTTTCTATATCTTGAAGCCTGGTCTCAAACTGGTGTGAAACGCGGGGAACTGAACACAAACACAAAAACACTACACAACGTCAACAAAAACACAAAATAAAAACAAAATTCGCACTAACGCCGTTAAGATCCCTCAAACAACAAATAAACATCCTCAGACTAGGCTGAAGAGGGTTCTCCCTAAACAGCCCAAACATGCCCAAATAATATTTTTCATATTCAATTCCGTGCAAGTAGCGCCGCTGATCTAGGCAGCATAGCAATACACCGCTCTCGCCTGACGTCACACGAACGTACAAGCTGGCTCTTCGTTTAAATACGTCACACGGCCCGAAGTTGTCTTCCCCTGCACTACACGTTTCCTTGCTGGTAAAGAGGGACAGAGGAATCGGAATCGATAATCAGATGTTTAAAAACAGATTTGCTAACACTTTCTCCGCGACTTCGCGAGAAACATCTGAATAGCGACGGCACTTTTTCAAAAATGACAAATGTATTGAAACGTTTAAATCCATAACCGCTATCACAAAAAACGGCCGAAGTAACAAAAATATTTTAAATAAATTGTGTGTTTTAAACACATCAGCAGCTTTTGGTAGTACCTTTTGTCTCTCTCTGTCTTAATGTTAACCAGTTATACAAAACCATGCAAAGTTCCTTCGCATGAAGAGAACTTCACAGAAAATTCAAGCCACATTTATTTGTCACGTCAATATGTTACACATATATCATTTTAAACAAAATCGAGTTATTTTTTGAGAAAATAAAAAAAATTCGAAAAAATCTTTAGTGTAAACGGTTGTTTGGATTGGGGATATTTTGATCTTCGTATTGCATTTTTGGAGGATGCTAAACATAAATACGAACTTTGATATTCAGAGACCATTTCATTTTCACATACGTGTCTGAAAGTGCCTATTTTTGGATTATGGAGGCCCCAAATCACTTATTTCCGCGAAATTGCGACGTCGAATTTTTTTGGTAAAATACAATATATCCCCTTACGTACTATAAGGAGCTGGTAGAAAAAAAATTGCGCATACCTATGCATAACGTCAATTTAGTTCTATGCCAACACGATCTGGAATCAATTCTGAATTATCCGAGTATGCGCAGTAGCTAAGTGGTGTTCCAACGTGACCGAATTTCCAATTTGCTATTCCAACAAATTTGGGAACTAGTGAAATTGGTTCTTGATCAAGAGAAGGAGCTGAAAATTCTGAACATGAGTAAATCGTATTATAGTCTACTGCGCATGCTCAGATTATTGAGAATCAACTGGAACACAGTATAGGAAAGCGACGGTGGAATGAAGTCAAGTAATGTGATGGAACCGTTCACAATGAATCAGGTCAACATCGAATTAAACGTAGGTAAGGTCCAAGCTGTACCACATTAGCCACTCCAGAGAATTAGTTTGACATCAACAACTGCAGCCTTTTATGAGAAAGATTACGGCTAGGGTTGCAACGCTAAGAAAGTTCAGAAGCCATCAAGTCACTCCCTTTTACCGAAAGAAAACGTGCTGATTGGAACGATGTGTGAAGTAAAACTCCCGGTACACAAGTGCTTGGACATTCCGGAGCGCGTGTACACAAATCAACGGCAGGGTCGGAATACTAATGCTGTCAGTGGGAGATCTTTAAAGGGAGGAAAGCGTAATGCGCATGCTCAGTTCTTGGACCGCGATTCGAGCACATATTACATTATTGTCGTGTTATGCAGCCTTCCTTCGGCCTTGCGGAGAACGGAGAACGGAGTGGCACCGTCATTTGTTTCTGTTCTTGCAACATATGTGTCTGCTAGGCGCATTGCCGCGGGCTGTTCGCTGAATAGGGTACCTACCGGTTACTTCAGGAAGAGAAAGGCAGGCAGGCAAGCACAAGGGAAAAATTACAGAACTGCGTGGAAGACGAGGAGGTAGATTCACCGTGTGTACTCTGTGAGTATAGAATCCCACGTCTTGGCAAGAAAGCGGTCGACCTTGCCACACCCACTGCACTCGGTAACACCCAAAGCATGCATGCTCTACGTCGTCATGTCAATCGATACATCATGCTTCTTGGAAAACATTTCACAATTCAACACTCTATATCTTACAACTTTTGTCCAAAGTTTTTCGGCTTTCTTTGTCCCAAACGATATGAAAGCGAAGGAGAATACAGGGAAACAGTAAATCTCAACAGAAACCGGATATTGCTACCCAAATTTGCCTTAAATTAACATTCCGCTTTGCTTCCGAATTCTATTGATGACTATTTGCAGTTCTAGTGGACCGAGCAGGATGGCTAAGGCGGTAACGTCTGTGGCCCGCATTCGTGAAGTCGCGGGTTCACTCCCCGTGGCCGGCCGCGCACTCCGTGATTTCCCCATCTCACTTAGGCGAATGCTGGGGTGCATAATTCCATACCACGGTTTCCTTTCCATCATTTTCTTTCATTCCATTTTCTTATCATCTTTAAGGTGGTGCTGTTCCAGGCATGTAGTGTGGGTAGTGTCGGGCAGATGGCGTGGATGACTGCGCATGGTAACTGCTGTTCTCGGCGCTAGATGGCGTCCGTCGAGGGGGGGGGGGACGTTTCGTACGATACCGACCCGGACTGCTTGGCGGGGCCTAGCGCCGGGATCAAGACATCTATCTCAGCTGCGAGTCTGAGGGATGGTAGCCACAATAGATCTGTGTAGGTTGGCGTGAGCGAGGTGTCACCCTCTGTACCTTTACAGTTCTAGTGTAGTGTAGGAGAGGCTGCAAAAGGGAACAACGGAAATATTTCCAAAGACATCTATTTCTAGGACATTACCATCAACAGCCGAAAAACCTGTATTGTTTTACTCTTTACTGCGGGTCCCCAGTTTGCGGCTTCAGTGTTGACAGCCCTTGGTTTGACTCCCGCCTATGGGGTGGCCCTATCCGAGCTTACACTTATGAAGTACCTATCCCCAAAGCTTAACGTGGTCTGAGTCCAACAGCTGTATGACCTTTCGTTCCATCGCAATCCTCATCATCGACCTAAAAATGTATTTGCAATCACTGTAAATATTTACATATACAAGCGTGTTCACACTTTGGCGGCCGTAGCATACTTACCAGTTCCAAACTTCTTGTAATGCTTTATCTCGTGTTGTTGGTGTTGTTATGTCGGGCGATAAATGATGTGGGTATGATGCTTAACGTTAACCGACATTCGTCTTGTCAAAACCTCGAAAAAATGTAACTCGTCCTAACCGGAATTCGAACTTGGGATATCTTGAATGTAGGGCATACTTGCATTAATGACTTGATCTAGCCATGCTCTGCAGTTTACAATTTCTGCCAAAAGACATTTCCCATTAGCTTCAGCCTTGGATGATGTAGGAGCACCTGCAGACGCCTGTTCGAATCCCGCTTAGGTTACGTTGTTTCACTGAAGTTTTTATTCGGGAGCTTTCCTTCACTGTTTGTGGTAGCTTACACGAGGTAGCTCCTTGAGCTAATTGTTAATTACTGCAGTCAGGTAGGCAGGATAGTATCTGTATCTGCCACGCATGCACAAGTCACAGAATCCATCCATTTTTCATTCCAGTTTATATAATCAACTTTAAGATGTCATTGTAGTAATTTTAATTTAAAATTTAAAAAATAAAAACTGCAAATGGCTAAGATATTGTTGAATATCATTCTACCTGAAAAAGCCTTTAGTGGCCTGTTTTCGCAATCTAATGGCTGTCTCTTTGGCATGACTTACCATGTTGTGTTACATATGCCTCCAATCACAACGTGAGAAAGCAATTGCATTGATCCAAATCTCGCCTCTGGGTATCTATAGTAACACAGGGTTTTCATCTCCTACAGATGTCCAATTTCTTTAGACCTATCTAAAATCTCTCTACATAAAGCACCATTATGTATTTAAACAGGAGCATAGGTCTGTTAGTTCTACTCTCAGTCGATGCTGTCATTTTGCTGGCAAGCTTTGCATGTGATCAACGTAATATATTTACAAGTCAAAAAAAGCCAGTTCCATTTTCAAAGCAGCTGGACATCATTTGTTCGCACCCAAATGTAAATGGAGGATTGTGCGTTCCTAGAAATACAGGTTTGACAGTGTGTTAAGGCAAGCAATTACCGTTACTAGATACACGTTCTCCGTTCCTCCTGGGTGCACACCAAACACAGTTCGCCTCGACTCCACTGATGTTACTTTCACATTATCTTCTCTATCTAGTTGTCCTTTATTTCAGCTTATATACATAATTCACGTTCGTCGAGATCACCCTTTACAGGGCAGAGGTATTCCTACATGCTGACCTTGACACTCCATGGTATAGCCACAAACATCACCTAATGGAAAATATCAACGGATAGGTCCAAAATTGTTGATGCCACAAAAAACCTCATTTTAAAGAAATTATGTTTTAAAGACATCTACATTTTTTACGCACTACGCTTTTTGTCTATCTCTTCACGCACACGCACACACACACGCACAAGTAGAAATATATTAAAAGACTAACATAACCAAAATCATTAACCCTTTCAGTCCTATCGTAGCCAAATGGCAACATGATATTAAACATGGTCTAATGTAGACAGAACATTCTCCTGCAGTTGTCATTTGGCTACAATGCATTTAGTTGATGGATACACCTGCAGATGGCAGTAGCAATCAGTAAACAGGATGCCATCTCTTGTGATTTACATAGTTGCTCATGCAAAACCATAGAAAGTGGAACAGGTACTACGTGTAACGCCTTTAGTGTGAATGTAAGTAGTGGCTTTTATCATAATAGAAGCTCATATTGATGTAAGCAGCTGCTAATCATCTATAATAAATAATTAGTGGGGTTTAAAATAGGTTGTTGCCAATTGGCTACAACAGGAGCTTCCCTGCGAAGTGCTGAGCTACATAACCTAACATTTAGCCATACGACAAGCATGTTTCCGCAGAGTTTTATTTTATTTCTAGGATTTTCTAATACAACACAATGAATATATCCCATTCTGATGAAGAGATAGTGGAGTTAATGTTACTACCTGATGGGGAACTATCGGAATTTAGCAGATTTTCTTCACCTAATGAAGATGAACCTGAAAGCCATCCCAGCAATCGGGGAACTAGAATTTCAAGTAATTTGGAAATTCATAGGAAAGGGGAAGAGTTCATCGCAGCGACCGTGATGACACAGCAAATAATTGCCCTTGTAGAAAATCTTGCTGAAAATCTAACTTTCAAAATTTGTTTTGATAATTGGTTCCCGTCTTTACCTCTAGTAAGAGCCCTGAAAGAGAAGGAATTGCCATGTGTGGGCACTATTCGTTCAGATCGTATTGGAAAATGTCCACTGAAAGAGGAGAAGGATTTGAAGAAAGAAGGAGGAGGTTCGTTCGACTACAGAGTGGAAAAGGAAAGTAACATTGTACTGTTGAAGTGGCATGACAACAGATCAGTACAATTTATTTCGTCATATGCTCCAGTGGAACCCGCAGATACCTGTCAGCGTTGGAGCCAAAGGGATAAAAGTCGCATAGGTGTAAATCGACCTAATATTGTGAAGCAGCGCAATCAAAACATGTGTGGTGTAGAACTAGCAAATATGCTTACAAAGCTATATAGAATTGATTTTCGTTCCAGAAAATGGTGCATTAGAATTGTATACTGGTGTCTAAATGTGGCTGTTGTTAACTCTTGGCTTCTTTACAAAAGAAACATGACTCAAAAGGGGAAAAAATCGGAAAAGCCTTGCTGGACTTTCAGACCGAAATTGCTTATGGTCTTGTATCTGTAGGAAAAGAAACAGGAAGGAAGCGAGGAAAGCCAACGTGCAGTTACTGTAAGGCCTGTTGAAGATGTCCGCTATGATGCTACAGGTCATTGGTCAATTCCATCAGAAAAAAGGGGAAGATGCAAGAATTGGTCAAGTGGATCCTCCAGTACAGCTTGCTCAAAATGTGACACTATGCTATGTTTGACCAAAGACAAAAACTGTTTCTATATTTGGCATCACAAGTAAAATGGTAGCCAAAATCCAGTAATACTGAGAACTAGTTTTCCAAATAGTGTTAATTTTTTGAGTTTCTAAATAGCAGGTACCCTAAAATATATTTATATTATGCTAAAACTATGTTTTATATGAAAAAAGTTTGATAAAATATTTTCCTTTAAATGCACAAATGTTGCCGTCATTGCCCAATGTTGCCATTTGAGAACAACCCTTAAAAAATTAATCTATGAGGGAAAATCTTTAAAATATATTTACCACACTTCCTTTACCCATTATCTAATAGGTTCCATCGTAATTTGATTTTTTTTATCATTAATAATAATTCAGGATTGAAAGGGTTAACCACTTTTAACAAAATAAAAGAATAATGAAAATGTTTCCACATAAAGGATGGATTAGATTTCCATAAAAATCTTTGTGGCATCTCTGGAAGATTTGATCTTTATTGGCCCATTCGTTTCTCAGTTAAGCTATTAGTCTGTGTAGGTGTATGTGTATTGGTGTATGTATATACGAGTGTAGGTGTATGTGTATGTGTGTGGGTGTATGTGTGTGGGTGTAAGTGTATGTGTGTGGGTGTAATTGTATGTGGGTGGGTGTGTGCGTGTATGTGTGTGGGTGCATGTGTGTAGGTGTATGTGTGTATGTGTAGGTGTGTATGTGTATGTATATATCAGTGTGGGTGTCTGTGTGTGGGAGTGTGTGTGGGTGTGGCTGTATGTGTTTGGGTGTCTGTGTGTGGGAGTGTGTGTGGGTGTGGCTGTATGTGTTTGGGTGTCTGTGTGTGGGTGTATGTGTGTATGTGTGTGTATGTGTGCATGTGAGTGGGTGTATGTGTATGTGTGTATGTGTATATGTGTGGGTGTCTGTGTGTGGGAGTGTGTGGGTGTATGTGTTTGGGTGTCTGTGTGTGGGTGTATATGTGTATGTGTGTGGGTGTATGTGTGTGTGGGTGTATGTGTGTATGTGCGCATGTGAGTGTGTGTATGTGTGGGTGTGTATGTGTGTGGGTGTAGGTGTGTATGTGTGTGGCTGTATGTGTGTATGTGAGTGTGTGCATGTGAGTGGGTGTATGTGTGTGGGTGTAATTGTATGTGTGTGGGTGTGTGTGGGTGTATGTGTGTGGGTGTGAGTGTGTGCATGTGTGTGCATGTGAGTGGGTGTATGTGTGGGTGTAAGTGTGTGGGTGTATGTGTGTGCATGTGTGTGGGTGTATGTGTGTGGGTGTATGTGAGTGGGTGTATGTGAGTGGGTGTATGTGTGTGGGTGTATGTGTGTGGGTGTATGTGTGTGGGTGCATGTGAGTGGGTGTAAGTGTGTGTTAATTAATTATTTTGTTGTTTAACGACGCTGTCAATTGCCAGGATCACATCAGCGTCGCCGGTGTGCGGAATTTTGTCCCGCAGGAGTTATTTTACATGCCAGTAAATCTGCTGACATGGAGCTGTCGTTTTTAAGCACACTTAAAAACCATCGGCCTGGGCCGGGTTTGAACCCGCGACCTTGGGATCACTAGGCCAGCGTCTAACCAACTGAGCCACCCAGACCTACAGTGTATGTGTGTGGCTGTATATGTGTGGGTGTATGTGTATGTGTGTGGGTGTATGTGTGCATGTGAGTGGGTGGGTGCATGTGTGTGGGTGTATGTGAGTGGGTGTATGTGTGTGGGTGTATGTGAGTGGGTGCATGTGTGTGGGTGCATGTGTGTGGGTGTATGTGTGTATGTGTGCGTGTGTGTGGGTGTATGTGTGTGGGTGTATGTGTGTATGTATGTGGGTGTATGTGTATGTGTGTGGGTGTATGTGTGCATGTGAGTGGGTGGGTGTATGTGTGTGGGTGCATGTGTGTGGGTGCATGTGAGTGGGTGTATGTGAGTGGGTGTATGTGTGTGGGTGTATGAGTGGGTGTATGTGTGTTGGTGCATGTGAGTGGGTGTATGTATGTGGGTGTATGTGGGTGGGTGTGTGTGGGTGGGTGCATGTGTGTGGTGCATGTGAGTGGGTGTATGTGTGTGGGTGTATGTGTGTGGGTGTATGTAAGTGGGTATATGTATGTATGTATGTCTGTATGTCTGTATGTCTGTATGTCTGTATGTATGTATGTATGTATGTATGTATGTATGTATGTATGTATGTATGTATGTATGTATGTATGTATGTATGTATGTATGTATGTATGTATGTATGTATGTATGTATGTATGTATGTATGTATGTATGTATGTATGTATGTATGTATGTATGTATGTATGTATGTATGTATGTATGTATGTATGTATGTATGTATGTATGTATGTATGTATGTATGTATGTATGTATGTATGTATGTATGTATGTATGTATGTATGTATGTATGTATGTATGTATGTATGTATGTATGTATGTATGTATGTATGTATGTATGTATGTATGTATGTATGTATGTATGTATGTATGTATGTATGTATGTATGTATGTATGTATGTATGTATGTATGTATGTATGTATGTATGTATGTATGTATGTATGTATGTATGTATGTATGTATGTATGTATGTATGTATGTATGTATGTATGTATGTATGTATGTATGTATGTATGTATGTATGTATGTATGTATGTATGTATGTATGTATGTATGTATGTATGTATGTATGTATGTATGTATGTATGTATGTATGTATGTATGTATGTATGTATGTATGTATGTATGTATGTATGTATGTATGTATGTATGTATGTATGTATGTATGTATGTATGTATGTATGTATGTATGTATGTATGTATGTATGTATGTATGTATGTATGTATGTATATATATTTTCTGCGAATGGGTATTACCCGGTGGCAGAGTTAAATGTACAAATTAAGGTTACAAACAAAGTGCACAAACAATAGTAATACAATCATAATACAATAAAGAACAATAATAAAAATATAAGATGAAATGCACTAAATACTAATTAACACTCATTAATTAATTATAACCAAATTAAATTTAGCATTAGTATTCACCATCAGTTCAATAAATGTCAAAAATACACTTGCGTAATCTTTATAGTAAATTACACAGCATTTACTTGATTTACGATATTTTTCGAAAATTTCTTCACAGATAAAGGACAGCCCTGAAAGACTGCTACAGGTAATTCATTCCATTCCTCAATGGTTCTATTAACAAGGAGAACTTTCCTACGTCGGTTCTGTGCCTTCTACCTTTAATTTTATACAAATGATCCTTTCTTCCGTAATATGTAGGGTTGTCCAATCTTTCACTAATACCCACCCATGCATTTGAACCACGATATGCTTGAAATAATGCGCATAACCTCTGCCTCTTACGCCGGACTTTTAGAGGCTCCCATTCAGTCTCCTCCCCCTTTTTAGGCCCAAAAGATTTACCTCGTTTTATAAATTTTATAGCCCTTCTCTGTATTCTTTCTAGCGAATCAATTTGACTAAGACTATATGGGTCCCAGCATACTGCTCCATATTCCATAATCGGCCGCACCAAAGATTTGTAGGCAATTTCCCTGGACCTTCCGCTCCCCTTTTGCAGTACCCTCATTAAGAAATGTAACGCTTTCCACGCTTTCCTGGATGTAGAATTTACCTGCTCGTTCCACCCAACGTTACTCGCCAGGTACACTCCCAAATACTTGCAACTATCTACCTGCAGAATTTTTTCTCCGCCCATGTGATAGTTATGAACAATTTCCCTCTTAGATCTTCTAAATGCAATGGACTTACTTTTCTTAGCATTAATCGTCATCTTATTTGTAGCAGCCCAATTACTAATTTCATTTAAATCACCCTGAAGCAGAGACTCATCTATGGCATTCCGAATTTTATTATACATAATGCAATCGTCTGCAAACAGTTTAATCTAACATTTAATATTTACACTTATATCATTATCAAAAATAAGAAAAAGTAGCGGACCCAGTACTGAGCCTTGGGGTACTCCCGAACTAACTGTGCCTCTCTCGGAGATTTCTTTACCTACTTTTACCTGCTGTGTTCTCCCATCCAGAAACGCTTTGACCCATAAAACCACTCGTTTGTCTATTCCTGTGCCAGCTAGTTTCCCAATAAGTAAATTATGTGGCACTACATCAAATGCTTTAGAAAAGTCTATTACCACTGCATCAGTTCTTCCTCCTGCGTCCACTTCATCTGCTAAGTCTTGAAATAAGGAAGTTAATGGACTTTCGCACGAGTACCCAGGTCGAAACCCATGTTGCGCTTCCTTGAACCATTTTTTGTTTTCTAACTCCTCCCTTATATATTCTGCTGTTAAATGCTCCATCAACTTACACACTATTGACGTTAAACTAACTGGTCGATAATTATTTATTTCTGTTTTATTACCCCCTTTATAAATAGGAACTACAATAGCGGTTTTCCAGTCTTCTGGTAAGTCACAGTTATTGATTGACATGTTAAACAAAAACATTAGATAGGGAATCACAGCTTCTCCCCCAATCTTCAATATTTCAGTACGTATGTTATCGGGCCCCCTCGACTTTCGATTCTGCAACATCTTGACCCTTTTGCGTAATTTGCAAGCCATTATTTGAAAAGTAGATTCCCCACTATCTCCAATTACCTGTTCAGCATGTATGTGTGTGGGTGTATGTGTGTGCATGTGTGTATGTGAGTGGGTGCATGTGTGTGGGTGTATGTGTGTATGTGTGCATGTGTGTGGGTGTATGTGTGTATGTGTGCATGTGTGTGGGTGCATGTGTGTGGGTGCATGTGTGTATGTATGTGGGTGTATGTGTGTGAGTGTATGTGTGGGTGTATGTGTGTATGTATGTGGGTGTATGTGTGTATGTACGTGGGTGTATGTGTGTGTATGTGTGTGCATGTGTGTATGTATGTGGGTGCATGTGTGTGGGTGTATGTGTGTATGTGTGTGGGTGCATGTGTGTGGGTGCATGTGTGTGGGTGTATGTGTGTATGTATGTGGGTGTATGTGTGGGTGTATGTGTGTATGTATGTGGGTGTATGTGTGTATGTACGTGGGTGTATGTGTGTGTATGTGTGTGCATGTGTGTGGGTGCATGTGAGTGGGTGCATGTGTGTGGGTGTATGTGTATGTGTGCATGTGTGTGGGTGTATGTGTGTGGGCATATGTGTGTAGGTGTGTGTGGGCATATGTGTGTAGGTGTGTGGGGGCATATGTGTGTAGGTGTGTGTGGGTGTGTGTGGGTGTGTGTAGGTGTGTGTATGTATGTGTGTATGTGTGTATGTATGTGGGTGTATGTGTGTGCATGTGTGTATGTGAGTGGGTGCATGTGTGTGGGTGCATGTGTGTGGGTGTATGTGTGTATGTGTGCATGTGTGTGGGTGTATGTGTGGGTGTATGTGTGTATGTATGTGGGTGTATGTGTGTGGGTGTATGTGTGGGTGTATGTGTGTATGTATGTGGGTGTATGTATGTGGGTGTATGTGTGTATGTACGTGGGTGTATGTGTGTGTATGTGTGTGCATGTGTGTATGTGTGTGGGTGCATGTGAGTGGGTGCATGTGTGTGGGTGTATGTGTATGTGTGCATGTGTGTGGGTGTATGTGTGTGGTGTATGTGTGTAGGTGTGTATGTATGTGTGTATGGGTGTAGGTGTGTATGTGTGTGGGTGTATGTGTGTAGGTGTGTGTGGGTGTATGTAAGTGGGTGTATGTGCGTAGGTGTGTGGGTGTATGTGTGTAGGTGTGTGTGTAAGTGGGTGTATGTGTGTAGGTGTGTGTGGGTGTAGGTGTGTATGTAAGTGGGTGTAGGTGTGTATGTGTGTGTGGGTGTATGTGTGTAGGTGTGTATGTAAGTGGGTGTATGTGTGTAGGTGTGTGTGGGCGTATGTGTGTAGGTGTGTGGGTGTATGTGTGTATGTATGTGGGTGTATGTGTGTATGGGTGTAGGTGTGTAAGTGGGTGTATGTGTGTAGGTGTATGTGGGCGTATGTGTGTGGGTGTGTGTAGGTGTGTATGTAAGTGGGTGTATGTGTGTATGTATGTGGGTTTATATGTGTAGGTGTGTATGTAAGTGGGTGTATGTGTGTAGGTGTGTGTGGGCATATGTGTGTAGGTGTGTGTGGGCATATGTGTGTAGGTGTGTGTGGGCATATGTGTGTAGGTGTGTGGGGGCATATGTGTGTAGGTGTGTGTGGGTGTGTGTAGGTGTGTGTATGTAAGTGGGTGTATGTGTGTATGTGTGTATGTATGTATGTGGGTGTATGTGTGTATGGGTGTAGGTGTGTAAGTGGGCGTATGTGTGTAGGTGTGTGTGGGTGTGTGTAGGTGTGTGTATGTAAGTGGGTGTATGTGTGTATGTATGTGTGTATGGGTGTAGGTGTGTAAGTGGGTGTATGTGTAGGTGTGTGTGGGCGTATGTGTGTAGGTGTGTATGTATGTGGGTGTATGTGTGTAGGTGTGTATGTATGTGGGTGTATGTGTGTATGGGTGTAGGTGTGTAAGTGGGTGTATGTGTATGTGTGTGTGGGCGTATGTGTGTAGGTGTGTGTGGGTGTATGTATGTGGGTGTATGTGTGTATGGGTGTATGTAAGTGGGTGTATGTGTGTGTGGGCGTATGTGTGTAGGTGTGTGTATGTGTAGGTGTATGTGTGTATGTAAGTGGGTGTATGTGTGTATGTATGTGGGTGTATGTGTGTATGGGTGTAGGTGTGTAAGTGGGTGTATGTGTAGGTGTGTGTAAACAGATCGAAATCAAAAATTAAAAGGACTTGTTATTATTGAGCTGCAATTGTTTCAACATGCCAGAGGAAGATTCTCAAGAAAACATCCGAGCACAAACAATTCTCTACACAGAGAATCTTTTATGTTTTTATTGTTTTCTTCTTCCCAAAATGGTTCATACGATTTGTTATATATTTGAGACATTCACATGACGAGAAGAACTTCCATTTGCACCTGCTCTACATAATTCTTGTTGTAGGTATTCATTCTCATTAGAATTTCATATACAGAAGAAGCCGCAGGCAATGCACAAAAAGCCAATTTAGGACAAAGTTCATTAAATGTGCAATTTGTGTCCACCTTTTTTATACAATTAGCCGTTTCCGAAATATTGGTCATAAGTGTGCTTGTGCTTTAGTTGATTCACGTTGCTGAGTCATGTGCGCCCAATGACACGTAATTCTGCATGCATCACCGTATCAAACATCTCTCTGCCAAGTCACAATGTTGTACACAACTGTGCAACAAATTCCTTGTTAACAATAAGTGAGTTGCACTCGAATGACCATTCAAGTACTTGGTCTATCTGTTTGGTTTCATGAGTTCACTTAGGGAGCATGTGGTAGTGGGCATTCCCTTGGTAACAGTAGAAGCCAAAGTCATTCATTCATTTATGAAATAAAGTACCCTTAGAAAGTGTTATAAAAATACTTTATTGCTGCTTATATTTAATACATTTTATAAATGCTTGAAAAGTGTACACTATGGTTTTGACTTCACAGTGACGTCCACCTTATTTCTTACCTTAGAGGCACATAGGCGCTTTTGTACTAACAGAAAATGCACAATAGTATTTGCGACTCTGTTATTGTCGTTTGCTAACAATAAAATTGTAATATTTTTTCACAAAATCAGTTTAAGCATTGACGTAGGTATTAATTGGTCCGCTTGTTGGAGCCATAGAGAAGTTGCAGGGCATGTCAGACATCTATTCTGCTGTTTTCAACCTGTCAAATTTCTGTAGTTAGAAAGAAGGTAAGGAGAAGTTAGAATTCTGTTGAGGTTTTTCTTTCCCCACTAATGTCTTTCAGATCTCGTTCACGTTCACAGTCCTACTCAGATACTTCCCTTACGAACAGAAGCCATTAGTCTTGTCGATGCAAGATTGATTTCAACATCCTTCTTAACGAAAACAAATAATGCCACGTGTAAGATACAAAGGGCATTTATCAAAATGACCGATAGAGCTCTTCAACTGGTGCTGGACCACTAAAACTCAACCCTTTATTCTTCCACGACAATGCACAAGGAAATTGAAACAAAGGGGAATGCATTATCCTCCGGGCTCCTCTAGAAATGTTAATCTGAATGCAAAATTTCCGCCACACCTCACCCGAAAAGCTCTCAGTTATATCTGTATGACATATACCTAAAAACTGAGAGGAAGCCATCACATGTCACATTTAATGTGAGCTCCTATGGGGAAAGTAGTGTCTCCATCAACTATTATCAATCATCTCTTCATGGGAACCTTTTGTTACAGATTTTTAGTTCGCAACTTTTCCTTGTTTAATCTTACCAGTGAAGCAGTCATTTGGCGGAGGAATGATTCCTCCTAAGAACATATGTTAGTTTGTAAAATATATCCGTACAAGGTCAGCTTAGCACGCAAGTGACGTACCAGTACTTACTAAGGATATTTGGCTTCGGTAACAGAAAATAAGTAATCAATCGCATATTAATAACTAAACTAATTCATGTAGTAGTATTCACATATAACATTAAATCAGTGGTTAATAATCCGTGGTGAGTAACTTATTGCATTAACAAACATGTCAGCTATTTTAAAATTAAGTGGTTACGCTATGAGGTCAGAGAACTACTGACATTACTAAGATGAACCAGGTACTGACAGACACTACCGAAATCAACCAGGTACTGACACACACTACCGAAATCAACCAGGTACTGACAGGCACTACCGAGATCAACCAGGTACTGACAGGCACTACCGAGATCAACCAGGTACTGACAGACACTACCGAAATCAACCAGGTACTGACAGACACTACCGAGATCAACCAGGTACTGACACTACCGAAATCAACCAGGTACTGACAGGCACTACCGAGATCAACCAGGTACTGACAGGCACTACCGAAATCAACCAGGTACTGACAGGCACTACCGAAATCAACCAGGTACTGACAGACACTACCGAAATCAACCAGGTACTGACAGGCACTACCGAGATCAACCAGGTACTGACAGACACTACCGAAATCAACCAGGTACTGACAGGCACTACCGAGATCAACCAGGTACTGACAGACACTACCGAAATCAACCAGGTACTGACAGACACTACCGAAATCAACCAGGTACTGACAGGCACTACCGAAATCAACCAGGTACTGACAGGCACTACCGAGATCAACCAGGTACTGACAGGCACTACCGAAATCAACCAGGTACTGACAGGCACTACCGAAATCAACCAGGTACTGACAGGCACTACCGAAATCAACCAGGTACTGACAGGCACTACCGAGATCAACCAGATACTGACACTACCGAAATCAACCAGGTACTGACAGGCACTACCGAGATCAACCAGGTACTGACAGGCACTACCGAGATCAACCAGGTACTGACACTACCGAAATCAACCAGGTACTGACACTACCGAAATCAACCAGGTACTGATAGGCACTACCGAGATCAACCAGGTACTGACAGGCACTACCGAGATCAACCGGATACTGACACTGCTGAGATCAACCAGATACTGACACTTCTGAGATCAACCGGATACTGACACTGCTGAGATCAACCGGATACTGACACTGCTGAGAGCAACCGGGTACTGACACTGCTGAGATCAACCGGATACTGACACTGCTGAGATCAACCACATACTGACACTGCTGAGATCAACCGGATACTGACACGGCTGAGATCAACCAGATACTGAAACTGCTGAGATCAACCGGATACTGACACGGCTGAGATCAACCAGATACTGACACTGCTGAGATCAACCAGATACTGACACTGCTGAGATCAACCAGATACTGACACTGCTGAGATCAACCAGATACTGACACTGCTGAGATCAACCGGATACTGACACTGCTGAGATCAACCAGATACTGACACTGCTGAGATCAACCAGATACTGACGCTGCTGAGATCAACCAGGTACTGACGCTGCTGAGATCAACCAGATACTGACACTGCTGAGATCAACCGGATACTGACACTGCTGAGATCAACCAGGTACTGACACTGCTGAGATCAACCAGATACTGACACTGCTGAGATCAACCAGATACTGACACTGCTGAGATCAACCAGATACTGACTCTGCTGAGATCAACCAGATACTGACACTGCTGAGATCAGCCAGATACTGACACTGCTGAGATCAACCGGATACTGACACTGCTGAGATCAACCAGATACTGACTCTGCTGAGATCAACCAGGTACTGACTCTGCTGAGATCAACCGGGTACTGACACTGCTGAGATCAACCGGATACTGACTCTGCTGAGATCAACCAGATACTGACTCTACTGAGATCAACCAGATACTGACACTGCTGAGATCAACCAGATACTGACACTTCTGAGATCAACCAGATACTGACTCTGCTGAGATCAACCAGGTATTGACACTGCTGAGATCAACCAGATACTGACTCTGCTGAGATCAACCAGGTACTGACACTGCTGAGATCAACCAGATACTGACACTGCTGAGATCAACCAGATACTGACACTGCTGAGATCAACCAGATACTGACTCTGCTGAGATCAACCAGATACTGACACTGCTGAGATCAACCAGATACTGACACTGCTGAGATCAGCCAGATACTGACACTGCTGAGATCAGCCAGATACTGACACTGCTGAGATCAGCCGGATACTGACACTGCTGAGATCAACCGGATACTGACACTGCTGAGATCAACCAGGTACTGACTCTGCTGAGATCAACCGGGTACTGACTCTGCTGAGATCAACCGGGTACTGACACTGCTGAGATCAACCGGATACTGACTCTGCTGAGATCAGCCAGATACTGACACTGCTGAGATCAACCAGATACTGACACTGCTGAGATCAACCAGATACTGACACTGCTGAGATCAACCAGATACTGACTCTGCTGAGATCAACCAGATACTGACTCTGCTGAGATCAACCAGATACTGACTCTGCTGAGATCAGCCAGATACTGACATTGCTGAGATCAACCGGATACTGACACTGCTGAGATCAACCGGATACTGACACTGCTGAGATCAACCAGGTACTGACTGCTGAGATCAACCGGGTACTGACTCTGCTGAGATCAACCGGGTACTGACACTGCTGAGATCAACCGGATACTGACTCTGCTGAGATCAACCGGATACTGACACTGCTGAGATCAACCAGATACTGACACTGCTGAGATCAACCAGATACTGACTCTGCTGAGATCAACCAGATACTGACACTGCTGAGATCAGCCGGATACTGACACTGCTGAGATCAACCAGATACTGACACTGCTGAGATCAACCAGATACTGACACTGCTGAGATCAACCAGGTACTGACACTGCTGAGATCAACCAGATACTGACACTGCTGAGATCAACCAGATACTGACACTGCTGAGATCAACCAGATACTGACTCTGCTGAGATCATCCAGATACTGACACTGCTGAGATCAGCCAGATACTGACACTGCTGAGATCAACCGGATACTGACACTGCTGAGATCAACCGGATACTGACTCTGCTGAGATCAACCAGGTACTGACACTGCTGAGATCAACCGGATACTGACTCTGCTGAGATCAACCGGATACTGACACTGCTGAGATCAACCGGATACTGACACTGCTGAGATCAACCGGATACTGACTCTGCTGAGATCAACCGGGTACTGACACTGCTGAGATCAACCGGATACTGACACTGCTGAGATCAACCGGATACTGACTCTGCTGAGATCAACCGGATACTGACACTGCTGAGATCAACCAGATACTGACTCTGCTGAGATCAACCAGGTACTGACACTGCTGAGATCAACCAGATACTGACACTGCTGAGATCAACCAGATACTGACACTGCTGAGATCAACCGGATACTGACACTGCTGAGATCAACCGGATACTGACTCTGCTGAGATCAACCAGATACTGACACTGCTGAGATCAACCAGGTACTGACACTGCTGAGATCAACCAGGTACTGACACTGCTGCGATCAACCGGATACTGACTCTGCTGAGATCAACCGGATACTGACTCTGCTGAGATCAACCGGATACTGACTCTGCTGAGATCAACCGGATACTGACTCTGCTGAGATCAACCGGATACTGACTCTGCTGAGATCAACCGGATACTGACACTGCTCAGATCAACCAGGTACTGACACTGCTGAGATCAACCAGGTACTGACAATGCTGCGATCAACCGGATACTGACTCTGCTGAGATCAACCAGATACTGACTCTGCTGAGATCAACCAGATACTGACTCTGCTGAGATCAACCGGATACTGACACTGCTGAGATCAGCCATATACTGACACTGCTGAGTTCAACCGGATACTGACACTGCTGAGATCAACCGGATACTGACACTGCTGAGATCAGCCAGATACTGACACTGCTGAGATCAACCGGATACTGACACTGCTGAGATCAACCGGATACTGACACTGCTGAGATCAACCGGATACTGACACTGCTGAGATCAACCGGATACTGACACTGCTGAGATCAACCGGATACTGACACTGCTGAGATCAACCGGATACTGACACTGCTGAGATCAACCAGGTACTGACACTGCTGAGATCAACCAGGTACTGACACTGCTGAGATCAACCGGATACTGACACTGCTGAGATCAACCGGATACTGACACTGCTGAGATCAACCGGATACTGACACTGCTGAGATCAACCAGGTACTGACACTGCTGAGATCAACCAGGTACTGACACTGCTGAGATCAACCAGAAACTGACTCTCAGATCAACCACGTAATGATACTACTGCTGATTTATGAGAATACATTTAACCTCAACATGAATAAGAAAATGTATAAACTAAAAGTAAAGACAGAGTCTTAACACTTAGACAGTAAAATGCAAAACATTGGTAAATTATCACTCAGCGCCAAACACAACTGGGTATGTTTTCAAAATGTTCATTGGTTCATTGAGCCATCCTTGGTTTGAATCTCCCACAGTAAGAAACGTATGGCAAAGTGTAATCGCCAGCCACCAAAGCGCTTCCTTAGCGTTGTTCTGGAGAGAGAAGTAGTTTTGATGAATGGGTTCAGTTCGGTTTTTCTTACTACCTATTTCAGCATTTGCAGCTTTCAAAAAAGTGTTCAGTGTTTCCTAAAAGCAATGTGCTGGCCAATAATGTGGAGTTGAGGACGTATGCAAAAGAAAGAAACGCGGATAAACGTTTCCCGTTGCAGATTCGGTTAATCATGCATTTCCCAGGACATCTGTTGCCACTTGGCGGGTAGGAGTGAGAAGTGGGAGGGAGCTGCATGTATTATTCATACACCACGCGCATAATTTTGGTTAATGCTTGTTCATAGATTGGATTAAGCTACATGGTCAGGACTGGTGTTTGCATTCTGTTACCTTAACATCTGCACATGAGGCTCCCTGCCTCCCTGCCTGCGTCTCACTTGACAAATTTGTGATCGGGGACCGCTACGTTCCGTTGCGCATCCAAATTTCCTCCCGAATTGTATATGCAAATTTCAATTGGCTTCCGTTTCGATGTTTACGATTCCGTTTCGGGTGGGGGGAGGGTCTTCTTCCCTTCGCCTGATGTGTCTCAGTTCGGACATCGGACATCGGACATCGGACATCGAGATCAGCATTTTCATATCGACAGAGAGCAGAAAAATCGTCACCAAGGAGAGATCTGCAAATGCCACAAACCTTCATTCGCACATATTGGAGTGGATGTCCAGCACAGAAGCAGCTGTCAAAACGAGGACACTTCTACCTCATGCACCTTTTAAATATTTCTGAACTGACAACACTGATGTTATTGCATAACCTGTCATCTAAATCATTTGCTTATTAACGAAATGTGTATTTGTTAAACACTTGGCCTAATTTCGGAGATGAGATGCTTTAAATGCATTTGCTATAGGTACTGATTCCAAAACCAGACTCTCTATCAAATTATTATTAATAATGCTTCTCATGTATTTGACAGCTCCTTCCGTCCAAAAACTTGGAACTCGGTAATATGACTAGTGGAATAAATGGGGCAAGTGCATATTTCACATCTGGTAAAGTTACCTGTGCATGGCGTGTACAGCGTATTCTCCCCACCCCCTCAAACAGCTTTTAATGCAACTCGAACTAACGTGTACTTGGTCTCGAACTCGAATCGTCCACGTATTTAGCGATGCAACAATTGGCCAACGAATAAACTGCGTCGGATTAATACTCATTAACCACAACTTGTTTAAAACAACCACGTAAACAGATATTTCTCTTCAACGTTTGCCAAACGTTTTAAATAATAGTATACAGAAATCAGACAGATGCATCCGAAGAATTCCATCTGCCACTCTTCATAGACTAAGCTGTTACATAAACATTTTGTCCTCTGACCACAGAGCTAAGCAGTAAGAAAACATTGGTAAGAGAAAAAGAACAATTTAATATATACTTTCTCATAGTTGTACTACACTGTCTAATGAATCACTTTTGCATTTGTTAGCATCTTTATCTGTTGGCGAAAGCCAATCAATTGTGGCTTCTCTAAAGACACAAATTCTTTTATCAATAATTGTTAATGGAACGCTCCGTATGCACGGCACGACAAATACAACTACTATTCCACCTTTCGTGGGCGAACAGGCTACACCACAGAAGACAGTTTTAATTTACTTTTTCTCTTTTAGACCTTGTTATTTGGATCGGTCACTTAACAGGGGGCAATTTTCCGTCCTATTTGTCTTGCAATCAGAAAACATGACGTCCACAACGCGATACTTTTATTTGCAGAAGGATGAAACTGAAATAGGAAATCCGAAATGTGAATTAGCTATATGTAAATGACGGCGTTTTTTCATCAGTGAGGCTATAGCGCTTTCAGAAAGACAGGCCAACTGTGCTAACAATGTTAACCACTAGTTTACACTTGGATTAAAGTAGAACAGAAGCATTTGTAATTAATTCTTAGCATGTAAAACCCGGGGCATAGGGCACACAAACAGCAGATGTAATCACATACCTCACTGTTTTGTATTTGTTTGCCTCAGAACAGCACTTGAGTGTACTGGATAAAACACAAATCTAAACAACCACAAATATTTCGGAAATGGCTAATGCTATCAAAAACCACTTACTTGACACACATTATTTTCACAAGAAATGCACTTTTCCTGCACATTTTTGTCTACATATTATTTCGCATTATACATAAGTTAACGAGAATAAAGAGGATATCACAATCTACTCACACAAAATGCAACATGTACCTACATTGCAGTTTTCGTGTTAATATCTCCAATAACAGACAAGTATTACAAACCATTGGAACCAAACACGTGGCGGTTAACTTGGGTCTGGCACCCTGCGACATGTCGGAGGGCAAGCTAGCACCTTCTCTACCTATTCCAGCTGTCACGGTCACTCCACCTTTGGAAGCTTTTCCATCAGTATGGTTATTGGACATGTTTTTCTGTTCCTTATGCTTCAAGTAATGCGTTGCTGTTAAACTGTATCAACACCGAAGATGCTGCAGGTACATTTCTTTTTCCGGATTGCTGGCTTATCCCTTATGTGACTTGTTCAAACAAGTTCAACCATTAAGCACTATTAAATTATCTCCATCAAATCTTGGAGGACGTTAATATCAGAAATAAGAGGTTACTCCATACAAAAGTTAAAGTCTCTTGACTAACCAAAGGTTGCAAACAGCAATTTCATCCATGGACTACTCGACCTGCTTCAATCTGTATTCATTTCCGTGTAATTTCGCTTTTGTCACTGCACACGACAGCAATTGTTGTAGTGATTATTTTCAAAACATTCTGTAGATGTAACAAAATCACATCAACAAGGTATAGGACTGCTTTGGATGGATGCTGACCTCGAATTTACAAAGCACTTCCGTTATCTTCATAACACAAGATGCTCATAAAACAGCAGAAAGCGAAGAATAAGGTAAATCACCAATTCACTTGAAAGCTACCTTTTAAACCAATCAGACCCTATCCAAACAAACGAAACGTCACGCAAAGTAAAACAGATGAATATTTTATAGATCCTGGAACAGAAATTCAATCTTTAGAAGACAACAGAATAACTGGCCTCTCGACGTGCTACTTTTTGGGGTCAGCATTTGATAATCATTCTTACTGATTTACCTTCTTCATTGCAGCATGATCCAACTTAATTTATTAGAAATATATGTTTTTAGCAGCAATACTCGTAAAGATTAAAATTTATGGCGCCTGTCCCTAGCATTTGAAACAAAGTCGTCACAATTTAACCCTTGCAATAGTTGTCCTATCCTAGACATATTAGCACCATTTCAAGGCAGTTCAAATATATCTGCGACGTCATCAACATAGATAGGCTGAATCATGGAAATGCAAGTTTGAATTACTGCCTTGGCTCTATGATTTTCCCTTTCTAAAGCCACAATGTACAATACTTCAACATGCCTAAAAGATGGCTCCGCGGTGAAGTGGTAGGTTCGATTCCTGGGACAGGCCACTCTAGCCGAGGTTTTCCGTGGTTGGCTAGGTGAATGCTGGGGTGGTTTTTCTTCTATCACGAACTTCCTTCCCCTAATTTTCTATCATTTTGCATTCCCTTTCATGCCCTGTCGGACAGACGGCACAGATGCTTGCTCCCGACACCGCTAGGGTCATCAAGCTCGGAAACGTTAAGGACCTAACAGCAGCCACCAGTATCAAGTTAATGTTACGTTGTGACAGTGCACCAATCTCTCGAGAACAGAATGGCTCCTGTTTTATACCCTCACGAGTTACTAACTTTAACAAGAAAATAAAACATTCCAGAATCTTGTGAGAAGTTTCTCAGCAGGTAGACAGTTCCTTGGACCAGACTTTGAACTCAGAAAGCGCTGATGCAAGCATTTGGACAGTGAAATCCACAACTAAAAACAAAAAGTCACCTTCAATGATGAATTAAATACATTATTCCTGAGCCCACGATGGACGCCTTAACAGGTTTCTGCTATACTTTTAAACTCAAGTGGTCCATTTTAATTGTTTTGAATAGATGCGATAGGAAGACAGGCGTGGTCTCCTTGGACCATAAGTGTGTGGGAGGCCGAGGCCTCGCCTTCAATCCCACACTACATACGAGTCGCCATTATATAACGTAGACGCCTGTCTTGCTTTCAAGGACGGGAAGGTGGCTCAACCCCCTGTAATTAGGCTCTCCAACAATCCCCTTGCTCTGCGACACACTGTCAGGATCAACATCAATTTACCTTTATTTGCTTGCGTCTTTGCGGTACATATCTGAAAAACAAACATTTGTTTTCGTCAATTTTTAATTCAATACCATTAAGTGCTAGAGGAGAAATGAAAAGCGCAGCTAAATATTAACTGTTCAATCATTTACGACAGTTTTGTTTCTGGAAGTACATGACATTATAAAGCGCATGTTCAAGGATTTACTATCGTGTAGTTTAAAATTACTGGAAGATTTATGCATTTACTTTTAATTACAGATGAACTTTCTCTTAACCTTCATTTTCAGCACAATTGCACTGGATAACTACGTGCAGTTTAAGATAGTCAAACTTGAAGCATATTCGGTTGTCGGTTGTCAGAAACTAGAGTTATTTCTACATCACGTGATGTAATGGGGACAATATCACCAGTTTTACACAATGTGCTACTTCGCCCTGTGTACCTGATAACTCACTTTGTTAACGCACCACGAAATTTCATGCCCACAGTTTCAACACGAGTGTTTCATTTTATGTAGGCTAAGTTTTTTGACACGGTGCAAATGCGTGCAGCTTTTGTTGAAGATGAACCACTTTAGTCAAACTTATTGAAAATCGTCTCAATCTCATTGTAGTTTGTGTAATTGTAGTCTGCAGCAACAAGCAAAGTCCCCCAACATGTTACAATGGGCTGAGGGGGTAAGCAAAAGGTTATGAAATTATCTTTACAAAAATATTTGAAGTGTTAAATACTACATAAAATATGAGTAAACGTGTGCTCTTATTCGTAGTTTGGAACACTGAAACATGGTCAAATGTGAATATATATGACCAAGGAAGCTGTCTCATTCACTTCATAAACGTTGCAAACGTATATGACCTGTTACAAAAATCCCAGACTAATTATTTCTTCAGTTATTACAAAGTAAAAAATTAACCTAAATGTTAGTCTACATACATAAATGCAAATGTTGACAATTTCTGTATACGGGGTCGTGATAAGCGTTCATATTCCGATAACATGGTGATAGCTATACCACATACTTACTGCCTGTTCACCAGCTCACGGTCTTAGGGGACTGTAGAGCAGAGGAGAGACACACCCTAGATAACGTTGTTGCTGGTTAAGTTGCCCAATTCCGTCCAATGATATGTTTGCTTGTAAATACGCTATTCAGTTAAACATTGAACGAGTCACTAGGGCTATCTCGGAAGTAAAGAGTCGGTCTGGGTAGCTCAGTTGGTTAGACGCTGGCCTACTAATCCCAAGGTCGCGGGTTCAAATCCGGCCCAGCATGCCTAAAAACGACAGTTCCATGTCAGTAGATTTACTGGCATGTAAAAGAACGATAGAAAAATCAACTCTTCTTGTTCTAACACTATTTTGAACAAGCTATATCAAAATAATCTATAGTAAGTACAGAAAGTCATCTGAATGTAACACATTATTCTATCTCATTTCTATTCAAAATTTCAGTGCGATGAAACAATTCGTAAACTATACAACATTTCTGACACAAAACAGTGAATTTAAAAAAAAAAAAAAAAAAAAATACCTGAATGATCTAAGAACAGCGATAATTTTTCACGCCTTGTCCAGAGTGTATTCATGAATAACTTTCAGGATAAACAAACACTCTCATTATGCTAGTACGTAACGCCCGGATTCCTAAGCGAAACGCTTAACTTTAGCCAGAAGCCTAGATGAGCAGTTTTAACTATGTGTGTGCTTATTTCGCAACAAAAGTCTTTTGTTTCCTTATTTTACTATGTTTAATTAAAAGAGTATATTTTACGCAAAAGTGTAAATCTCCAGCTATCCGCGATTTATCAGTGATTGCCTATTTCCTCAGCTAGAGCGTCAGGTGGACAAGGACGGTGATTCCCCGACCTCCAAGCAGGGAACATCCACATTCTCAGATATACCAACGGGGTTGCAAAAATTGCGTTTGACAAACTCATTCAGATGCTACAGAAACATTCCGGTTACATAATACTATGCCAATTTCCTAAAAAGCTTTCTGGCGAAGAAACACATATAGGTACTTTCCTTGCGTATTGTAACAGCTCTGTGGAAGGATTTATCATATTTGCGTACATTCCTTTTCGCTTATTTTACCATTTTATTGCACTTTATTAATAAGCGTTTAAACTGGTTGCTTGCAATCATTCGTATACAAGACAGAGTTGAGGATATTAGACATCGACAACTACAATCCTCAATGGTGTGCACTTCCAAGGTCAGGCAGGTCCTTTCTAGTGCGAGTATCTCAAGCAGAGAGATAAGGGGGACACCATGCTCATTATATATTTGCAACAATACTACTCATAGCTGGCAGATGTCCTCTGTAAATTGGCCCTTCGTACTCTAGTGTTATCCCAACGCCAATACCATATGTCCTTCGAGCTCTATAGCAACCACAAGAATTGTTCTCGACTTTAGGCCATTCACTGTGGAGAGGATGTGATTACCGTATTACGGACGACAGGGTGTTCCAAACTAGGTCTACACATCTTCACATTCTATGCATTGCTCCAAGTTCAGCCTTTATTTTACAATGTTTACCTTCTCTACTACATATTTGTACTAAGTAATGCAAAAAGTGTGTTCCACCTAAAAATCTGATACACACATTTCACCGAAAATACATGTTTTGAGGCCCCTAAACTCCCCTCTAAAGAATTTTTACAATAAGCTCTCTCTCTCTGTGTGTGTGTCTGTGTGTGCGTGTCTGTGTGTGTGTCTGTGTGTGTCTGTGTGTGTGTGTCTGTGTCTGTGTGTGTGTCTGTGTGTGTGTCTGTGTGTGTGTCTGTGTGTGTGTCTGTGTGTGTGTCTGTGTGTCTGTGTCTGTGTGTGTGCCTGTGTGTGTGCCTGTGTCTGTGTGTGTGTCTGTGTGTGTGTCTGTGTGTGTCTGTGTGTGTCTGTGTCTGTGTGTGTGTGTGTGTCTGTGTGTGTGTCTGTGTGTGTGTCTGTGTGTGTGTCTGTGTCTGTGTGTGTGTGTGTGTGTGTGTGTCTGTGTCTGTGTGTGTGTGTCTGTCTGTGTGTGTGTCTGTGTCTGTGTGTGTGCCTGTGTGTGTGCCTGTGTCTGTGTCTGTGTGTGTGTGTCTGTCTGTGTGTGTGTCTGTGTCTGTGTGTGTGCCTGTGTGTGTGCCTGTGTCTGTGTCTGTGTGTGTGTCTGTGTCTGTGTGTGTCTGTGACTGTGTGTCTGTGTCTGTGTGTGTCTGTGACTGTCTGTGTGTGTCTGTGTGTATGTGTGTCTGTGTCTGTGTGTATGTGTGTATGTGTGTGTGTGTGTGTGTGTGTGTGTGTGTGTGTGTGTGTGTGTGTGTGTGTGTGTGTGTGTGTGTGAGTAGCACAACTAAAAACGAAGAGCTGGAGAACTACCAAAATTAGTATTTAAGTTCACAATCTTCCAACGATGCGAGACGATTTCTCAGAAAATCTTCCCACCCCAAACTACCCTCTGGACCGATTTTTTTTTTTAAATCTTCATTTTCTCAAAAATGGTTCTAATGATTTTAACTAGTCTTCTTATGATGTTTGAAGAGAAATGAGACATATACCTTGAATTGTATGGTAATAGCAAGTCTTGTTCATTCTGAATGGACTCGTTACAATGGCAGAATAGTGCAGTAGAACTGGCAAACCGCCAGAGATAAACAACATGTCACTACCTAAATATAAACATTTCGTTAAACCACACTGTTTGTCTAACACTTTTTGTAGAGTTCACCGTTTCCGAGATATTCCTTGTTATTGGTTTGGATTTTCAAACTGTATTTACATTTTTCTCAAATGATAACTCACTCGTTTTCTCTTCTCAGGGTCAAGGAAAGAGAAGGGAATTTTAAAGCCGTTACACAGCCACCTACAAGAAAATATGCAATAAAACAATTTGTGGATATGTTTGTTAGAGGTACGCACACTACAACACTGGTAGTGCAAGAAGTGAAATGTTCATTAGGAAAGGACGGATGAAAACCACGGTCGGTGCCCAAACGACCTCGACTACACCAACCCTCTTGCAGAACTGCAGACACTGAGGCTGTATAAGCCTAGCTACCTCATCTCCTTAACTCTGCAACTGTGAACCTGGGCCAAGGTCCTATCAACAAAGTATGCTTCTAAAACATTCAAAATAAGAAGCTATGCCACTACGCACTATCCTATATAGTTTCTACCAACTATTCTAACGAAAGCTTATTTTACTTCTGCAAATGGCTATGTCGATTAACATGGCTTCATTGAAGGCCAAAAAAAATAGAACAAACAAATCGCTAGTCACATGTTTAAAAGTGAACCGTTATATGCTGGTCTTCAAATTCATACTATTCCCATGACTTTCCGAAAAACAACTGAGTACAAAAATGTTCAAACATTCAAATCAACAAGAAACATGTTGGAAATGGCTGATGCCACGAGTGCTTTAAAGAGATGCATATTCTTTGTGTAGGTATATCTTATGAATTACTACTTATTCCTTGAGAATGGAGAAAGCATCACAGTCTATTTAGAGAAATAGAATTTTTTGGATTCAAGCATTTTCGGTGAAATTTCGATATCGAGTTTTTTTGGCAGGATGCATGCCTTCTCTACCTACTTGTTACTTGTTGTACCGATAACCTCATCAAGACACGTGTTGTCTGCAGTGCCGGGGCTAAGTTCATTAGTCGCTCTTGTTTCTCATCTTCACACGATTTGGAAACCAATGCCCTGGGGACAACTGCCTACATTACTCTTATATCTAATTAGCTCAAACTTGAGGAAAATACATCCATTTTGTATGTGGATCATGTGACCATGCCCACCATAGAGGGCCGACATTCTTAGGTTAGGTTCGGTTCGGTTAGGTTAGGTTCGGTTCGGTTCGGTTCGGCCCGGCCCGGCCCGGCCCGGCCCGGACTCAACCAAGCCCGAGCCCAGCCCGAGCCCGAGAAGAGGTTAAAGTGCCCGGGCCCGATTATTTAATTGTATAATGATGACTAATTATTATTATTATTATTATTATTATTATTATTATTATTATTATTATTATTATTATTGTTGTTGTTGTTGTTGTTATTTGAAACTTTTCAGCAGAATAATCATAAAATTCCTAGTAAAGGAATGCTGTGATAATTGTGCTATTCTCGGAAAAATATATAATACATTATTTTGTGTCTCTTAATTTTCAAGCCCGGGCCCGGCCCGACCCGAACCCGACAAATGTTTTTCAAATTAGGCCCGAGCCCGTGCAGACCTCTAGCCCACCATGCTAAATAAAGCAAATTAATCAATCATAAACTCAACATTTTAGTGTAGCCCAAGTGTAATATAAAATTATCGTAATAAAAAAAATATCGTTGGTAAGAAGTGGCGTCTGTGCGGGTTTTCTCCGGGTTCTACAGTTTTCCCTGCCATTCATTCCACCAACTGCTCCATCATCATCTTGCCATTCATTGATTTCGAATGCGTTTCCTCTTCCTCACTATCATACCTGGTGCTGAACTGACCACCCTGTCCGGTCCATAGGTTCCTCTGCTCTGACCCCAGGTACACGGGGTGTAAGACCTACATAAGGGGAGGGTAACCTGCTACAGAGGAAAAAGCAAATGGTTGGCACCAGTCCCACCTCACCTAACACTTTGTTTTCTATTCGTAATCATGTTTACCTCTCAGGCGAATACATCAACATTTGATAATAAATAGTCTATAGTTCTTGGAGCGTCACAAAATGTATCAAACCCAAACCTGAACCGAAAACCCATGATCATTAAAATGCATAATCTAAGTGAGGGCCTCTCACAGCTTAAAACCGCACCGGGTGCAATCCAACAAGCACACCGCATCAGACGATAAAGGGGTGTTTGTTTGTTTCAAGCAGTTAGCTAGTAGGTACCAGAAATTCACTCGTTGCACAACTTTCTCGGGTTTCGCATCGACAGTCAAATGTTTAACAAGTGGACGATGTGTTACGTAACACTGGCTCCACGTATGTCGACCGTCTGCTAGGTGTGCCCCGTGCCTCATGCTTTACCAAATAAGCCCATTTTATCGCTTCCACGCTCCTTCTTTTTAACAATTACTCAACGTTAGCTTTGCATTATGTATACAAACACACAATCAACTCATATTACTATTCCTGAGGCATTTTTCCACTTACTTTTTAACTTAAGTATGTTTCGACTACTGGCTTAGAAATAACATTTGCAACTTGATATTGTGAATAGCTGCAAGTATACTAACAACTTGCAGTCAAATGGTTATCTCAGTGGTTCAATGGCAGACTAGGTACCTCTAAGTCATTTGCACCATGTTTCTAATACAGAAGGTACAACTTGAATTTCTATTTCCCCACAAAATGTCTTGTTTCATGTTGTATTGGGAATTCTCGTAAACATTGCCCACAGAGTGTGTGGCGGAGTTTCTTAGTTCGTATCGCCCGGTTGTACAAGTGGGTCCAGTTGAAGGGAAATGATTGCCCCACGATCCTTCCTTTCCCCTCTATCGCATCGACAATATAAGCGAAGCACGATCTTATCAATGGTCATTAAAATTATGTCACTTTCATCCGTCATATAAAGTCATAGTTTGACTTTTTTATCTTTTTTGTCATTTTTCATACTAGTCATATTTTCTGTTAAACTTTCGTATTTTAAACATATTTTTATTTTTACACTTCTATTCCAGTTTCACATATATGCTTGCTTCTTGTTTGTAACATTCTTTCTTAGAAACGTAGGTTTCCGCGAATTTAGAGGATAAGCTGTATCAAATTTGCTACTGTAACTCTTCTTTGTGATCACCCTTCAAAATGTGACGACATTTATTTCATTCTGTGCACAGCTGAGGGTTAGCTCTGCATCGAGCAATTAAATAAATTAAAAATGCAGCAATGCAATAAATATTATGTATTAATTATTGAGTGTGGTAGTTTTTTGAAGTGGATTTTCAATATAATCTTAATTTAAGCAGCATTACATTTCTGAAGATTTCGAAAATGCACCCAAAAAATTTAGGTCATATTTATCATCATATTTTCTGACTTTTTTCGGTCATAACTGCCTGCATATTTAGGTCACAAATAGGGTTAGGAAGTTCATGCATTTGCATGTTTTTTCATAGGGGTTAAAAATGTATACTTTTACATTATGTGCACGAATTATGGAATGTTCAGTTATTTGGGCATGATTTTATGGTGCATATAACTGCATATTTTCTTGATTTTTGATAAATGCATATTATTTCAATATTATAGTCCCTATATTGCATATTTTAATGATTTTATGGTTTCTTATTATTGTTTTCCATCTGGATAATATTTTCATATTGGTAGTATTGCACATGATGATGCAACTCGCGAGGTCGCTAGAACTAATGCTGAGTCATGCTGTCATGCAATGAATCCCGTTTCCATCCTTTCATTATATGTATGTTCCTAGAAAATAATCAGTGCGTTATCTGAGAGGTTTATTATAGCAAAGATAAAGTGGAGGTCAACGGTTTGAGCAGCACCATTATAGCAACGCTTGCCTGCCCACCAGGAGTTGTGTTGTGGTCTTCAAACGTAACAGTGTTGTGAACTATATAGCGTTCCACTCTTAGAAGACAGTATGGAGTTAAATGAGACATCTCTGTCTCTATCTAGCGCATACAAGTTGCCATTAGCCGCGTCCTTTTCTACCCTCGCAATGTTGCCAGGTTCCTAATAGCATGGTATAAATATTCATTTCTTAGAAATTTCAGATTTGAACACATTATCCTATGCAGAATTTTTTTCTCTATCAGGTTATATCCTTTTCAGAGTCATTATACATTTCTATAGGCCCAAATTTCTTCAGAAAACGTTTTTTTCAATAGAAGTCCGATATTTGCTGTTTCTATACTCATCACGCACTAACTAACAAACTAACTTATAGAATGCAGCTATCTTTTTTTCTTAGGTAGAGTAAACCATAGTGCTACTACCTGCCCACTTTGAATTCTCTATGTTTACCCAGTTAAGTGTTACAATTTTTTAAATTAAATGTTTTCGGAAAATTTTATATCTGTGCACTGCAAAAGTTACGCAGTGTGAAACTTTTTTGTTATTGAGTTTACATCAGGGAACCAGCGAGAACAAATGTTGAGGAAGGTTGGAGAAAGTTTTTAAAATAAACCAAAAGGCAGTAACCTCTTTCTTTTATCCAGTAAGGCAAACAAAAGGTATTCATCTATTCAGCGCCAGGCCTGACACAGAAGATAGTATAAGGAGCAGCACTAACATTAGTTCGAAAGAAGCCGTGTGTGTAACTGTGAGCTGTTATTGCGTTATTTGTTTAATATTTTTGTAAATATTTGTAGTTATGGAGGGGGAAGCTAGGAAGAGACGATATGTTGGTAAATTAAGAAGGAACGCCAAATAATTATGAATGTGTTAGATTATTTTTGAATTAAAATGCGTGTAAGGCAGTAAAAGAAACAGCTAAGGCTATCGGGTGTTCAGAAGCAGTAGTGTGTATGATTAAAAAGGAAGTAATGAAAGGTCTCTAAGAACGCCATAGAAAAAGAAAGCAAAAAGGGCGGGACTACACAAAACGCTAGGTTAACGCAATATGATTGAATAGTGCAAGGTGGAGTGCGGCGAATTGTTCATTCTTTACAGTTTGCAAATATTCCACCCATGCTGAATATAATTTTGTCACAGTTCAACAGTGATGAGACCCTACCAAATTTCTCAAGGGCCACTCTTAGTCGGTTCTTACATGATTTGGGGTTCGAATATGAAAGAAAGGGTAACAAGTGCATATTAATAGAAAGAGACGATACCATCAGATGGCGACATAAATATCTAAAAGACATAAAAAGGTTTAGGGGCCAGGGGAAATAAATTGTTTATACAGATGAGTCATTTGTAAATTTAGGTCATACAGTGACAAAGGCGTGCAGGGATACCAAAGATAAAAGTGCCCATCTCGTCAAGCAGCAATTGAAGAACTAAGTACAGGACTCTGGTCACCTCGGGGTCGCTCGTGGAGAAAGATTCGCAACTAGTACATGTTGCAACACTGCGCTCCATTTAACGTGTACTGTCTTCTAAGGGTGAAACGCGCTTTAGTTCCCACCAAATTAAGTCAGGCGTACAAAATGTTAAAAAGCTCTTCAAATACCGAAAGTAAAACCAACTTCGAGTGCTAGATTAATTAATTTACAGAACGAGTTTTCGGGTGATTTAATATCTACAGATAATAGGGCACTATTTCTGGAGCGTGTGAGTATAATGTCGGGAGTGAGAAAAGATTTCAAATAGTTCAGCACATAAACACAACACAACATAAGGAGAATTTAATCAGAAAACTCGCAAAGAACCAGTTCAAAAACAGCTAGTAGAGCGCTTAGGAAGTAGGGTAACTGAATTTTCCTATGACTTGTGCCAAGCATTTTAGCTGCTGATATTCCCTTGTTCAAAATTAATAATCCAACATTTAAAAACGTTAAATACCAGTACACTCGACAACATGTGCCTGAAGAAAGTACACTGCGTAAGACTTATGTAGGACATTGTTACAATAACGTATTGTCAAATATACAAAATGAATTAGCGGATCAGTTTGTGTGGTTGTCCTGTTGAAACCCCTGATTCTGAGCGCCGTTCTATTGCTAATATAATCGGGGTGTTTTAAATAATGAAATACTACACCTTATCTTCTTAATGTGTGCGAATTATCGCCCACTAACAATGTAACTGTGACCCAGTTTGTGATGGACTCTTTGAAATTACTATGGTCATGTGGAATCAAATACAACCGGTTACTTTTATTTGTTACTGATGCAGTTCCTTATATGGTAAAATCAAGACAAACTCTGAAAGGTATTTTTCCTAACTTAATTCATATAACTTGTTTGGCAGACGCTCTTCATCGCATTTCGGAGACAATACCTTGTTCTTTCCCGTTGGTAGACAGATTTGTGTCCAGTACAAACAGAATTTTTGTTAAATCGCCTAAAAGAGTTAAGTTATTTAGATCAACAGCACCTAATATCCGACTTCCTCCTGTACCAGTGTTAACTCGATGGGGAACATGGGTCGATGCAGTTTTATATTATGCTGAGCACATAGAAATAGTCGAAGAGGTTGCCAATTCATTGGACTCCAAAGATGCTTCATCAATAGAAACTCTGCAAAATATTCTATCAGGCACTGGGTCAAAAGGGGATCTTAGTTTCATATCTGCCCATTTTTTTTTTCTTACCAACAGTCATAACGGCATTGGAAGCTGTACGATCTCCTTTGCATGAATCACTGTCTTTGAAAAAACAATGTGATCTAAGTTCGGTTCCTGGTAGCATAGGACAAAAAGTGAAAGAGAAAGTGAATTATGTAATTTCAAAAAATTCTGGTTATAAGCAGATGTGTGATATTCGAGACATCCTCGAAAGAAAACCATCTGTCACACCAAGAGACTTGACTCTCTCTGTGAAGCAGATAACATCATTTAAATATGCCCCGATAACATCTTGTGACGTGGAGAGAAGTTTTTCACGTTACAAAAGTGTTTTGCGAGACAACAGGCGATATTTTGCAGTTGAAAATGTGTGCAAAGTGTTGGTTGTGAACTGCAATTTAGCAGTTAATACTAGCAGCGGGTCCACTTCTGCTTCAGCCTCTAAGGAATAAGGTAACTTATATATACTAACTCGTCTTGTCTACTGCAAAGGGACATTAACTGTTTTAATTAAATAGTGCATATTTCTTGGCATATTTTCAAGTTTTTAAGAGCATATTTGCATGCATATTTCAGTGTTTTTAGGGCATGAACTTCCGAGCCCTAGTCATAAAACATGCGGGCCCTGGTCATCACTGTAATTTATAAATGCCTTACTTTCTTTTGGTTCCTTTATTTTAAATTTCACTTCTCGGGTTGTTTTTCCTAACAAGGTAATATTGTGACATGCTTAGTACTTTGTTCGAAAATGCAATGTTAAAAGACGCGAAGTGCAGCATTTACTGGATTTGAGCATGGTGGAAACTGTCACTGTACCCTAGTCAAGGTTCACTTGCACCTTCCTTATTAAATTACCTCCGCCCAGGAAATCACTCCTGCTGGGGTGAGTTCATTCTTACACGAAATGAATGCTGTGCAAATACCTTCCGTAATGGCTCGGAGAGCAGAGTGGTAGAAGAAAAAGCCCCACAACCACCAACACCATATTACAGTGTTCATTACCTGTCTTGCTCTACACTAAAATATTTCTTAAATATTGGAAGGATAGGGTTGATTTTTTAAAGTCGTACTTAATGCGAAACTAGCCAAAGTTTTGTACAAATTTGTCAAATGTAAAATTTCTCCATAAGGGTTTGAAAATATAGAGCCATTTTTCTTAAATTGCAAAGTGCCTTATTCGACAGGTCCCATAGAAATGTGTGCCTTGACCGGGGACGGTAGCGCATTTTTTCTAGAACTGACTACAATCTAAAGTGTTGAGGTAAATAAGAGCAGGGTAGTTTTTGTAAAGTGTAAGATAAGTGAGATTGTACAGTACAGTACAGTTCTCGACATGAGGGGCTTACCACACAACCATCGAGAAGCTTCCATTTCCAGAAAAGGAATTTACTTGTCAAGTGAATTTAGAGAGAGTTGTCACAATGATATAACAAAATGGCTGTGAGTTTTAAGGTCACGAATTGTGATTCAGTTTTACAAGAAATAAAGTGACATGAAAAGTAACTGGACTTGTCATTTGCCATATTGTTGTCAGGAGAGCGACGCAACACGTATTATCTACATTTTTTCAAAATCTCTTATAATGGACGAAATATTTCGATTTGTTTTCATTTGCAACCCATTTCAACGACCCCTTTGGGGAAAATATCACACTCTATTGTCTTATGTGAGACCTAAGCTATGTTGTACTAAGTTTCTAACAACTCGTTTACATAACGCACGCACGCGCACGCACACACACACACGCACGCACACACACGCACGCACGCACACACACACACAATGTATTGATACATGATATGCTACCATCGTATCGATATAAGTAAAGTTTTATTATCACGCAGTTTACAGTGCTACCTAACACACAATAAATATATATATGCCGTTTTTGGCCTTGTGCCCTTCTTGCTCTAAGTCGTCCCAGTTAAACTGGTGTTACTGAAGGTCTGCCGCGAGAATCTACCTGCAGTAAAATCTGACAGCGGGACGCAACCCGTAAACACCGAGTAAGATTTGGTCTATCTCTTACGGTTTACCAGTTATGCAAAAGTCATCCAGAGTACACAGGACTACATGGGCTATAGTCACAAAATTCTAAATATGCATTTCATTTGTCATAAAAATATCTCAAACATATGGCATTTTAATCAAAATCTTTAGCTATTCTCGAGAAAATCAAAATATTCGAAAAATTTTCCATGTAAAGTGTAGTTTAGGGCTGAGGAACTTTCTTCAAAATCTTCGTGTCGAATCCTTAACAGACATTAAACTTAAATACCAACTTTGGTTTCCATCCCACTTTTCGTTTTTGAGTTATGCGTCCACACACTGACAGACTGACACACACACACACACACAGACACACACACACACACGCACACACACACGCACGTGCGCGCCAGCGGACCTTTTTCTAAAAATGCCTTTTTGGGTTCAAGGGCCCTCAAAACACATTTCCGGTGAAATCTAGACATGGAATTTTTGGGTGGAATACAATACTTCTACTTACTATGCGAGTAGAGAAAGTGAAAATACCTTCCACATTTCCATGACAAGTAAAGTATATACATATTTCAATTTTGTGGCAATAGTCTTCATTGGGTCTGGTAAACGTTCAGCAACAGGCCAGAGCGTACTGCACAAGAAATGTACATTTCACAGAAACTTTATTTTGAATAACCTTTCTGTTGAATAAGTAATTTCCGAGATATGCCTTATTAATGGTTCCAATTGTTCAACACTTCTGAAGACTTTTCGATGTTCAGTTATTTCTGACAAATGCATTCGATTTTTTAAACATGAAAGGTAACGGCTTTTCCAAACAATGTTTTCATTGAGTTGGGGGAAATTTTCAGAAAATATTTCCCTTACTTGCAATTGGAAGACGTATGACCGAAGTGAGGGTTTTCACTTTTGAGTTCGTATTTATACGAGTTGCTCTGCTGGCTCATGTGCTATCGTACTCAATCGGCCCAACGTTGCGGTCTACACCTTATTTGCAACAAGTGCGCCTCTTATACTTTACCAAGAGAACTTCACAATGTTACCTGAAAATTCAACATATACATTTTATTTCTCATATAAATACATACTTTATTCCATGCCGTTAGAACCATTTGGGGCAAATAAAACTAATGATACATTTTGCACGTAAAAGGTAGTTTGTAGTGGAGATTTTCTCAAAAATATTTGTGCCGCATCTTTGGAAATAACTTAAGATAAATACAAAGTTTGGTATTTAACTTATACTTAATGTTCTCTCTCACATAGACACACAAACATTTTGCTACTTACAGACACACAGATATAATTAGTGCGTCTGCCGAGGATCAAAAAGTTTTCTTTTTTCTCAGAAAAATACCACACATAATTAGAAAAAGAAATCTAGGCGTTTCTATTATCACAAAAATAGATGTAACTACCTTTATTAAACATTGTACTTGTACTTAGGTACAAGATGAAGGGACATTTTGTTGCCACTCCTCATACACAAAGACGTAGGTACTTAAAACTTGCCTTTGCTTCCAGATGGAGGTATCGTACAACACAGCAGAGCTATAATCTTCGCAAAACTATGGCATATGGAGGCGGGCGGGCGTACTGCGGACTCCAGCAGATCCTACACTTGGCCCTCCTACCAGCGCTGCATCTCACAGACCCTCTACGCTTGAGCATTGGCCAGCAGTATAGTACACTTATCCACGTACAAACAAAGAAATCAATTTATCTCATTTAATACGGTGTAGATGAAAAAAGCTTTCGTAGCAATAGTTTGCAGAAGCTATTTACAAGATAGAATGTAGACCACCGTTACTTCCGCATGAGTGATTTATTGAGACAGAGCATGCTCCAGTTGACGTTGTCACCTAATGGGAATTAAAAGCCAGCGACAGAAGCTCAACGTCCTACAAGGAAGGCCGTTAAATAATTAAACAAGGTCTTTCTTAGCATCACGTCAACGGTAAAACTAAGCCAAGTTAGTTGGAAATGGACAGTCAGCCCAGAGAAATGACGCCCTTTGCCTTTCGGTACTAAGAAAAGCCATTACCCTTACACAAACCATCACCTCGAGATATTTTATTCCTCTGCGGTGAACGTAGAAAGGGCATGTCTTAAATTTTGGATCACGGTCTGAAGAAGCAAGCTGGATCAACATTATCGGTTAACTTTCTCACACCAAAACGCACTTGTTGCATATTAAACCACCCTTGTGTTTCTCAAGAACAAATATACAATAAGCGACAATTAGACGTGCACAGCGCAGTAGGTAGATTTAAATCACTTTACCTATATGCAACTTTTGTTATCGATGTGCACTCTCATACAATTGTTAAACCATTTTATAAATTCATTAAGTAGCTTTAAGGCAGGTTGTGCGTGTTGGTTTTCTATATTTTATGTTATGATGTAATTGCACACAAAACTAGCAATCAAGACAATCAACAACATCAATACTCAAGTTTTCCACCTAAGAACTCGTAATACAATTTCTCAATCCTGAACAAGAGGCGAAATTGGTTGACAGTTTGTATTAGGGCAATCTGGAAATCAAATATCAGAACACGGTTACAAATTAAAACGAAAACTTTAGAAAGTTTAGGGTAAGTGAAACAAAGAGCAACGCTTGGAAAGTACACGAACCCGCAGGTCTTCTAGGTCTCTCCCTCTCTGAAACTTCCACAACCCTTGCCCCCCATCTCTGTTATCTTAAATGTCATGTGATTTTTAAAACAATAACAACATTTCCTTTTTCCACTTCTTCATACACATGACAATCAAAGTACACAAAACTTGTTCCTGTCCGCAACTATACTGGTTTACAACCCATTCATTCTATCGATCTCTTGTAAACAGCACTTGGCACAAACATCATGTAGGTAATATTTCTTAAAACTGTATTTGCACAGCCTACCCACGTGACTGCGTGCATATGCCGCAAGAGAGACACTGTCCAGTTATTGGGTAACGTGAACCGCACAAGGAAACAAAAGCACACTGTTAAATCTAAGGTAGCTGAGGAAGAGACGGTTCTAACAATGGCAACATCACCATCTCACATCAAACTTCACTACGTTTTCCTAGTTGTGACAATTGTTTTCATACATCTTCTAGAGCAATGGGGGAGGCGTGATCAATGAAGAATGCACACCAAGTCCCTCGGAGAGGGGAATTTTACTACCCATGCGAGTGGTGCCTAAACTACTACTGAGCATAAAACATTCGCCTTTACGTGCCTTGATCAGTGCAATCACAGCAACTACCAATCATCCCGGATTGTAAGACAAACCACCAGCTTTTTGATGGGGGAAAAAATTGACTTAAACGAATGAAAATTGATACAACTGGAAATTTTAAAATGGACAACGAAAAGATCATTGGAGCATCTTAGAAATTTGCTTTGCTTATAGCAAAATACAAGAAACCAACTACTACTTGGTAAAGCGACGAGGTGTATTGACCTGGGTAGTCGAGCGCTGCGATTGCTTCTTATCTTAGTTTACTAGAACAGCGAAATAATAGTAACTTGGCGTATAGTCAGTGTTAAAACACAAACAGACGATCTCTCGCGTCTGCCGATATATGAGACGTTAGGTACTGTCCTGAAGATATGATTGCACATTAACTGTCTCACCGTGTTTGTGCGATAAGCTCGCGTAAACAGCTGGGCAGTTTCACATTCTTTCCGATACGTCTCATGGCTTTGGCAAGCAGTACGATTGGTGAAGCACTTATAAATCCATGTTTACTAACTTCAAGCAAACAAAACACTGCTCTCAAATGACCCAGTAAAACGTAGAATTGATGAAACGGTACAATATTTTGAAAAAATAGAAAAGTTCAAGAAATGTCCGCTTTTTTCTCAGCAATATGGTGAGACTACTGACATTTCAAAGCTCTCTCAGTTGCTGTTTTACTGTAGATATATTGACAAGCACTTCATTCTCCCAATCTCTTCAGAAAAGCGCAAAATCTGCTCTATGTGACTTTTGTTAGCTAACATCCTCCTTGGAGAAGCATTGTTCAGCTGGCTTTCTCGTTGGATCATACTGTAATCCAAGTAATGAACTATGCCAAATCTAGTGACTATCAAACTCTTCTGTACCAGAATGAAGTTCGTTGGCTGTCAAAACGTAACATGCTTGCTCGGCTATTCAATCTAAGTCCGGGGCTGAAATATTCTTGAAGAGTTTAAAAAAAGAGCTGTATTTGCAATTTACAGATGATAAATTTAGCCACCACTTTGCGTATTTATCAGACTTCTTTGACTCACTCAACCTTTTGAATTTGAAACTGCTCAGACAGAAAAACATTTTGGAGGCTTATGATGCAATGAACGGTTTCCTTCAGAGTTCAGAACCCCACTTCACGTCCTTCCCACTTCTTAACGAGTTTCTTGATGACAAGCAAAATATTCCATTAAATTTGAAAAGTGAATTGAATTTGATTTCAAAACATGTCATCATAGAATATCGAGATTGGACGCTGCGTTCCAGATATTTCTTCAGAATAGCTGGCAGTTTCAGTTGATACGAGATCCACTCAAAATAGAACTGCATTTACTTCCTGATTCCCATCAGAAGCAGGCAATCGACCTGAAATGAGATTTCGAGGCAGAAGTGGAGTTTCTAAACTTGGCTGTTGAACACTTGGTTCAGTTACTCGTATACCCACTAGCTGCAGTTTCCCTGACTGGCTTGCATCACCGAGCGCGTCTAGATGCGAACCATGGTGTTCTTGCATAATCAAATCAAATCAAGTAGTTTGAGGTGTAATCGCTGTGCCTAATAAGCACTTTTATTTAATTAAAATGTTCTATCGTGTCTGCTTTTATGATTGGTTAACTGTAATTTGCTTTATTTTATTGGTGTATTATTATGTGTTATTCGTGTCTTTCTTTGTAAAACGGTTATATTTTTAATTATTACTTTGAAATATTAGCAGGCATTTCTGTCCATTGCATTTGGAGTTGCACGTGTTTGATGAATAACAAAATAAATATTTTAAAATTAGTAATAAAATGATTATAAAGTACTTTGTGTTGTTAGTCGTTGCAGGATTTGTAAATCAATTTATTGGGGGGGGGGGCCGTGGACCAATTTGAGGTGCAGGTCTAAAAACGTTGCGAAGCAGTGTTCTGGAGAACTACTCACAATTCCATGCTCTATTGGCGCCCATTTCGCCATATTTTTCTTATTAACGCAAGAAAAAAAGCCAATGTTTTTGCTGCATGATTCGGCAAAGACAATTCAACAAAAACATTTAACTTTCCATGCAAAAGTGTAAAACTATCTACTTTATTGCAAATTAATTCGATAGACATGATTTGAATGTAATGCGAGTTAAATTTATACTCTTCTTTGAGGATTTCTTGTAGAGACCGTGCGAAGCCTTTTTTATCGTTTTAATATTACTACCTTCAATTTCTCAATAACTATTGGAATCCTCCATTCTGTACTGAATTCTCTCTTTCTCCCTCTTGCTTTCCCCCCTCTTCCATCTCGTACCTACAGTACCTACACAAACCTGAGCCTCATGCACTGAGATCCAAATTTACTATTTCTTGTGCTCAATTTTCACCTACAGAAATAAATGAATGTTGTATATAAGCAAGCTCGTTAGAATCCAGGGATATTTGTGTTTCTGCTCAGTGCTTACACAGTGAATTCCTTTATTTCCCATAAGCTCGAGACAAACTATAGGTAGCATTGCAATTCAAACTGAAATTCAACGAGAGTAAAGGTTTCTATTCCCTGAATCTACAACGCATTTGTCTGCGTTCACATAGATAATTATATCCAAGTTGGATACAAACATCACTTCATCCTTCAAAAATGATCAGGAAAGTGCCCCCACACCAAACTAATCCTTATACGGGAAATATTCCCTTGTATTCTTCATCTTTCAAAAACAAAATGTTTATATCGAATTTCCTGTGGTCCTACTGTTAATTCTAGGCATAGAAGTTCTAATATACATGCCTATATGAGAAACACAGATATTCTATTGTCCAACCCGTTAAAATCTCAAATTTATATTTTGTAGCTCATTCATGGTTATTTCATGATGTTGCTCTGAATTCAGTCCAAATATTTTATGTTACTCATTGCCGTTCTTCATTTCTAAATCAAAGCAAAGCAAATGCATCCTAGGACAACGTATTACTAACTGCTATTTAAACATCTGACTATCGCCCTAACGTCCTATAGGTTTCCACGTGGCTACGGCATAATATGCACCCAAGTAATTTAAAACGAGTGATAGGAAGCACGCGTTACAGGGAATATTGTTTGTACAATTACATAAAAAGATAGTGTGATAATGCAATGCTCTCTTTCTCCCGTAGCTACCTTAAATGACGTCACTGCTTGCAAATCAAGAGGCGCGCGTCCCACAGAAATGTAGCGTTTATAAAGGTTGCTGCCTTCAGCTTTGGATTCAAGTAACGGTTATGCTTTTCTTCGTGCTCGTAAAGGTCACCGTCCAACTCAAAAGATCAACGACTCCCAAAAGGCTGGCACAATTGGAACTTTGTTTACTTCATTGCACCAAGTGAAGGAATCACTCAACTAAAATTATGTACTGCACAAACATCAACACATCATTTTCGACAATTCATTAATGGTGTCAAAAATAACTAATACATTTCGGAATGTTAAGAGGCCAAAGCACAACAAACCACATATTGCATTATGGGATGTTGATGCTGGTCACGATGCTAAGGAACCAGGTTCGAACCGTAGCTTGGCTGCTAAACCCACACAAGGAACAGCACACTCGTATTTGGTGATGTTAGCTATTTTCCACATTCTCTATTATTGACTTGCATTTTCATTACTTCGCCATCTTTAAAGTACTGCTATTCAGCTGTTCCTCGCAATCTGACTACCGGTTCTGTTTCTTCCGTTCCCTTGTACCTAAAGCGAAATGTGTAAAAGGCTTATCATTTCGATGATATGTTGAACAAGAAAATGTTCCCTTGTTGCAAGTTAAACAAAAATACTAAAGCTCCTTGTAACGAGTTGTGTTCACTGGAATGAACAAGCAGTTCAACAAATGAAGCTCATTTTAAGCAATTTTTTGCTCTTTTAAGTCATTTATAACATGCTTTATGCTTTAGATCATGAAAATTCGGGCCCTATTTATCGTGATAGAGAGAAAAATCTGATGTGTTACACTCACATGACTTTCTCTACTCTTGTACTAACCATTCTTACAAACCCTTATTCCTATATCTTCTTCGTGTTAGTGCAGATAAACATTTGTACAAATTATCTTATTGCTTATTTCCTTGTAGGTATAAGGGGATTATGGGAATACGGCAGGCTTTGTGCGACAGTCAAATGTTTTAAATTCCGTTCTCTTTGCACGACTAAGATATAAACAAATGAATAATGATGTTCCATTTGACGAAAGTTTAAGTTTTCCAAAACTCACAAATAAGGAATATATCCGAAATGGTTCACTCCACAGAAACAATTATTTGGACATAAATGTTGTGTTTTGGCAAGATCTACATTTTTGTATAGTAAGATTTGGTCAATCTCATACGGTTTACAGTCATCCAGAGTAAATAGGACTATATGGGCTATAGCCGGAGAATTCCAAATTTACATTTCATTTGTCATAAAAACATCTTAAACAAGTGGCATTTAAATCAAAATCGTTAGCCATTTTCGAGAAAATCAAAATTTTCGAAACAGTTTCCACGTAACGGGTAGTTTAGGACGGAGAGGAATTTTCTTCAAAATCTTCGTGTCGCATCCTTAAGAGATGTCAAACAAATACCAACTTTGGTTTTTAACCGACTTTTCGTTTTTGAGTTATGCTCCACACACACACACACACACACACACACACACACACACACACACACACACACACACACACACACACACACACACACACACACACACACACACACCTTTTTCTAAAACTGCTTTTTTGGATTCAGGGGTCCTCAAAACATTTCCGGTGAAATATCGATATCGAATTTTTGGGTGGAATACAATACTCCCTCTACTTACTATGTGTAGTACTTTGTTGTGCAAGGCAGAGAAAGCCATATGAATGTAAGAAAGAATCTAGCGCTACAGATACACACAGGGCTTGCATGACTCATGCCACGCGTCACTCTTATTCCTATACCAGCACTGCTTTCCCAGCCACAAAACGCCAACTCTCCTCACCAGGGTTTATATTAACCGAACCGTCTTGCAAAGTGCATTTTATGTATTATAACATACAAATGATCGTTATGAAAAAAACTGATCAAGTGATAGGAATTTTATTTATTTATTTATTTATTTATTTATTTATTTATTTATTTATTTATTTATTTATTTATTTATTTATTTATTTATTTATTTATTTATTTATTTATTTATGCCAACAAGCTTACTGCTGGTGTTTTTAAACACACAAGCCGTGTGTGGGCAATGTTTAAGAGGTGGAATCAGGACTGTGGTCTAACCTGGAAAAAGTACGAATCAGCTGGGGAATTTCGTGTCGCACTGGCAAGTTAGCCATGGTAGCTTAGTGGTTAAAGCAGCCGCTCGACAAGCGGAAGACCCCTGGTTCAAATCAGGGCTATGGCATTGCATTTTTCAGTCCTCATTCCACCTCTGATAGGAAGTTGTAAGACATGTTTGCATGTTGTATGGGCATTTCTTTCTGACAGATCATATGGTCATATTTTCAGCCTTTCATAAGTAAGCTGTGGGCATTTGAGTTACTCGGGGCACAAAGTAGCATATGAAAAACATCATAGTCATCATTTTAATAGCATACTACGATATCTAATTCCACAGTTAAACTTTTTTTATCTGTCCACTTTACTCCTAAATACTTACTTCATTATAATAAACTCACTTTATTTTATAACTGAAACTTGACATAATTATAAAGTTCTTAGGTAATACTCATTTTACCTCCCAATACATATGTAGGTACTTTCATAAATGTCCATATTACGGTGCCTTTTTACATCATAAAATTCCTATCCCTAGGCATTCGTATTGGTTTAACAAATTCAATACAGCACCACAATCTTCAGCCATTCTTGTTAACTTCGCCACTCATTTTGAATAATATATGCTGCAAACTTTTCCCCGTGAAGAACTGGCATGTCCAAAACTGCATTCCTCCATGTTTAGCACAATTCAGAAATATTTGTAAGCAAGAAAATTATGGGCAGGAACCCAAAGTTTCCAACTCCGTTTCTTAAGCTAATACTTTCAACTTTTTACCTTATACCTACCTCTTCCACTTTATGTAACTGATTTTCACATTTTTACACAAATGCACGAAATAGCTTTGAGAAAACAATTAGCCTTTGTTTTTTCCAGCTCTACTACGAAGAGGACTCCTTGCAGTGCAATTTTCAAAATGGAACAAAACTGCGGACTCACTTCCTAGGAATAAGTTTACCAAATGTTTTTTAAATGGAGTAATTATAGCTGCAGTAAAACAATTATCTATTCATACTTTAAACGGTAACATCAATTTTGTTAATATACACCTTCATATAGACCACTTGACCCTCACCAAAACGACCCGGGTTCGATCCCAGTCGTCCGCATATGGCATGTGTGGTGGACACACCGGTGCAGGGGCGAGTTTTCTCCGGGTTTTCCGGTTTCTCCCGCCATCATTCCACCATTTCATATCATCCACTTCCTCGCTCTCACACCGGGCTTCGGGCTGGTGGGGATCCAGCGGCCGGGCGGTAGGCTACACACATCTCAAACGCCATGTCAGCAAGAGGGAATTGGTATTTGCGGATTGAGACAGCGAGGAAGCATTTCTTTCTTCTTGGGAATTCAGGTAACATACATATTTGCAGCTGCCAAGGCCGAATCTCTGCAACTGACGACTGGATGGTTGATGGTTAACCTGCATGTTACCTACCTTACTTCTATACCACATTACAAAGCCTGTCTAAGTACACACATTTTACGCAAATTGAAATAATAAAATTCAATATAGAGGCAGTTTTTAATTCATGTTAAAGATTATCACCCACGATAATTCTTTCATAACGGCATTAAAAGCAATAAATAACATTGTTGCCAATGGGTATCATTTATTTCTAACTTAAATGACCATCATTAATGTTGCAACAAAACGAACGCAACTGAAAATTGACACTGCTCACACTTAGAATGGGTAGATTGCTAGTTGCAGAAAGGGTCATTTGGACGATTTTGTTTGGAGAGCACGTGACACTCGCAGGCAAGCAGACAGCCATACTGGAATGAAGAATTTGAAACGGACCTATTGCACAAGGATCATGTCTAAGCCCTGCATACAAGCAGCAGTTAGTAACAACATTTACATCCTTGTGCACACTTATTAATTGCAATTTCCTCTTTAATTCGATACATATTTTATCATTTTAGACAAAATACTGATTGTTGTCATATAACTTTAAAATTGTATTCAATGAGCAGTTTCGTACTTGACGACACACTGTCGAGTAAAGAGGGCAAGTTAGGTATGGTAGCTTTTGTGTGCTCAAGCCACGTGCAAATACATATGCTATATACTACGTATTTGCTTTAAACAGCAGTTTCTAGTGTTCCTAAATAAAACTGCTAAATTACATTTCAGGATGAGCAAACCAAAGTCTAGGTGCTATTGTGAATGTGCTGCGTGGTGAGCCACGAGGTGTCCCCCAACTTTGCCCACTACAGGCGCCCGTGCGGGACGTGGTGGACAGGAGCAAACAGCTCCTCAAGGACCTAACGAGGCTGAGTGCACCTCGGATGAGACGTGCCCCCAGCTCTGCCCACTACAGGCGCCAGTGCGGGACGTGGTGTACAGGAACTGCTGCTTGTCAATCAAACAGCTCCTCAAGGACCTAACGAGGCTGAGTGCACCCCGGATGAGACGTGCCCCCAACTTTGCCCACTACAGGCGCCCGTGCGGGACGTGGTGGACAGGAGTAAACAGCTCCTCAAGGAGCTAACGAGGCTGAGTGCACCCCCGATGAGACGTGCCCCCAACTTTGCCCACTACAGGCGCCCGTGCGGGACGTGGTGGACAGGAGCAAACAGCTCCTCAAGGACCTAACGAGGCTGAGTGCACCCCGGATTAGATGTGCCCCCAGTTCTGCCCACTACAGGCGCCAGTGCGGGACGTGGTGGACAGGAGCTGCTGCTTGTCAATCAAACAGCTCCTCAAGGACCTAACGAGGCTGAGTGCACCCCGGATGAGACGTGCCCCCAGCTCTGCCCACTACAGGTGCCAGTGCGGGACGTGGTGGACAGGAGCTGCTGCTTGTCAATCAAACAGCTCCTCAAGGACCTAACGAGGCTGAGTGCACCCCGGATGAGACGTGCCCCAGCTCTGCCCACTACAGGTGCCAGTGCGGGACGTGGTGGACAGGAGCTGCTGCTTGTCAATCAAACAGCTCCTCAAGGACCTAACGAGGCTGAGTGCACCCCCGATGAGACGTGCCCCCAACTTTGCCCACTACAGGCGCCAGTGTGGGACGTGGTGGACAGGAGCAAACAGCTCCTCAAGGACCTAACGAGGCTGAGTGCACCCCGGATTAGATGTGCCCCCAGTTCTGCCCACTACAGGCGCCAGTGCGGGACGTGGTGGACAGGAGCTGCTGCTTGTCAATCAAACAGCTCCTCAAGGACCTAACGAGGCTGAGTGCACCCCGGATGAGACGTGCCCCAGCTCTGCCCACTACAGGTGCCAGTGCGGGACGTGGTGGACAGGAGCTGCTGCTTGTCAATCAAACAGCTCCTCAAGGACCTAACGAGGCTGAGTGCACCCCCGATGAGACGTGCCCCCAACTTTGCCCACTACAGGCGCCAGTGTGGGACGTGGTGGACAGGAGCAAACAGCTCCTCAAGGACCTAACGAGGCTGAGTGCACCTCGGATGAGACGTGCCCCCAGCTCTGCCCACTACAGGTGCCAGTGCGGGACGTGGTGGACAGGAGCTGCTGCTTGTCAATCAAACAGCTCCTCAAGGACCTAACGAGGCTGAGTGCACCCCGGATGAGACGTGCCCCAGCTCTGCCCACTACAGGCGCCCGTGCGGGACGTGGTGGACAGGAGCAAACAGCTCAAGGACCTAACGAGGCTGAGTGCACCCCGGATGAGACGTGCCCCCAGCTCTGCCCACTACAGGCGCCCGTGAGGGACGTGGTGGACAGGAGCAAACAGCTCCTCAAGGACCTAACGAGGCTGAGTGCACCCCGGATGAGAGGTGCCCCCCGTTCTGCCCACTACAGGCGCCAGTGCGGGACGTGGTGTACAGGAGCTGCTGCTTGTCAATCAAACAGCTCAAGGACCTAACGAGGCTGAGTGCACCCCGGATGAGACGTGCCCCAGCTCTGCCCACTACAGGCGCCCTTGCGGGACGTGGTGGACAGGAGCAAACAGCTCCTCAAGGACCTAACGAGGCTAAGTGCACCCCGGATGAGGCGTGCCCCCAGCTATGCCCACTACAGGCGCCCGTGCGGGACGTGGTGGACAGGAGCAAACAGCATCTCAAGGACCTAACGAGGCTGAGTGCACCCCGGATGAGGCGTGCCCCCAGCTCTGCCCACTACAGGCGCCATTGCGGGACATGGTGGACAGGAGCAAACAGCTCCTCAAGGAGCTAACGAGGCTGAGTGCACCCCGGATGAGACGTGCCCCCAGCTCTGCCCACTACAGGCGCCCGTGCGGGACGTGGTGGACAGCATCTCAAGGAGCTAACGAGGCTGAGTGCACCCCGGATGAGACGTGCCCCCAGCTCTGCCCACTACAGGCGCCCGTGCGGGACGTGGTGGACAGCATCTCAAGGACCGAACCAGGCTGAGTGCACCCCGGATGAGACGTGCCCCCAGCTCTGCCCACTACAGGCGCCCGTGGGGGACGTGGTGGACAGGAGCAAACAGCTCCTCAAGGACTGTCCCCGCCGCAAGAAGTGGAATGTTTACAGCGACCACATATGAGTCAGGCTTCTAGACAGCGCGGGACGTGGTGGACAGGAGCAAACAGCTCCTCAAGGACTGTCCCCGCCGCAAGAAGTGGAATGTTTACAGCGACCACATATGAGTCAGGCTTCTAGACAGTGCGGGACGTGGTGGACAGGAGCAAACAGCTCCTCAAGGACTGTCCCCGCCGCAAGAAGTGGAATGTTTACAGCGACCACATATGAGTCAGGCTTCTAGACAGCGCGGGACGTGGTGGACAGGAGCAAACAGCATCTCAAGGACTGTCCCCGCCGCAAGAAGTGGAATGTTTACAGCGACCACATATGAGTCAGGCTTCTAGACAGCGCGGGACGTGGTGGACAGGAGCAAACAGCTCCTCAAGGACTGTCCCCGCTGCAAGAAGTGGAATGTTTACAGCGACCACATATGAGTCAGGCTTCTAGACAGTGCGGGACGTGGTGGACAGGAGCAAACAGCTCCTCAAGGACTGTCCCCGCTGCAAGAAGTGGAATGTTTACAGCGACCACATATGAGTCAGGCTTCTAGACAGTGCGGGACGTGGTGGACAGGAGCAAACAGCTCCTCAAGGACTGTCCCCGCCGCAAGAAGTGGAATGTTTACAGCGACCACATATGAGTCAGGCTTCTAGACAGCGCGGGACGTGGTGGACAGGAGCAAACAGCATCTCAAGGACTGTCCCCGCCGCAAGAAGTGGAATGTTTACAGCGACCACATATGAGTCAGGCTTCTAGACAGCGCGGGACGTGGTGGACAGGAGCAAACAGCTCCTCAAGGACTGTCCCCGCTGCAAGAAGTGGAATGTTTACAGCGACCACATATGAGTCAGGCTTCTAGACAGCGCGTGACGTGGATATGAACACTGCGCCGGAGTCTGTAGGTAAAGCACCATCCTACGACCAGAGCAGCATTATGATTATCAACCTCTTTGACTAGAGGTATCAATATGACCCACAATAAACGCACACGCGATAAGCACGAATGTTCTTTTTGAGCTATGAAAATGAATTGTAAACTCTGATATCAAATTTGTTATGCTTAAGCTACTACCTGAACTTATGGAAATAATAATGTCCTTTATGTTGTATTGAAATTTGTATGAGGTTAGTAATGAAACTGATTTACTGGCATTTAAAGCTAACGGTAACCAGTTGCGTAGATACCTGTTCAAACCTTGTGACTACCATCAAATGCAGGTAGTGGATCATTCTTTTCCCACTATCATTTAGTCTTTTTATCTTTATTTGTTGGCGAATTAATCGCGAAATCCTGTAGTGTTATTAGTTAACACGGAACTGTGGAAACTTCAGACTGAAACAAGGCGAATGATAACTAATAAAACACGCCAGTGTTGTAGTGGCTAATTGCTAAAACAGTCCTCCTCCAACACTGCGAGTCTGTGACCTCTACATACATGTCACTAATTCTTCAAGGGGATGGATGTATGCTCACAGCACAATTAGTAATGCTGACGATATCTTGAAATTACAATCTCATGTGGATGATATTTATAAATAGAGCTTGGAAAACAAACTTCACTTCCATATTAAGAGATGTTCCTTTATGATATATACCAGAAGCAAGCAACACTTAAATTCTAAATATTATTTAAACAGTTCTCCACTTGTAAGAGACTTAGGTGTTACCATGACCCAGAATTTCTCTTTTAACCAACACAATATAAATATAACCAATGATTCCTTTAAGAAACTTGGTTTTGTATTCAGGACCTGTAGGGACTTAAAAGACACCCAGGTTATGCTAATTCTATACAAAAGTCTTGTTCGTAGCAATTTAGAATATGCCTCAATTCTATGGTCACCAAAGTATAAATGTCACAACAATCAAATAGAGAAGATCCAAAAAAGGTTCCTCAGATACTTACATTACAAAACTCACGGTGTTTTTATTTATAATCAGAACTTGCCGTAGTCAACGGCCTAACGACTTCAACATAGTCTCACTTTCTGATCGTAGAGTGATAGCTGAACAGTTATTTCTGTATAAACTCATAAATGGCCTGGTATCGACCGAAGAACTGCTTGACAGAATATATTTTAATGTCAGTACTACTACTTTTAGAAATCGTCAGCTGTTTCAATTTAGGACTCCGAAAACGTCATCCCATAAAAATTCTCCCGTTCTTAAGTTGTGCGCGAAATACAATAAATCTTCAACTAAAATAGAGCTGCATTTTAGCTTACCTTACAAGCAGTTTAAAAAACAATTATATATGGGAATTATTTGCATGTGATTTTCAGTTGTATCACTTATTATCTGCAGAAACAGTATACCATTTGCAATTCTAGTCTTATATACTAGTTTAATATATGTTTCATTTTTAGTTTTAGTTTATGAATAATTTATCGTACTCTCTATCATATTCAAATTTGTTTGTTTACTCTGTGGTATCACTTATTCGCTTGGTCAGTATACCATTTGCAATGTCTTGTCTTCAATAATAGCTTAATATATGTATAGCTTATTTTTAGTTTCCTTGAATTACTTCTTCTTTTTTTTTTTTTTTTTTTTTTTTTTTTTTTTTTTTTTTGCACTTACTCCAGCTTGTGTAAATAAATTAAATGTTGCTACTGTAATTGGAGCTTTGCTCTGTTGTAGCACAAATGAACAAAATAATAAATAACAACTAACAATAAATAAATATTGTTTTCCAAAGTTAGCAATCAATTTCGCTTCAAATTTAATCTTAAACTGTCTTACGTACCGTTTAAGAGCTTTAATTTGTATGTACATATATGAAATGTGTGTGTGTCTATGTATGTGTCTGTGTGTCTCTTGTGTGTGTGTGAGTGTGTGTGTGTGTGTGTGTGTGTGTGTGTGTGAGAGAGAGAGAGAGAGAGAGAGAGAGAGAGTGTGGGTATGTGTGTGTATGACTGTATGTCTATGTGTGTCTCTTGTGTGTGAGTATGTGTGTGTTCCTGAGTGTGTGTGTGTATGACTGTATGTCTATGTGTGTCTCTTGTGTGTGAGTATGTGTGTGTTCCTGTGTGTGTGTGTGTGTGTGTGTGTGTGTGTGTGTGTGTGTGTGTGTGTGTATGTGTGAGTGTGTGTATGACTGTATGTCTATGTGTGTCTCTTGTGTGTGAGTATGTGTGTGTTCCTGAGTGTGTGAGTGTGTGTATGTGTGTGTATGTGTGTGAGTGTATGTGTGTGTGTATGTGTGTGTGTATGACTGTATGTCTATGTGTGTCTCTTGTGTGTGAGTATGTGTGTGTTCCTGAGTGTGTGTGTGTGTATGTGTGAGTGTGTGTATGTGTGTGTATGTGTGAGTGTGTGTATGTGTGTGAGTGTATGTGTGTGTATGTGTGTGTATGCGTGAGTGTGTGTGTGAGTGTATGTGTGTGTGTTGTGTGTGTATGTGTGTGAGTGTATGTGTGTGTATGTGTGAGTGCGTATGTGTGTGTATGTGTGTGAGTGTATGTGTGTATGTGTGAGTGTGTGTGTGTATGTGTGTGTATGTGTGTGTATGTGTGTGAGTGTATGTGTGTGTGTGTTGTGTGTGTATGTGTGAGTGTGTGTATGTGTGTGAGTGTGTGTGTGTGTGTGTGTGTGTGTGTGTGTGTGTGTGTGTGTGTGTTGCAAAAAGTAAATAGAAAACGCAAGAAAGAAAAAGTAGAAATCAGAGACACCAATTATTCGTTTACCCCCTTATCGCTACCAGTATAACCCATAGAATTAATTTGGACTATGGTAAAGGAGGAGGTCACTACTTTTCGCCTTGCAGTGTTGCAGTGCTGCATTTCACTGGGCTAGTGAACTTTTCCATAAAGGAGTGGCTCTGTACATAAATCTGCAGGAAGCTAATTCCAAATTAAGTGAGGAAACTGGGGTAAATAAACACACTTATATTGTATCCCATGTAGCCTTGTAAGACCGTACGCCGGAACTGTTGGAATTCTAGTCTCCATGGTAGGGCCCAGTGTTGACATAAACAATGTTCAAAAATGACCTTCAAATGTATTAAAATTGTCAAAAAGAAGAAAGAATGGCGTAGAAATGAACTTTATTTATTTGTGCCACCTTCCACACGACTTAGATTACTTGCAGCCGATTTCACCAATTCTATTTGAATTTCAGTTTCACGGAAATACCTACTTGTTACTTTAGACACGATGAAGTAAAAACACTGGTTCCTGCTGTGTAAATACTACATTTTAACAGTTACATTCCTTTGCAAAACAAGTCTGTCTTATAATACACGTTTATTTGTTGCTTCACCAGTCCAAATGTTTAACAATATATCAATAAGTCACTTTTACAAATGATTTCCAGGCAGTTTTACATTTTCAGGTCCTGAAACTTGATTCTACTAATATAAGAACAATGGAAGCCAACTCGCGAAAAAATATTTGGATTTCTTCATAAAAATGACCCACTGTAAAAATGACCTAACAAATAAAAATGGCTAAAATGCGAGATATTGCCTTAAAAGTGGTCAATTACACTCAAAATGTTCTACTTTCCACATAGCATCGCTCTAGCGTATTCAGAAGTGATCGAAATCCGGGCCCCACTGATGCTCACGTGTTCCCATTGTTGCCGGAGTATCCCAACGTGGTCCAGGTAGCAAACACAACCCCTTTATCAGGTATGCATTTGTACGATTGCGAACCAGCAGGAATCGTGTTCGTTACTGAACAATATGGTGCAGTGAGAGAAGGGCTACTGAATGCACCGATGTCACGTTACCTACTGATTGCGTTGCCAAGTTTCAACATTCACTCACTAGCACATAATTCGGAAGGTAACAAACTGGTCAGTCAGTTATGCTCCCCCGGAGCTCCAAGTCCGCGATTGTGGAGTTAAAAGCCGCGTCACTCCTTACAGGATACACGCTACGCCCTAGACAAACATCATCCACATAATGTACACCTCAAAGGTGCTGCTGTCCAACATCTCACACAAATAGAAATTCTTGACTTAATATTTCAGGGACTCAATAAATCCCCGAGTTAAAAGCAGACTTAGTGCTTACGAAAACTAAGCACTGTATTTTTCAAAACATGCTGACCCCACCTTGCTCCTCTGCCAAAGGCGGCGTTACTTTGTTATGGGTTTAAGATGTTTGCGGCTTAAAAGTGCAAAGGAACCAAAAGACTGACTAGATTGCCTCTGGCCCTGTTTATAAGGGTTGCCTTGTGTTTGCTAACGGTTATTACCCAGAGACAGGGGGAGCGGTTCTCCTTTGGAGGCCATCATGCTTTGAAAAATTTCATATGTTCAGAACTATGGTTTATCGCAACCGGGGTGCTAATTTCTATGTCCCGTGGATAACTTATCACGCATTGACCAGGAGTAAACTGGATTACAACGCTACCATATGCAATTCTGCTACACCATCCCTGCTTCCGAACACAGTCTACGACTAATTCTGGGTGCCTATATTATGTCACCACTCCTATTTCCAGCCTCCAAATGGAAGCAAATAAAGTTCCCTCAGAAAGCCGTAGAACACAGCTCAGTCTAAACTATGCAGTCAAAACTGCTGCAAGACCTTCATCCAAAGCCTCTGTTTTCCCGAGACACTCTGGTGACTATCCCAAAAGCAGAAGGATTTAAAAATTGCCAATTCATCTTTGTGTCAATAATTATCTATGATATTACGTCATGGACCTCCCTCCTATCTTGCATTGTGCCCTACCCTGGAGACTCCAACATTCTCAAGTGCACTTTGACTTATATATCCTTCAATGAGTGCAAACTACCATCTCAACTTACAAAAGATTGTGCAGAAAATCTCCGAAGCATTTGGTAATTACACTCTAATTTACACCGATTGCTCCAAAACTGATGGTATAGCACGCGCCGTTCACCACATTAAATGGACAAACTCTTGCAGAGCTGTGACTGCATGCAACCAAACGCCATCACTTCTCACAAAACCACTGTTCTCCAACAAGGAAACGCAAGAGTGGATGAAGCATGTAGGTACTGCCTATTTATACCATAATCTTCATACAATAAGAAACAACACCAAACAATCTCCATAAGATAACAATGGGCTCCACATGGAAGTATCAGATTGTGACACAGGTATGTCATATCTTAACCAAGTGCAACAACCAGCAGCTCATTCTCTCCATGCAATTTCTAAACTATTGTAGTAATTCCACTCTTGTATTACTAGAATAAAATATGCACTTTCTTTATTCAGCTGTTGTAACATAACGTAACACAACTCCTCATTACTATGTACTCCCAGTCACTAACAATACCAGAATAAACTCCATACAAGAGGAACCATCGTCATACGTTAAACCTTATTTACACACCAATATTTCAAAGTTAAATCAGCAGTTTGGACTCTTATTGCTCTAGCTTGTCCCATTTGTAATAGTTTACCTTAAAGTATGTACTCAACAGAGTGCTAGTGCTTGTATTGCTTTTAAAAAGCTCTAATAACTTACATTCGCATGACTTCCTCTGCACATCATCCTTTATTTTATGAAGCTTCTACAAACTATCGACGCTAAAATGTTGCCTCATGTTGGGAAGCCAATTTGACGCTACGTTGTCTGGCCGCTGATGGGATGAGGGTTGTTGATCTTTCAATTATCCCCCGTTGGATGTATCCATTGGATGCTGTAAAATGTTACTGGAAACCAGCACCACACTAATAAAGACGCCATTTATAAAGAAAATGCGGTCCCCTCCTTGCGTCATTACCTCGACTTAGCTCCGCAAAAGCATGGATTTGAAGTTCTCAGGGTACTTTGTGGGTATTAAAAACTTCGTTCTTAGAGGTTTATTCGATGCATCGAGAGGAGCCGACCACGATTACATTCCAACAATCCTCACCGCTTTTTCACTGTCCCCTACTAACGGTCTCTTCTAGCGTACTGCCGCAACTATACTCACACGCCATCTGGATTTGAAACATTCGACCGTCGGTTACATGAAATTAGCATGTTAACCTCGCGGTCAATACGTGATTCTTGTCCGCGTACACTGAATTTCTGTTTCACTATTCTTACAAAGGCTTATTTTTCTGTACTTCACGGCAATGCTTTCATTACAACACATTTCGTTGCAGGAAACTAAACCGATAGTCAAATGTTTGAAAGCGAGTCGCTATATGCTGGACTCTTTAATTTCCATTCGTTCAATCACATCGCGAGAAACAACTGAACAGCATCAGCATTTAAAAAATAAAAGTACTGAAAAATTCAAACCGTAATGACGAATACTTCAGAGTTGGTTGATGCTACACAAACGTAGCATTGAAATAAACCGTATGTTTTGTACAGAACATTTTTGTCTGCCTCTTCACCTTTACTAGTTGCAAAAAATTCTCTCTGAATGAAGAGGTCTTCGCTGTGTAACAGAACATGAAAAATATATACATACGTCATGTCAATATTTGAAACATGTGGCTTTTTAGTTGAAACCGCCATGGCCATTTTTCAGAAACATTTTACAAGTAAAGGGCAGTTTGGGAAGGAGGATTTTTCTGAAAACTAACCTTTCAGATCTTTGGAAGATCCTGAATTTAAATACCAAGTTTGATAACTATTCGAGTTTTAACTTTTTGTTAGGTGTTGAAGGACACGCTGGATCGAAACAGCGAAAATGCCACCCCCTCACAGTTCCCAAACCAAACCTTCTATTGGAATATACGTACATATAACACTCGCTTCCTTGACGACAAGCTCAAATTGTAAATAGAATCCAACTGCTTGCCCTGACTTCTCCCTTTGATATAATCTCATGTTCATTTTTATGGAAAGGGAAAGAAGTTGCAACAACTGGTGACTAGGGCCAGATGCGGCAGTATCCTTCAACATCAGGTGGTACACTGATTTATGTGCAAGGCCCCTTCTTTCAAACAAGAAAACACTAACGCAGTACCTCACCCACCCAAATCAACAAAAAACGTGTTCTATGCCTAACCCAGGCTAAAAAAAGCGTCAACGAGGGTTTCATTTCTTAAGGGATCCAGACAGAACTCCCATTCCACTTCGCTAAAATTATATCCAGTACGAAACAGTTACAAACGGCTTTACAGCTTCATCCAAACAAGACCCAATCCTTTCATATACACAAATAAACTACGTGTTTTGCATCTTCCTGATTATTACCTACTTGAAAATGTGTGTTCATAATACTTGGTTCGCAACAGACAATGCTTCAAATTTGTAAACTTACTAGAGTATTTTGGAACGTATTGTAATTCAGTATGCAGTGGTGAAGTAAAAGAGAAATGTGCAACATCAATAAATGAAGTTAATTTCTAAGTCATTAGTTCTTTTCGGTTACCTATTTTAATACATTTATTTTTTCCCAAAACTGAATGGTTGAAATATGTCAGTTTTGAAGTAGGATCTTTAGTGTGCTAAACAAGTCCAAATGTGGAACAACGTGCCATAGTCAAAGCCCCCGATTAGTGGACATACCTATTGGTAAGGAGGGGAAGACCTAGTTTGTATCGAAATGACTAGATGTTTCAATTGCTTTCTTCATTATCGCCACAGCGCATGCTGGATTGTCCTGTATTTCCCACCCCGCTGCAATACGTTACTTTCATCACTTCTGTAATCATCCCATGTCATATTTAAGCCTCGTGCAAATTAATTGCTTCACATTTGTTGGTGGACATGGCGAGAAGCAGTGTGACGTCATAACGCTGCAGCTTCCCTAAGGCCTGCAGACCGTTACAGCGATAATAATCAGCATTCTGCAATTCCTTCCGGTGGGCCTTGTCCCGCGTCCAGCGTGCTAGACAAAGGGCACATCGCCATTTACATAATAGTGCCAACCCTGGCCACAACACCAATCATACTAAACTAACCAAGTAAACTTTTTTAATCTTGACAGACTTTCACCTACAATCTGTAAAGTAGGTTAATGCTAACGAGGTGGCCCAGTCCTTTGCTAAAGACACCAGGCCTCTGTTATAACTGGACTAACACACTTCTTCAAGGAAACATATGACAACATTTCGATGCCACGAAGAAGCGTAATTATTTTTCCTACTCTTTTTTAAACCTATGTATATACCATTGGCTTTTTAAAATTGGTACTAATACACGCCATATATTTGAAATTAAATGTTAAAATAGATAATTGGGAATTACTAAAACACAAATGTGTTCCTACCTGTGGAGCTATGGTTTTATGACGCCATGGCGCTAGTACGAAGCGTGGCAGTTCCGGTTACCACACACCAAGCGAAACGTTATTAAAACACTCTAAAATGGTACAAATTACTGTTATTCCGAAAAAAGAATAAAGCGTGTACTTTAATGACCTGTCAAATGTGCGTTTGCCAGTTCTATAAAATTACGCAATACTTAATGGGAACAAAGAGGAGCTCACACATACACTATACCCACAGAAACTAAAGTCTTAACGTACATTTCTGACTGAGGGAAAAAATAGTATTATGAGTGATGGGGTTTGTTCTTGACCGTTCTTCCCCTGGAATCCCTAAACGCTGTCTAAATCAATTTTGACATTTAGTACTTATTCTACTTTTGATTTCAGAGATGGTGATCGCGGGCAGATCCTCACACACAAGGACCTTTCACTAAACAGCACAATTATTTAAGGGACATTTAAACACGCATTTCTGATGAAATCTCCAAATTGAAGTTTTGGTTTATAAAGTACAATACTTTCTCCACCAAGAAGCTGAAGACCAGAATGGTCTTCCAATGAATGTACAACTTTATCACACAGAAACCAATGTGTCCACATAAAAATAAGCGACTGGTCATGCTTAACCGTATAGGATATTTTGAAAATTTACTCCTCCAAAACTGATCGCGATACAAGGCCAAAGCATTTGACACGGTCTTTAGTTCCTTTGTCCGCAAGAATACCGTGTCAGTTCACATTTGGTATACATGTCCTTTCTTTTCAATCCTGATGGGATGCCGTAGAACAGAAGGAAGTAGGGGTTGCGCCTGAGCAGCCCGTACAGTGGATAGGATGGCGCAAGCAGAAGCGGAGTGAAGCAGGATGCGGGATATCTCCATGATGGAAGTATTGGAGCGTAGAGCGTAAGTATTAAACTTAGAATTTCTACTTTCTTGTATTCCTATTGGCTTACTAGCAATTACATCTGTTACGCTCCTTTTGCGTTTTGCTTACACCTACTACCTTTCCCTTTCCTTACTAGCGTATTCCGCAGGATCGTTACAGGGTACTACCAAGTAACACAACACACTACAGCATAGCATAACATTTATTATAGTGAAAGGTGTTAAATATTAACAAGCAATTAGTTAAAAAACAATAATTTTAACAATGGACTCCGTTACGTAGTAACTTAAAAATATTAAAATGAAACCACCAACTTGATAATGAACGCTATTAAATATTAACATGAAAATTCTAAAATGAAAACAAGAACCTTTCCTATATTTGGAATCAGTTAATTACAGAGAAAATACTAGCTGGAAATCTTGCGTACAGTCTGTGACAATATCCACTAACTAAACTACCGAGTTGCTCTCCGGTTTACTGATAAGGGGCCTCGTACAGAGCAATCCCCCTTTGTTAACTGTCCCTCTGGAGTTTTCCCACTCCTACAAAGTATTATTAACAAAACTGATACTCATCCCGATGTCGGCACTAGAAGATATAGGATGTACGGAGAACTTCCAGCCTGGAGTAGCCACGCCCTGGTCGACAGTGTACAACGGTGTCCTCAGCTTTCACCGCCATTCATCGAAGCCTCCTTGCACATAGGCGACGTCTCTAACCAGACTTAACTGGCTCAACCACCTCAGAAGTCCATACCGCTCCTTTGCCAAAGGGAACCACATGCACCAAGTCGTATTCCATGTAACTGGGAGAATGAAGTTTATGCGCCTATCTTGCATTCCCCACGACCAGTGGGTGCCGACTTGCACTGGTGCCCGGGTTCTACTTCCCCTTGTTGATGGCGGACGAACTCCTGGTCACATCTCACGGTAGACTCCAAAAAAACGCACACTAACTACGTAGTAGAAACCTCTAGACCACAGGCTTTTTTCTCTGGCGTCATCTCAAGCTGTTCCATCTCTTGCCGACCACCCTCTCTTTTTGGCTCTTCCAACTGCTGTTCGTGCCCCCCACTAATTAATCCGTTACACTCCCCCCCTTTAATCTATTGTGAAACAATAGCCTTGAAGAGGTGAACCCTTCATCCTACCCCGGAGAACATCTCAGTTTACAATTCCTATTCCTATTATTTCTTCAATTGAGACACATGCGCAAAGCTTGATTTTCCAGTCCCGCTCTCCGTCAATCGCACTGAGACTGGAGATGTGAATTCTTCTATAAGCCATGGGCCCTTATATCTCGGGGCGAGTTTAGCCGTGTACTTATTACTTGCCTTACTCTGGGGATGATTCTGTACGTACACTATATCGCCAACCTGAAAGTGAGGAGCTTGTCGTCCCGCATTATAGTACTTAGCCACTTTATCTCTAGCCTTCAATAAATTACGTCTGAGCCGTTTCCAGGTCTCCCGAATCTCGGACTCGCTTACTTTATCCGGCAAAATGTCCTTAATCCCCCATAAATTAGATAGAGGACAGTTAGGCTGGAATTTAAACATTAACCTGAACGGGCTCTCGCCATGACTCTCGTGCCTAGCCGCATTAAATGCAAATTGCAACCAGTACAAGTTCTGGTCCCACTTGGTGTGATCATCTGAGTGATAGGCAATCAACGCATTCTTCAGGTTTCTATTAACCCTTTCACTTTGTGACGCCTTAGGATAGTAGGGTACCATGAATACGTTACGAATGCCACTTCCCCAACAAAACGATTTAAACGCCCTTGACTTAAAACACGTGGCATTATCCGAAACGACTTCCTCCGGTACTCCGAAGACAGCAATTATGCCTTGCAATTCCTTAATCACATTATGGGTGTTCGCTTCACGAACTGCTCGTATCCAAACATATTTTGTAAACGCATCAACTATCACCAGCGCATGTTTATTTCCCATCTTGCTCCTCGGAAATGGTCCGATGTAATCGACAAACAATCTCTCCATTGGCCGTTCAGCTACCTTGGAGGCCAAATACCCCACTTGCTTACTCTTTACAGGCTTGCTCTGTTTACACCTACGACACTGAGCTACTCTCTGGGTTATCTCTTTATCCATTCCTTTCCATCTGAAATACTGTTTGATCCTAGCTCTGGTTTTAAACCCCCCTAAGTGCCCCCCACTAGGCGCTTCGTGAAAATAGGTAAACAGCTCTGGCACTAAGCTCTTTGGTACCAGAATCTTTGCGTCCTGCGTTCTATTTTTACAACACAATACTCCATCCTGTACGACATATTTTGGTACTCCTTCCCCCCCCTCAACCTGTTGCAATAGGGGCCCCAATTCACTATCGTTACGTTGATAGGTCCGGATATCTTCAAACAACGAGGGAAGATTTGATAATATTGTACATACTTTTCCTGAAACTTGTTCACAATTATCCACTGGCGTATCATACATCCTTGACAGAGCATCCGCTATTGAATTACTCGAACTTCTGACATGTTTTACTGTGAACTTAAAGCTAGATAATTTTAATGCCCATCTGGCAATTTTCCCTGCTTTCCTCGGTTTCGCTAAAACCCATGATATCGCCTGATTGTCTGTTTCTAATTGAAATTCGGTATGTTCCAGGTAAAATCGATATTTCTCCAAGCCATATAACACCGCTAGGGCCTCCAATTCGTAAATTGAATATTTTCTCTCGGTCGCTGATAATCTTCGTGATGCATAAGCCACTGCTTTCCTCCCCTCGGCAGATTCTAATAGCAATACCGCCGAAATCGCTCCCGACGAGGCATCCGTTTGAAGCACAAATTTTTTTGAGAAGTCCGGTACTGCCAATATTGGAGGTGACATTAAACATTCCTTTAATTTAATAAACGCCTTTTCTTGCTCTATATCCCAATGAAACTTTACTCCTTTCTTACGTAATCTATTTAATGGTTCAGCCAAATCTGCATAAACGGGGATAAACTTCGAAAAATAATTAACCATTCCCAAAAATCTTGCTATATGCTTAACCGACCGTGGTCGCGGATATTCGCGAATCTTAAGTACTCTGTCAGGATCTACTCGTACTCCCTGTGACGAGATAATATGCCCCAAGAATCTCAATTCTGAAGTAGCGAACTTCACTTTTTGCGGATTAACTGTTAATCCAGCGTTACGTAATCTCGTAAACACCTCTCTTATATGGCAAAGATGTTCCTCAAAAGTACTCGAATAAATACAAAGATCATCTAAGTAATGATAAAGATAAGTAAATTTAATATCCCCAAAGATCTTATCTAGTAACTGTGTTAAGACCTGAGCTCCAACCGCCAAACCGAAAGGTAGTGAAGTAAATTCAAACAAATTATAATCTGTGGTGAAAGCTGTATACCGTCGAGAATTCTCATGTAAAGGGATCTGGTAATACGCACTGTTTAAATCCAAAGTTGTAAAATATCTTGCTCCTGCAAACCAATGAAATGAGTAATGAATATGGGGTAATGGGGTTGAATCAATCCGCAGTTTCTGGTTCAACTGTCTATAATCTACTACTAACCGCACGTCATTATTTGCCTTTGGTACTACGAACACTGGACTTGAATAATTTGACTGGGAGTGTACTATCACTCCAGTTTCTAACATTTCGTTTACTTTCTTTCTTAATAAATTTAGCCGATTTGGGGGTAGCCGATAAGGCGATAATCGTACCGGTGTTTGATCTTGTAACTGAATTTCATATTGCATAAGGTTCGTTCGTCCCAGGCGTTTCGTTAATACATCGGTAAACTCATCCAAAAGTGGTTGTAATTTACTCTGTTGTTGCGATGATAAATATCCCAGATCAATTTCCCTGTTTAACCGTTCTTCTTCCACATTAGAAATAACTGTACCCCCTGGACTCTGTTTTAACCAAGTTTGTAATGGAATATAAGTACTTGGCTGAAAACCGAAATAAGCTTTTGCTCTCGCTAAATCCACTACCATTTGTGTATGTCTAACAAAATCCGCTCCTAAGATCAGTGGTACAAATAATTCCTCTATGACATAAACTTTATAGTTCCAACGAAACTCCCCAATTTTCAATGGAATTACTAAGGATCCAATAATCTTCAACGGGCTGCTATCTACCGTAATGAATTGTGTTTCCTCAACCATTAGATCTCTACGCTTATCCTTAATATACTGTGCATTAACTAATGTTACCACACTACCCGTGTCAATCAACGCGAATGAGGGAATCCTATTTACCTCTATCTTCATAAAAGGCAATTCTTTATGCACTAAACCCTGTATTGCATTTATTCCGTGAACCAGCCTGTCCCTTAATTGTCAGGAATTCCTCCCGAAAGACGAGTTTTGAAATATCTGCTCTCCCTTAAGCCGTTTAACGTCACAATCTTTTACCATATGACCTGGCTTATTACAGTAATAACACACGAATACTTGTTTACTCTCTTGTTTCGTTAGTTCGGTATTCGATAGTGGCTGCCCCATTTGAATCTGAGACCCGCACGTATTTAAACTTGGCAATTGTGTACATTTCAAAGCTACCTCCTCCAACTCTTTAAAGGTCGTGGGCTTTGATTTACTCAAAAATAATGACCGGAGTTCGATATGAACTGTATTCTGTAATATATTACTCACAATCTCTTCTTCTGAAAGTACTACTTTTAGTGCCAAGGCTACCAACTTCTGCTGATTAATATAATCTAAAATACTTTCCGAAGTCCGTTGTAGCCTAAAAAAATGTCGATATAGGAGCTCATGAATTTGTGCTGATGACAGAAACATATGTAACACCTTACTATGAAAACTATCTAACGAGCCCTCTTCTGCAATTATTTGTAACAACACCGACTGTAAATTCAAGCCTACAAAAGGTTGTAACATCTGTAACACAGTCACTTGTGGTGTTCGGAAAGCTTCAGCTTGCATTTTAGCTTTCACCAAACAAATGAGAAAATCCAATATGTCGTCTGGTGATTTTACCTCAAATATTTTTAATGACGCTAAGAACGCTTGCCATGGATTCGGAACAACAAGTTTCGCGAATTTAACTTGAAGTAGCTCTGGATTGATATTCTCAGTATTTCCTGAACCAGTTGCTCCTTTATTTTCAATTCCGGTGGCATCTAATTGTGTTGCTAATGACGACAAGCGCCTCCCCAACTTATGAAGCTGTTCATTATTTTCTCCTTCTAACAATCGTGCATTTTCCTTTATCCTAAAACTCCAATACTTTAACCTTCCAACTATTCTTCGTTTCTGACTCGGTGTGATTTCCGATAACCTAAGTTCTTTTAACATTTCATCAAATAAATTAACATTCGCCTCACAAAGTCCGATTTCCTGTACCGGATCAAAACTCGCTCCGAGATTAATTGGGCTTGGTTGGCTTAATGCTTCTCGTAAACTTCTGGCCAATTCAACTACTGTACTTTTTGAATCATATTTTATCTGTCTTATTTTCAGTTCTCTTTCCAACTCCGTACGATGGAGGAATTCGGGCTGAAATACAATTTCCATTATGACACTGACAATATAATTGACCTGAAACACTATTTTGTGTACTTTGTAGTATCCTGTTAAATGTTCCCACCGACACTAAAACGTGTATGTAGGACAAAATGGCTCTGCTACCAGTGTTACGCTCCTTTTGCGTTTTGCTTACACCTACTACCTTTCCCTTTCCTTACTAGCGTATTCCGCAGGATCGTTACAGGGTACTACCAAGTAACACAACACACTACAGCATAGCATAACATTTATTATAGTGAAAGGTGTTAAATATTAACAAGCAATTAGTTAAAAAACAATAATTTTAACAATGGACTCCGTTACGTAGTAACTTAAAAATATTAAAATGAAACCACCAACTTGATAATGAACGCTATTAAATATTAACATGAAAATTCTAAAATGAAAACAAGAACCTTTCCTATATTTGGAATCAGTTAATTACAGAGAAAATACTAGCTGGAAATCTTGCGTACAGTCTGTGACAATATCCACTAACTAAACTACCGAGTTGCTCTCCGGTTTACTGATAAGGGGCCTCGTACAGAGCAATCCCCCTTTGTTAACTGTCCCTCTGGAGTTTTCCCACTCCTACAAAGTATTATTAACAAAACTGATACTCATCCCGATGTCGGCACTAGAAGATATAGGATGTACGGAGAACTTCCAGCCTGGAGTAGCCACGCCCTGGTCGACAGTGTACAACGGTGTCCTCAGCTTTCACCGCCATTCATCGAAGCCTCCTTGCACATAGGCGACGTCTCTAACCAGACTTAACTGGCTCAACCACCTCAGAAGTCCATACCGCTCCTTTGCCAAAGGGAACCACATGCACCAAGTCGTATTCCATGTAACTGGGAGAATGAAGTTTATGCGCCTATCTTGCATTCCCCACGACCAGTGGGTGCCGACTTGCACTGGTGCCCGGGTTCTACTTCCCCTTGTTGATGGCGGACGAACTCCTGGTCACATCTCACGGTAGACTCCAAAAAAACGCACACTAACTACGTAGTAGAAACCTCTAGACCACAGGCTTTTTTCTCTGGCGTCATCTCAAGCTGTTCCATCTCTTGCCGACCACCCTCTCTTTTTGGCTCTTCCAACTGCTGTTCGTGCCCCCCACTAATTAATCCGTTACACATCTTTTAGCTAAACATTTAGATTTTGTTGCGTGACAGTCGAACTGACGTGCTAAATGTTTCTCTCCAACCCGGACCAATGGAAATGCACAAAAGGCCAGCTACGTTTATATTGTTACGCAATAAACATCACTGTATTAACTAAAGCAAAGGGGGCAAGAGAAGCTGTCTCGGACACTGATGCATGAAAACTAAGCTAAAAGTGCACTATTTGCGTCATATTCAAACTATATTTACCGAGGAGGAAATCAAATTAATTAATACAAGCTTGTAGAATCAACACACAAAATACCTCAAGTTATATAAACAATTACAGATCGCATATTAATGTCTCAGTTGCAAAACTACCCTTGCAAACAGGGAATACACTTATCTATGAAATCTCATATCTTTAAATCCTCCCCAAAAGCATTGTGACGTCACAGATTTAACATGTAACAATAACATCCCGTAATGTTGAATGTACCTACATTGTTGGGGGACAATCGCCACAGATTTAACATGTAACAATAACATCCCGTGGTGCTGAATGTACCTACATTGTTGGGGGACAATCGCCACAGATTTAAGACGTACTTCTGTGGTTCACTGCAACAGCTCTTCTTTTGCCGACTAGTGGAATAGACGAGACATTTGAATAACGTAAAGAAAAGTTGGAGTACTTTGGAAACATATTTTCGACTATTTATCCAATTAAAAATAAATGTGGATGTGTAAGGAGGCAAAAGTGAAAGCCTTATAGGGAGGGTTGGCTCGGGAGTTGGTGGAAGTAAGCATGGCCACAGTGGCGGAATGTTTCCATCGCACCAGGCAGGTAGGAGTTGTTAGTCACACGCTCACACATTGAAAACCTGCTATTCTTCGATATAACTGAGGAACTGGACATCAAACTGGATTTAATTAGGCTTGCCGACTTTAGGTATTCGATATACAGAGTGCGTCAACTGTTCACTTTAACGAATTTCTCTCCGTAAGTTCACATTCTTGCTACTTGCCCAAGCACAATGACAAAACTTTACATTAAAATGAGGTCTTGATTCCCTTCCACCATGAAGATTACGGTAAACCTTTAAAAACGCGCTCAATCAGATTGCCTCTTTGGTAACACATCCGCATGCATTGTTTGTTCTCGGAAGTCGCTGATGTTTCACACTGCCCCTATGAACGTGAAATTACACGTGGCCTCAAACACAGCGTTGCAACATCTCCCCTGTTTCCTGCCAAATTCTCCTCTAACAAGTAAATGCGCACGCCTTTTATTCTTTTCTCGACACAGTCACAGAAGTTCAGTAGGACCTATGCCAACATTCAGCGGAGGATGCGATCTCAAATCAACATTTAGAGCGCAATTTCGGCGCAGTTATTGTCCTACTCTAATGGTTAACATGCGGCCCCTAAAAGCGAGTGAGAAGATGAAGGTATTCGGTGTCACGTTCTCTCCAAGTAAGCGTGGACATTTACTTCTTACAAGAGAATGAGAGAGAAAACAAGAGAGATGTTGCAACACTGTGTTTCACTCCACGTGAAGTTAACAATTGTGTGTCATTTGTGATTTCTTTAATTTCATTGGCTGAAATGACACGCTCATTGGTGTAGTGTGAAACTTCAGCGACTTCCGAGAACAAACAATGCATGTGGTGTGTGCTACCTCAGAGACTTCTGAGCAGCACAAATTGCAGTAGTGCGTGGTTGAAAATAAGGACATGTGGTTACTTCCTAAAGCTGTAGTTTGTACTGCACTTAAAGCCTAAGTATCCCAAAGTGTGTCTTGATTGTCAGATTGTCGGACATAACTGTGCAGACTTCCACATAAGGGGCTGAACGTACGTAGAAGTAGTCTTACCAAAAATGCTGCAATCCAAATGTAACCTGCTTTGTAGAAATCATGCCAAAAATAGCACCATAAAGCTGCAGTGACATGTGAGGGGTGTGATAATGAAGTATATTCCAACTAGTAAATCCTATAAAATAACTCCATTTGCAAATATTCATCCGCTTTCCCATTGCGCTGCCATATTTGCAACAAAGTGTTACCAGTTGGCTGTGATGTCCATATTAAGGGAAACTGGATTGGAATTCTGTGACGTGACGTGTCATGACAAAGAAACCTTAATACCCAGTTTCCAAATCGTTGGAAATGTGTGACCATCTGGAAGAATAAGGCTTATGGTGAAAGATTTCTCAAAATCGGTTGAGACGGTTTTTGAGATTAAGAAAAGTCTAGAAATACCTGCACTGAAGCAAAGGGCTAGAAAAAGGCTTCTTGAAATTCACGCTAAATGCTGAGTGGCTAGTGCTAGCAGCAGTTCTGACTCAACGGTGAAAGCAGCAGTTTGGCAAATGGCTTTACGCACAAGAAATCTTAGAAGTGTGCAATAATGGCACCAACTCAACTCCCTAACTTTTTCCATTTGCATCGTTAAAAGAGTTTCTTAATGTTCGCGTTTCATCTCCTGAAACAGCGCCCAGGGTTACCGCATAGATCCATGACCCATGCCCGTTGTTATATGCTCACAGAAAATGAAGCAACACAATCTTCATTTGAATATTCCGTCAAGAAAAATTAAATAATGCGGACATTGCGCCTCGGTGCTAATGCCTCTATCTAAAAACATCCACGGCAACACAAAATTCATTGATCTTGGTCTAACTTTTATACCAAGCAGTTACCACGACTACTGCTTGCTTGCAAAACCACTCCACGCATTTACCTATTGTTTACACGTAGTAAATAAATTGAAAGTGAATATTTTGTTGCGAGATATCGTCTTTACTGCATCTTAATTTCCAAGTCTATTCAAAGTAGAAGCAGGTTCGGAATTCCTTTATGAAGGGGCCTACACCTTACCAATGCAGCCTTCTCTCTTTGGAGAACCTTCCAGACCTCGGAATGTCCTCACAAGACCACTTCACTTGTGACGAGTTTTGCATAAATGGTGAACGATAAGAGACACACAAAACCTTATTAAATAAAATATGTGGATCTCTTAAAATGCACTATTTATGTCAAATACTTCGTTTTTGTTTTGAGCGAATCATTTCCGAGATATTCTTTCTGATTTCTTTGAATTTGACAAAACGTATACTTTTGTCCAAATAGGAATATGTTATTCGGTTTTTTATCTCTTGGCCTTCCAAAGAAAACAGGATTTTAAAGGCATCTCATAGCAGCTAGCTCTTAAAGTATTTCACTATCGCTTGAAGCCTACTGTATTCCCACATTCTCCCTGCACCTGCAACAAAATTAGCAACTGCTTATGTTGACTAAAATGTAGTAGATAAACAAGCATTTGCAAGAATAGTGTGTATAAGAGTGAGTATAGCTATGCATATATTTGGGGACAGTTTCTCCAAATTGAACTGTACTAAAAGTCTGTATCGCAATAAGAAACGCGACGATCACTTAGTAGATCTTCTAAGGCTTTGCTGCCAAATGTAGATTCACTTCTTAAACGTAAGCAGTACCCAACAAGTCACTAATGAACAGATGTGTGGTGCATAAGATTTGAAAGTGCTTTCGTAAATCAAACGAACGTACATACATATAACCAAACACCACTGCAACACAAGCACGGCTGGGGGTTAACTAATAATAATAATAATAATAATAATAATAATAATAATAATAATAATAATAATAATAATAATAATAATAATAATAATAATAATGTTACTTTGTGTTTTTTGTGGATCGATTTACTTCGCTGTCAATAGCTTCAGGTGTCTACATTTAAATAATTTTGTTATTTAACGACGCTGTCAATTGCCAGGATCACATCAGCGTCGTCGGTGTGCCGGAAATTCGTCCCGCTGACATGGAACTGTCGTTTTAAGCACACTTGAAAGCCATCGGTCTGAGCCGGATTTGAACCCGCGACCTTGGGATCAGTAGCCAACTGAGCCACGCAGACCGAGGAGAGGCAAAGCCCGCGTACAGTGGAAAGAGGTAGATGCAACCTCCTCTCTTTCTCAGACGTTGGACAACGCTGTTCAAACAATATACAAAAGAGCCAAGTCTCATACTTTGGATGTAAAAATACACAAGTATTTATGAAATAGAAGGTAATGTTTTACTACAAGCCTTGCTCCTGCTTGTTGAGGCCATCGCTATGGTGGAACTATGACCCCGGGGAGAGATGACTTGCTATCTCTGCCTCGGCTCCATACAAACGGTGTGGAGTGTAAAACCTTTCGGCATATCATTTTTAAGTCGCACTTCTGGAACAAATGTGAATTGTATAGCGGAAAATTAAGAGGTGTGGTCTTTGCACAATTTTGTTGAAACGGTGATTCTGTGGTGCTGACCGTGACTGTTCCACATATCGTTCTTTCTTTCTTTACAAAATAACAACCTATGGTATACATAATACTGTTCTATTTTCCTCTGTATAACGTCACTATTTGTCTACATTAATTTCGATGCAGGAGTACTGTGTGTCTGAGTGACTATGTACGGATGTGTGTGTGCGTATGTACGTATGCATCTGTATCTGTATGTGCGTGTATGTGTGTATGTATTTGTGGGTGGGTGGGTGGGTAGGTAGTTAGGTATGTAGATGGGAGAGTCGGTAGGTGGGTACGTGGATAGCTGGGTAGGTAGGTGGGTTGGTAGGTATGTAGATGGGAGAGTCGGTAGGTGGGTACGTGGATAGCTGGGTAGGTAGGTGGGTTGGTAGGTCTGTAGATGGGAGAGTCGGTAGGTGGGTACGTGGATAGCTGGGTAGGTAGGTGGGTTGGTAGGTATGTAGATGGGAGAGTCGGTAGGTGGGTACGTGGATAGCTGGGTAGGTAGGTGGGTTGGTAGGTATGTAGATGGGATAGTCGGTAGGTGGGTACGTGGATAGCTGGGTAGGTAGGTGGGTTGGTAGGTATGTAGATGGGATAGTCGGTAGGTGGGTACGTGGATAGCTGGGTAGGTAGGTGGGTTGGTAGGTCTGTAGATGGGAGAGTCGGTAGGTGGGTACGTGGACAGCTGGGTAGATAGGTGGGTTGGTAGGTGGGTTGGTAGGTATGTAGATGGGAGAGTCGGTAGGTGGGTACGTGGATAGTTAGGTAAGTAGGTGGTTAGGTAGGTGGGTTGGTAGGTATGTAGATGGGAGAGTCGGTAGGTGGGTACGTGGATAGCTGGGTAGGTAGGTGGGTTGGTAGGTATGTAGATGGGATAGTCGGTAGGTGGGTACGTGGATAGCTGGGTAGGTAGGTGGGTTGTTAGGTATGTAGATGGGAGAGTCGGTAGGTGGGTACGTGGATAGCTGGGTAGGTAGGTGGGTTGGTAGGTCTGTAGATGGGAGAGTCGGTAGGTGGGTACGTGGACAGCTGGGTAGGTAGGTGGGTTGGTAGGTATGTAGATGGGAGAGTCGGTAGGTGGGTACGTGGATAGTTAGGTAAGTAGGTGGTTAGGTAGGTGGGTTGGTAGGTATGTAGATGGGAGAGTCGGTAGGTGGGTACGTGGATAGTTAGGTAAGTAGGTGGTTAGGTAGGTGGGTTGGTAGGTCTGTAGATGGGAGAGTCGGTAGGTGGGTACGTGGACAGCTGGGTAGGTAGGTGGGTTGGTAGGTGGGTTGGTAGGTATGTAGATGGGAGAGTCGGTAGGTGGGTACGTGGATAGTTAGGTAAGTAGGTGGTTAGGTAGGTGGGTTGGTAGGTATGTAGATGGGAGAGTCGGTAGGTGGGTACGTGGACAGCTGGGTAGGTAGGTGGGTTGGTAGGTCTGTAGATGGGAGAGTCGGTAGGTGGGTACGTGGATAGCTGGGTAGGTAGGTGGGTTGGTAGGTATGTAGATGGGAGAGTCGGTAGGTGGGTACGTGGATAGCTGGGTAGGTAGGTGGGTTGGTAGGTATGTAGATGGGAGAGTCGGTAGGTGGGTACGTGGATAGCTGGGTAGGTAGGTGGGTTGGTAGGTATGTAGATGGGAGAGTCGGTAGGTGGGTACGTGGATAGCTGGGTAGGTAGGTGGGTTGGTAGGTATGTAGATGGGATAGTCGGTAGGTGGGTACGTGGATAGCTGGGTAGGTAGGTGGGTTGTTAGGTATGTAGATGGGAGAGTCGGTAGGTGGGTACGTGGATAGCTGGGTAGGTAGGTGGGTTGGTAGGTCTGTAGATGGGAGAGTCGGTAGGTGGGTACGTGGACAGCTGGGTAGGTAGGTGGGTTGGTAGGTATGTAGATGGGAGAGTCGGTAGGTGGGTACGTGGATAGTTAGGTAAGTAGGTGGTTAGGTAGGTGGGTTGGTAGGTATGTAGATGGGAGAGTCGGTAGGTGGGTACGTGGATAGTTAGGTAAGTAGGTGGTTAGGTAGGTGGCTTGGTAGGTCTGTAGATGGGAGAGTCGGTAGGTGGGTACGTGGACAGCTGGGTAGGTAGGTGGGTTGGTAGGTGGGTTGGTAGGTATGTAGATGGGAGAGTCGGTAGGTGGGTACGTGGATAGTTAGGTAAGTAGGTGGTTAGGTAGGTGGGTTGGTAGGTATGTAGATGGGAGAGTCGGTAGGTGGGTACGTGGACAGCTGGGTAGGTAGGTGGGTTGGTAGGTCTGTAGATGGGAGAGTCGGTAGGTGGGTACGTGGATAGCTGGGTAGGTAGGTGGGTTGGTAGGTATGTAGATGGGAGAGTCGGTAGGTGGGTACGTGGATAGCTGGGTAGGTAGGTGGGTTGGTAGGTATGTAGATGGGAGAGTCGGTAGGTGGGTACGTGGATAGCTGGGTAGGTAGGTGGGTTGGTAGGTATGTAGATGGGAGAGTCGGTAGGTGGGTACGTGGATAGCTGGGTAGGTAGGTGGGTTGGTAGGTATGTAGATGGGATAGTCGGTAGGTGGGTACGTGGATAGCTGGGTAGGTAGGTGGGTTGGTAGGTATGTAGATGGGATAGTCGGTAGGTGGGTACGTGGATAGCTGGGTAGGTAGGTGGGTTGGTAGGTCTGTAGATGGGAGAGTCGGTAGGTGGGTACGTGGACAGCTGGGTAGGTAGGTGGGTTGGTAGGTGGGTTGGTAGGTATGTAGATGGGAGAGTCGGTAGGTGGGTACGTGGATAGTTAGGTAAGTAGGTGGTTAGGTAGGTGGGTTGGTAGGTATGTAGATGGGAGAGTCGGTAGGTGGGTACGTGGATAGCTGGGTAGGTAGGTGGGTTGGTAGGTATGTAGATGGGATAGTCGGTAGGTGGGTACGTGGATAGCTGGGTAGGTAGGTGGGTTGTTAGGTATGTAGATGGGAGAGTCGGTAGGTGGGTACGTGGATAGCTGGGTAGGTAGGTGGGTTGGTAGGTCTGTAGATGGGAGAGTCGGTAGGTGGGTACGTGGACAGCTGGGTAGGTAGGTGGGTTGGTAGGTATGTAGATGGGAGAGTCGGTAGGTGGGTACGTGGATAGTTAGATAAGTAGGTGGTTAGGTAGGTGGGTTGGTAGGTATGTAGATGGGAGAGTCGGTAGGTGGGTACGTGGATAGTTAGGTAAGTAGGTGGTTAGGTAGGTGGGTTGGTAGGTCTGTAGATGGGAGAGTCGGTAGGTGGGTACGTGGACAGCTGGGTAGGTAGGTGGGTTGGTAGGTGGGTTGGTAGGTATGTAGATGGGAGAGTCGGTAGGTGGGTACGTGGACAGCTGGGTAGGTAGGTGGGTTGGTAGGTCTGTAGATGGGAGAGTCGGTAGGTGGGTACGTGGATAGCTGGGTAGGTAGGTGGGTTGGTAGGTATGTAGATGGGAGAGTCGGTAGGTGGGTACGTGGATAGCTGGGTAGGTAGGTGGGTTGGTAGGTATGTAGATGGGAGAGTCGGTAGGTGGGTACGTGGATAGCTGGGTAGGTAGGTGGGTTGGTAGGTATGTAGATGGGAGAGTCGGTAGGTGGGTACGTGGATAGCTGGGTAGGTAGGTGGGTTGGTAGGTATGTAGATGGGATAGTCGGTAGGTGGGTACGTGGATAGCTGGGTAGGTAGGTGGGTTGGTAGGTATGTAGATGGGATAGTCGGTAGGTGGGTACGTGGATAGCTGGGTAGGTAGGTGGGTTGGTAGGTCTGTAGATGGGAGAGTCGGTAGGTGGGTACGTGGACAGCTGGGTAGGTAGGTGGGTTGGTAGGTGGGTTGGTAGGTATGTAGATGGGAGAGTCGGTAGGTGGGTACGTGGATAGTTAGGTAAGTAGGTGGTTAGGTAGGTGGGTTGGTAGGTATGTAGATGGGAGAGTCGGTAGGTGGGTACGTGGATAGCTGGGTAGGTAGGTGGGTTGGTAGGTATGTAGATGGGATAGTCGGTAGGTGGGTACGTGGATAGCTGGGTAGGTAGGTGGGTTGTTAGGTATGTAGATGGGAGAGTCGGTAGGTGGGTACGTGGATAGCTGGGTAGGTAGGTGGGTTGGTAGGTCTGTAGATGGGAGAGTCGGTAGGTGGGTACGTGGACAGCTGGGTAGGTAGGTGGGTTGGTAGGTATGTAGATGGGAGAGTCGGTAGGTGGGTACGTGGATAGTTAGATAAGTAGGTGGTTAGGTAGGTGGGTTGGTAGGTATGTAGATGGGAGAGTCGGTAGGTGGGTACGTGGATAGTTAGGTAAGTAGGTGGTTAGGTAGGTGGGTTGGTAGGTCTGTAGATGGGAGAGTCGGTAGGTGGGTACGTGGACAGCTGGGTAGGTAGGTGGGTTGGTAGGTATGTAGATGGGAGAGTCGGTAGGTGGGTACGTGGATAGTTAGGTAAGTAGGTGGTTAGGTAGGTGGGTTGGTAGGTATGTAGATGGGAGAGTCGGTAGGTGGGTACGTGGACAGCTGGGTAGGTAGGTGGGTTGGTAGGTCTGTAGATGGGAGAGTCGGTAGGTGGGTACGTGGACAGCTGGGTAGGTAGGTGGGTTGGTAGGTGGGTTGGTAGGTATGTAGATGGGAGAGTCGGTAGGTGGGTACGTGGATAGTTAGGTAAGTAGGTGGTTAGGTAGGTGGGTTGGTAGGTATGTAGATGGGAGAGTCGGTAGGTGGGTACGTGGATAGTTAGGTAAGTAGGTGGTTAGGTAGGTGGGTTGGTAGGTATGTAGATGGGAGAGTCGGTAGGTGGGTACGTGTATATTACTCCCTTCACACCTTCACAGTACTCTTCCCCGGACATGAGATGGAAATATGAAGTTGTGTAAGAATAGTTTGTACAAGACTGAGTAGAGAGTGTAAAGTGCTAAAATGAGATTTTTGTAAATGGTATTCCAAGGATGTAAACTGAATTTTTGTTTCCTATTTTGAAAGCCTCGCCACAAGGATACAGTTAAAAATATAATAGGTTCCTCAAACAAGATGTCATGCATTTTCTAAAACATTAGGAATTGAATATGCATAATAGTAGTTTGTGGTTAAGGAACATTGCTTTTAGATGTTGAGAAGTTTGTCCCGGAGAGGGAATGTAGGACCTCCCTACAGAACTGTCCTTTCCTATCCAAACTTCATTTGGCTGTGCTCTGGAACGGAAGTTTACGCAGCCTCATTCTCTGTTTATACGGAACACATGTCGGAACATCAGTTACCTCTGTAACCCTTCCAAACGTAAACATCCGAGAACAAATTCTTCTACTAACTCCAAGATTGGAATTCTGGATTTCAACTGCGATGCCTTCGCGCTAAAAAGGTTTTTGGGATGAGCATCATCTGAAAAACATGCAAAAACCTCCAAATCTGGGCCGTGGTTACTAAATGGATAAGAAAGCCAACATGAATCATTATAATACCCTTATGTTTCGATTTTGACTCGGCTGGAAATGATGAGTTAGATTGAATAGGAAAGGGTAATGCTGTGAACAATGACAACAATGAAACAAGACTGATGAGTTGTAATTAACAACCTTAGGTCACTACACTATATATGTAGCTGAAAACATTTCCCTTCCTAAATAGATCCTCTCAGTCCTCACAAAATCCAGCACTGGCAGATGCTAATAAAGAGAGATAAACCAGTCGCATGACTTATACTTTTCAGCCAGTATGTGCTTAAACCACAAATGAATAGATTTAATTTAAAACTATGCCATAGTCACTAAATCATCCGCAAGTTGCAGAACCAACACCATAGGCACAAATGTGAAGAGTCTGTAGTGATTCCTACTCTGACTCTTGCTCACCTCGCCTATCAGGAGTAACGTTAGTGGCCCCCAACCTTATGACGAACCTTTAACTTCAATGTAAAGATATTTCAAGTTTTATTTCGTGGTTATTGGAATTTCGTCTTTCAACTTTTATACCTTGACATAAAAGTGTGCAAACATTAAACACAATGCATTTAAAATCAGGCCAAACTGCAATAGGCAATGCTATTTGTTGTCTGTCAACATATATGTATAGTTAAATAGAATGACTTAGAGAGTTACGACCTAGGTACCTTCCATTGTTTCATGGAAATCCTAAGATTTGTATTAGCATTTTTTAGACGCATTTGTTCGACTTAATGCTTCATCTGTATTAATTATGGTCCTTTTAAATGCTTGTTCGTATATAAACTGCAAAAAGTCTTCGTCTACTCTTGTACTAACCATTCTTACAAACTCTTATTCCTATATCTTCATGTTGGTTGAGATAAACATTTGCAGAAATTACCTTATTGCTAGGCACAAGGAGAATGTGGGAATAAGTGAGCTCTGAGCGCTGGTTGCTATATCAAGGCTCTCAAATTCCCTTCTTTTGCACGGCCAAGACATAAAAAGGTGAATAACGACCTTCCATTTGACAAAGTATACCTATGTATTCCAAAACTCACACAAATAACAAGATATTTGTTCACTAGACAAACAATTTATTTGGAGATAAATTGTGTGTTTTAACAAGACGTACATTTTTGTATAGTCAGATCTGGCATACCTCTTACGATTTAAGACTTATGCAAAAGTCATCAAAAGTCAGAACATTCAAAATATACATTTCATTTGCCATAAAAATATCTTCAACATATAGCATTTTAATCAAAGTCGTTAAGAGCCACTTTTGAGACAGTAAACATTTTCCACATGAAGGGTAGTTTAGAGTGAAGGAATTTCTTTCAAAATCTTCGTATCGAATCCTTGAATTTAAATACCAACTTTGGTTTTCAACCGACTCTTCGTTTTTGAGTTATGCTGTTCACAGATACACAAACACACACATAAGGACCTTTTTCTAAAAATGTTTATTTTGGATTCAGGGGGCCTCAAAACATATACTTCCGGTGAATACAATACTTGCCCTGTGTGTGAGTGTGGTTTATCTCGACTCTGGCCTAAAGAAAGAGAAAGAGATATGTTGTCTGTTGTTAGGAAGTGAAGAGGCAAGTATGCCCCTAACTGGCGTGACACACAAGCTATACATACGTAGTACACAAAGTAACAAATCAAATTAGCAATACATTTTCCTTTTATTTACTTTGCACTTAAAGCTCAAATATTACCCGTCGCCCTTCATAAACTTAACCCTTTTATAAGGAACATATACGTTTGTTAAGTTTTGAGATACTATATTGCCTCTTTATGTTTAATTTCTTGTTACACTAACCTAAATAAATAAAATTCAAGTAGTTGCAGCTGTCTTGCATTGTAAAAATGTTAATTTTTTCAATAAAACTGTAGGTTTTTTTTGAAAAACAAGAAGCAAAATCTATGCAACTGCAGTCAAATGTAATCTCGACAGCTCCCAAGCGTGCCATTACACCGATTATTTTACTTGGTACCTCCCCTTCCTTTACCACAGACACACTCGATGGTTACATCACGGCTTTTCGAATCGCTTCAGCTAACGTGCTTAAACCAGTTTAGGAATTATGTAGCAAACTGACTTGCACTTTTGTCTGATAACCTGCGCTGTCTCAAGCATAGCATAGCCTTGTGTACTGAAAAGAAGACGGTTACTATGGTAATGCATCTACATACCTACGTACACATATCATGAAAAATGCCATTCTCTGCTGCTCAAAACTTCTCATCAAATTTCATGAAACAATTTGCATATATTCAGTAAAACAAATACGTACCTACTGCTCACGAAATTACGTTTCAAAATTTGAGTTAATGTTTGCTTTGTCTGGAAATTCCTCACAGATTAATACCATACAAACACCTCAGACTTTCAAAGGAAATGGACATTGCACTCAAAACCACATTCTGGTAATTTGTCAGACTATTCGTTAAACTTAGTTGAAATTTTGGAATTAAGATATTTTTGAAGATTTTAAGCAGCAGTAACAATACTAAATCACAACTATACCAGCATCCCTTAATTATGTCATATGATATTATAAAGCAGAAATTTGAGCAGGAGCATGAGTGTTTGTGATCACACCGCTTCCCCTCAACTCCAACCCCCCCCCCCCTTACCCTGCTGCGTAACGTATCGTTCAATTCCAGGCTTTGGACGTTTGCGAAAGATGAGAGCTTGGATTTACCCTCTTCCACTCCCAGACGTGTATTCTGCTGCAGTGGCTCTTTGATTATATGTACCTACGTTGCGTTTCATTTACGAAAGCACTTCCCAATCGTATGCGATAAACATGTGTTCATTAGTGACTGGTATGCTACTGCTTACGTTGGAAGATCTACCAAGCGATCGTCGCGTAGCACATTACGATACACACTTTTAGTACCGTTCAATTTGCATATGTAGAGCTATACTCACTCTTATACCTACACACAACTCCTGCAAATGCTTATTTCTCTATCTGCTTCATCTTAATCGACTAATTATTCCACAAGTTTAGAGAAATCGTAAAGAGAGTTGTGCGTGCGTGTGTGTGTCCGTGTGTGTCAGCGCGTGTGTGTGAGTGCGTGTCCGCGCATGTGTGTGTGTGTCCGCGCACGTGTGTGAGTGTCGTGTGTGTGAGTGTAGGTGTGTGTGTGTCGTGTGTGTGAGTGCCCGTGTGTGCGTGCCCGTGTGTGCGTGCCCGTGTGTGTGTCCACGTGTGTGTGTGTGTCCGCGCGTGTGTGTGTCAGCGCACGTGTGTGTGCATCCGCGTGTGTGTGTGTGTTCACGTGTGTTAGTGTCGTGTGTGTGTGCGTGTCCGCGTGTGTGAGTGTCGTGTGTCCGTGTGTGCGTGCCCGTGTGTGTGAGTGTGTGTCCGCGCGTGTGTGTGTCAGCGCACGTGTGTGTGTATCCGCGCGTGTGTGTCCACGTGTGTGAGTGTCGTGTGTGTGTGTCCTGTGTGTGAGAGTGTCCACGTGTGTGTGTCCTGTGTGTGAGAGTGTTCACGTGTGTGACTGTGTGTGTGTCCTGTGTGTGTGTTCACGTGTGTGAGTGTCCACGTGTGTGTGTCCTGTGTGTGAGAGTGTCCACGTGTGTGTGAGTGTGTGTGTGTCCTGTGTGTGTGTCCTGTGTGTGTGGGTGTCCACGTGTGTGTGTCCTGTGTGTGTGAGTGTCGACGTGTGTGTGAGTGTCGACGTGTGTGTGAGTGTCCACGTGTGTGTGTCCTGTGTGTGAGAGTGTCCACGTGTGTGTGAGTGTGTGTGTGTCCTGTGTGTGTGGGTGTCCACGTGTGTGTGTGTCCTGTGTGTGTGGGTGTCCACGTGTGTGTGTCCTGTGTGTGTGAGTGTCCACGTGTGTGTGAGTGTTCACGTGTGTGTCCTGTGTGTGAGAGTGTCCACGTGTGTGTGAGTGTCCTGTGTGTGTGTGTGTGAGTGTCGACGTTTGTGTGAGTGTCCACGTGTGTGAGAGTGTCCACGTGTGTGAGAGTGTCCACGTGTGTGAGAGTGTCCACGTGTGTGTGAGTGTTCACGTGTGTGTGAGAGTGTCCACGTGTGTGTGAGAGTGTCCACGTGTGTGTGAGAGTGTCCACGTGTGTGTGAGAGTGTCCACGTGTGTGTGAGTGTGTCCACGTGTGTGTGAGAGTGTCCACGTGTGTGTGAGAGTGTCCACGTGTGTGTGAGAGTGTCCACGTGTGTGTGAGAGTGTCCACGTGTGTGTGAGAGTGTCCACGTGTGTGTGAGAGTGTCCACGTGTGTGTGAGTGTCCACGTGTGTGTGAGAGTGTCCACGTGTGTGTGTGAGTGTCCACGTGTGTGTGAGAGTGTCCACGTGTGTGTGAGAGTGTCCACGTGTGTGAGAGTGTCCACGTGTGTGTGTGAGTGTCCACGTGTGTGAGAGTGTCCACGTGTGTGTGAGAGTGTCCACGTGTGTGTGAGTGTCCACGTGTGTGTGAGTGTCCACGTGTGTGTGGAGCAACAAAGTGTACAAGAAACCACTGCGGTGTATCCGGCGACTAAGCCATGGAAAAAATCGGCCAGGAATGCAACCCGCTCGTGGCCAGCAGCAACTGTACTCAGGTCACATGGGTATTATGCAGTTGCACGCTCATAGTGTCTTCTCTATCCACTATCGTAGCACATTCTGGCTCCTGTACACCAATCTGTGCTCGCTTGGTTCAAAACATACGATATAAGCCTTTTCAAACTACAGTTACTATAACCTCTCCATCTAAATTAATATATACTAATGTTAGCTTAAAAATTATACATGAGTTCATTTGCGTTTTAGCGTGATCGTCAATGGCAAGTTTGAAATTTCACACCAAGTGAATAGAAATTTTGTGGAGAGTGAGTGAACTACCACTGGGTGGAAAATTTCGCCAACACGTACATACAGCGATTTGAAACATTTCTAAGGTTCAATCGTTACAACAGAAAACAGGGAGTTTGTTCGAAGAGAATAATCGGGAAAAACAAAAGAAGGGCTTGTTCATAAATGCCGGCTGTCAATCAAAATAGCAGCATTATTGGTATACAGATGTACAAATTCCCTCAAGCCTGGATACCCGAATAATCCCTTCCAGCAACGAAAAACAAATTGTTTTCACAAACTCATTAATGTGGGATTACAGGTGTCCAAACTGGGAGAGTGCGATTAAAAACACAACTCTTCTAACCTTAGCATTAGTTAATTTACCCTTAGAATTCATTAGTTGTCCACCATTAATAATGTAGTTATTAATAAAACAAATCGGCTGTGATCAAATTGCCTATGTGCGTGTGTATCCTAGCATTTCATTGATTACTTCTATCTTTCTGAAAACGGATGGTTCATATTACCTTTGCATGGAAGCTGTAACCAACAAATGGAAAATGAAGAACGGACGTTTGTGCACAAAAAAAGTAAAAATTGTACAATAGTTATTTATCGACGCCTAGAAAATATACTTGGATTCAGCGCCGTATTATCTTTCATTTGCCACAAAATATACATATACTGCAGGCCTGGGCAACTCGCAGAATAGCTTGAGCGACTCTCATTTTTACTTCCTCCACTGCGTATAGTAAAGTAGAGGAAGTATTGTATTCCACTCAAATATTCGATGTCAAGATTTCAACGGAAATATACCTCTTGAGGCCCCCTGAATCAAAAAAGTACGTTTTAGAAAAAGGTCCTGTGTGTCTGTCGACAGCATAACTCAAAAACGAAAAGTCGGTTAGAAACCAAAGTTGGTATTTAAGTTTAATATCTTTCAAGGATACGACACGAAGATTTTGAAGAAAATTGCTTCAAATTATACTAATCTTTACGTGAAAATGGTTTATTTTCTTGATAATGGCTCAAACGATTTTGATTAACATGCCATATGTTTGAGATATTTTTGCGACAAATGAAATGTATATCTTGAATTTTCTGGCTGTAGTCCATGTAGTCGTATTTACACTGGATGACTTTTGCATAACTGGTAAACCGTAAGGGATAGACCAAATCTTACTATACAAAACATGCAGATCTTGCTAAAACACACACTTTGTGTGTGTGTGTGCGCGTGCATATGTGTGTGCGTGTGCGTGTGTGTGCGCGTGTGTGTGTGTGCGCGTGCATGTGCGTGTGCGTGTGCGCGTGTGTGTGTGTGCGCGTGCGCGTGCATGTGCGTGTGTGCATGTGTGTGTGTGCGTGTGTGTGCGCGTGTGTGTGTGTGCGCGTGCGAATGTGTGTGCGTGTGCGTGTGTGTGCGCGTGTGTGTGTGTGCGCGTGCGCGTGCATGTGCGTGTGTGCATGTGTGTGTGCATGTGTGTGCATGTGTGTGTGCATGTGTGCGTGCATGCGTGTGTGTGCATGTGTGTGCATGTGTGTGTGCATGTGTGTGTGTGCGCGTGCATGTGCGTGTGTGCATGTGTGTGTGCGTGCATGTGTGTGTGCGCGTGCATGTGTGTGTGCGCGTGCATGTGTGTGTGTGCGCGTGCATGTGCGTGTGTGTGCATGTGTGTGTGCGCGTGCATGCGTGTGTGTGCATGTGTGTGTGCGCGTGCATGTGTGCGCGTGCATGTGTGTGCATGTGTGTGTGTGCGCGTGCATGTGTGTGTGCATGTGTGTGTGTGCGCGTGCATGTGTGTGCGCGTGCATGTGTGTGTGTGCGCGTGCATGTGCGTGTGTGCATGTGTGTGTGCGCGCGTGCATGTGTGTGCGCGTGTGTGTGTGCATGTGTGTGCGTGTGTGCATGCGTGTGTGTGCATGTGTGTGCGTGTGTGTGTGCATGTGTGTGTGTGCGCGTGCATGTGTGTGTGTGTGCATGCGTGTGTGTGCATGTGTGTGTGTGTGTGCGCGTGCGTGTGTGTGTGTGCATGTGTGTGTGCATGTGTGCGTGTGTGTGCGCGTGCGTGTGCATGTGTGTGTGCATGTGTGTGCGTGTGTGTGTGCATGTGTGTGTGTGCGCGTGCATGTGTGTGTGTGTGCATGCGTGTGTGTGCATGTGTGTGTGTGTGTGTGCGCGTGCATGTGTGTGTGTGTGCATGCGTGTGTGTGCATGTGTGTGTGTGTGTGCGCGTGCGTGTGTGTGTGTGTGCATGTGTGTGTGCATGTGTGTGTGTGTGTGCGCGTGCGTGTGTGTGTGTGTGCATGTGTGTGTGTGCGCGTGCATGCGTGTGTGTGCACGTGCGTGTGTGTGTGTGCATGTGTGTGTGCATGTGTGCGTGTGTGCCTGCGTGTGTGCATGTGTGTGTGCGCGTGCATGTGTGTGTTATCTCTCCTTCAGAGCTGTGACGGAAGCACAGTTCCCAGAAGAAAGGAAACTTCTATCGCAGTGTGGCGGCGATTATTCGGAAACTGCCACTGCGACCACACGGACACAGTGATGCACGTCTGCTTTGCTTTCCTTAAATGCAAGGTACGATTGTTTCGTTTAAAATTACTCCGGTGGCTTTCGTGCTGAATCACTGTTCCTGTCCGACAATAACGGCTTCTTTCTTCGTTCCGTACCAAACGTGCTGTATGTTACAACAGCAATGTGATAATCTGATTGGTCGCAAGCAGGAACACATCACGTCTGCGCAAAGCTGGACCACTATTATTCTGGACTTGTCTATCATTTTCTCTACTACGTATAGTAAGTAGATGAACTATTGTATTCAACCAAAAAATTCGATGTCGAGATTTCACCGGAAATATATGTTTTGAGGCCCTCTCATTTTTAGAAAAAGGTCCGTGGGCAGCATAACTCAAAACGAAAAGTCGGTTAAAAACCAAAGTTATTTAAGTTTAACATTCTTTAAGGAAGCCACACGAAAACATTGAATAAAATTCCTCCACTCTAAACTAAAAGGGTACATGGTAATTTTTCGAAAATTTTGATTTTCTCGAAAATAGCTAACGATTTTAATTAAAGTGCCACATGTTTAAGATATTATTATGGCAAATGAAATGTATATTTTGAATTTGCTGGCAATAGCCCTAGTAGCCCTGTTTACTCTGGATGATTTGCAAAGAGATAGACCAAATATTACAATACAAAACGTGTAAATCTTGCTAAAACACACAATTTGTTCTTTTTTTTTTTTTTTTTTTGGTAGAGTGAGCCATTTCGAATATATTCCCTGTCATTTGTATGAGTTTTGGAAAAAATACTTTCGTCAAATGAAACAACGTTACTCATTTTTATATGTTAACCTTGCAAAGAGAACGGAATTTGACTATCGTACAATATTCCCCTTGTACCTACAAGGAAGTAAGCAACTAAGACGAAGTAGTAGCTCAATGTCCAACCACCTTAACAAGTATCGCCATTTCAACATTCAAATAAATAATAACAAATGTGTGCGCAGCAACACTTTATCAGTCACAATGAAGACGGCTCAACTCGTACTTTTGTGCTCAAAATGCTTGAGCCATGTTTTATAAAATTAAATTAAACATTTCTTCCATGAAGTAAATTAGGGTGGGATGATGGCGCCGCAACCTCGACTTTTGGTTTTTGAGTTAGTCACACACAACGCTTTTTGTCTAATGTCTAATGTCCCAAATGCTTTACAGAAACTAAGTTGTTTATTCTTATGAAAGAGGTAGGTACATTTGTACGGCCACAGGACAGCTCCCTGCCGTACGTCTTGTTTGGGATTACAATTTCCCTCCGTCACATGATTACTGCGTTCTCATGGCGAGACGTGGATTCAAGCACCGGATCCGGAAATGGACTCAAATCGAGTTGTATGGGGAGGATGGAGGTGAACCAGTTTAAGGCCGTGAGCCGGCTTGGATCAATAGCCGGCCCTTCATGGTCAATATTTACAACCTGTGCTGTGACGTCTTCAAGTCAGCCAACGTTCACATCCTATACCACACCACAGGCACTCTTATTCCCACATCTTCTGCATGTTAGTCGAGATAAACATAGATACAAGGGGAATATGGGCATTTGTACACAAATCAACACACTGCCTAGATGTATGGGCGTCGGCAGACATGTTCAAAGTTTGCAACCAAGCAATATTAATTAATTAATTTGTTGTCAAAAGTTATAGTATATGTTGCGGATAAGCGTATCAACTACTGCTAAATAAAAATTGTTCTTTACATCAAAATTAAAATAATAGTGTAATAGTCAGTAATTGACTGCACATTGACATTATTCATTCCCGCCCCCCTTCTTGACGCCCATGAATATATGGGACAAAGACTATCAATAAACTCAGCTGCATGTTGGAAATATCCACTTGTGTAAATCGCGCTGCAACACGACGTGGAACTTACAAATCTCCTGCTCTAACACGGAGGATGTGGTACGACCAATCAGATCGTCATATTTGTCCTATGTTCAGCATCATGGGAGTGATCAGAATGACATTAAACACACACAGTGACAATCCAAAATACTGCAATGGAACTTTGTAAAAACCCTACCTAACAACACTGCACTCCTCAGTGGTCTTGACTGCGGCTGGAGACGCCCTACCATACCACCATGGGATTGCCTCACAACCAACTTTTAAATCGTAAATTAACTCAAGATCTCAAATAATTCCAAAACACGAAACGATTTAAATCTAAAAACACAGTACCAGTTTCATATTATTGGGATGGATATAGAAGATTAACAATCATCCACTGTCAACTTTTAATGACATCAAACATTTCCAAAACATTGTTATGTAGGTAAGTTTAGGTAATGATCAGATCCTCCGCTGCAACAATGCGTTTGCTTTGTGACAATTCAAATGCCCATATTAACTGTGCATCAAGGCCAAAAGCTGCTAAACTCCTTTAAAGTTATCATAGTTCTCCTATGTACGACCTTCTAAACATTGCTCAGAAACCTGTTATTTTACCGATATGACTTTTTAGTTCTCCTTTCTCGGCACATTTTCATTCCTAAATTAACTCACATAATGTATGTTGTGGTAGCGTGAGGTCGCGAGGCGAGTCAGGAGCTCCGGATAACGAACACAACGGATGCTGCCGTCTTGGACAATTTGAAAAGTCAGCGGTCGAGTTTCAGGACACCAGCATTCTATCTAACATCTCACTCCCCACAGCGCGAAGCCATGTTCAACAAAACTTGGTACATTAAACAACACAAACCAATCAGAACCTAGTAGCGCCAGCATTCCAGAACAGGTCGTACAGGTTCTTCTGTACGGTATGTATATTTGCACAGCACCTAGCCGCTAATGAGACTTTATCTGTGCGGTATTAGAGCTTTTGTGCCTTGGGCAATGGTTTCTTCCTGTATACCTAATTTTGGGTACAGGAAGGGGGCAGGAATGGATGTTGGGGTACGTATGTGTTAGAAGATGGGAGTGGCATTACCCTTATCCAAGGGCGTCCTTGGGTAGGCGGTAACTGTTCCTTCTACGAGGTGCTGTGTGGTCGTATTGACCTAGTGCCCGTAGCAGCTGCTTGGTGTGGGAGTGCATGGTTCGGGATTGCTCCCTTACCAAGTCCACGATGTAGGGTAGTCAGGACGTAAGACGGGAATCTACGCCCGGTATCATATATGGTTCTTAACGCCCTATTCTGCACTGTCTGCAGTTTGCGTATGGTAGAAGGCGCCGCTGATCCCCAGGCTTCGCAGCCGTATAAGATCAATGGCGGAATGATTGCCCGGTAAATGTGTAGTTTTAGGTAAGTGGGCATGGTGGATCGGAGGATAGGGTAGAGCTGTCTGAGCGCAGCGTGACTGAGCCCGGCCTTTGCGCGGACGTGTGGAGCGTATGTCAGCCCGCGGTCGAGGAGAACGCCTAAGTATTTGGCGGAGGTTACCCATTTCTCCGCCTGAGCCGAAGTGACCGTTACGGCCGCCAATGGCGAACCTTACCAAGGAGGAGTGCGGAGCTTTTCCCCCGGACTAATAGCCATTCTCCACATCTCACTCCAACGGCCGACGGCGTTGAGTTGTCGTTGAAGGGGAGGGAGGCAATATCTCACATTCTTGTTTTGTGCCATGATGAGGACGTCGTCCGCATACTGGCATGTCGCAGTGTGTTGTTCCGTGGGGAAATCGGACATGTATGCTGCGAAGAGTAGCGGGGAGAGTACGCTGCCCTCTGGGACTCCTTCCGCTATATCTCTTAGTATACAGTTTTCCTTCCACTTTCACTCTGAAAGTGAGGTCCTGAAGGTAGTAGCGCCCGACTCCCACCAACCGCACTGCCTCAGCGAGCCCCGAGCCAATCAGAGAAGACCCCCCCCCCCCACCCGTGTATAAATACCGCATCCCAGGAACCACCCTAACCCTCTGGTGAATACTCTGGGACAATACGACCAGAGACAGCCACGCCGACTGCCATCCAAAAGATTACCAAAGGACATCTTAAGTCCGGCGGTTTAAATTTGAAGATGGGATAGGCGAAAATACAATCTGTATTCAAAACAGAGAGAAACGCCTGCTTCAGTTCACCTCTCAGTGAGTGACTGACGGCCAGAACCCTGGTGGGGATTAGCGCGTCACCTGACTGGCTGGAAATCAGAAGCCGCGCACAGCCCGCTCGCGGACCAATCCCTGCCAACCACCCCTCCCGCCCCTGATAAAAAAAATACCCTGATCCTAAAATTTTGATTCCTAGTATGCAACACATCCCCGTAGCGACACATTCGAAACCATCGCGCAGGTTAAGCCGTATGACGGCTAGGTACTGCGGTAAAGACACTCGGGCGGGGGAATCAGCTTCCCCGCTCGACTCGAACTGCCTCTGGAGCCTCAACGCCTCAGACGCAACTGTACCTTCACCAAGAAGACTTCGACCACGCCACCGATGATGTCCACCGCAGTAGTGGACGAAACGTCAGGACCAAGTTACTCCAGCAGACCACGGCAAATCAGACCGGGAGACTCTTTTAGAATTACGAACACCGGCCGTGAAAGCCTACGCTTACTCATATCCGGATAAGGTTCTTTTCTCTCTCTCGGTTTTCCCTTATCTTGAGAAGACGAATGTCGGGTAACTTAAAGCTCCATGGACCTCGGGCCCGGCTCACTTGAGCATCATCTCACCCATTTCGTTCATTCACCGTACGATACGACATTACGTTGGAGGACGTCAAAGAAAAAATCATTATAAATTTGATAAGAGCTTCTCGGGTTATGAGTCGTGCGATGTTGAGCTGTCGGCCATCTTCAGGAAATGATGCGTTTCCCCTTGCCCGGGCGGAGGGGTGGAGAGGGGAGCGGCAGGGCTACTTCATGTCCTTAAGTACAAATTTCAAATATCAATGTCTCTCAACTTAATAATATACTATTAACGAGCGTAATTATGAATTATTATTTTTCAAAAAATAAATTCAACCCTGTCGAGCGATTTTTCAAAACACATTAAAAAATCTGATGTTGCACTCACATGACTTTCTCGGCTCTTATACTAACCATTCTTACAAACTCTTATTCCTATATCTTCGTGTTAGCTGAGATAAACGTTTGTACAAATTATCTTAATGGTAATTTCCTTGCAGGTACAAGGGGAATATGGGAACACAGTAGGCTCTGAGCGATAGTCAAATGTTTTCAATTTGGTCATCAAATGAAGGCTTCGAAATTCCGTTCTCTTTACACGGCCAAGGGATACAAAAGTGAATAACGACTTTTCATTCATGCATTTGGACATAAACCGTGTGTTTTAAATACTTGTATAGTAAGATTTGGTCTATCTCTTACGGTTTGCCAGTTCTGCAAGTCATCCAGAGCAAACAGGACTACATGGGCTATAGACAGAAAATTCCTCCACTCTAAACTGCCATTTACATGCAACATTTTTTCGAGAATATAGATTTTCTCAAAAATGGCTCTACAGATTTTGATCAAAATGGCACGTTTAAGATATTATTATGCCAAATGAAATATATATTTTGAATGTTCTGGCTATAGCCCAAGTAGTACTGTTCACTCTGGATGACTTTTGCATAACTGGAAAACCATAAGAGATAGACCAAATCTTACTATACAGAAAATGTAGATCCTGCTAAAACACAATTTATGTCCCAATTTTTTTTTTTTTTTTAAACCATTTCGGGGATATTCCTTGTTATTCGTGGGAGGATTGGAAAACAAACTTTCGTCCAATGGAATATGGTTATTCATTTTGTTATATGTCAGACGTGCAAATATAGGCAGTTAAGAGGAATGTGCAACACAATTCGAGCGCGCCACAGAAATCGAAAATGCGAAGAAGCTTCGAGATAAATCGATAGATAGCACTGTGATTACTATTGCATACAGTGCACTTAGGCGATACTAGAGGGCCGTACCTGGCTCCGAACTGATTTCCGTTAATTCCAATCATTACTCCAAGTTTCTTGCTATTCAACACAGGAAAACCATTACGATGACTGAGGGGAAACAAAAAATGTCGGTTTTAGCCAGCTAGCCAGCCAGCCAGCCAGTCAGCAGTAGTTCGTGACGTGACGCGAGCAGTGAGTGACCTCAATAGACATAGAGAGAGAGAGAGAGAGAGAGAGATATCTATGAGGGTGGGGATCGGTAAAGGTGCTCGCACTGTCATTCTACCCAACAAACAAACACCCGTGTTTTTATAAATAACAATAATACCAATGTACTCTCAATATCGATTGTGTACTTTCGTCGGCCAACATTCCACACACTTTCTTCTCCAAATTATATATTATACAACAAAAACTACGTTTTCTCCTCAAGGACTTCGGCAGCCAAAGTGGAATTGATTTCTATACAACTAATATTCGGTGAAAACTGTACGTTTGCCGTATTACGTCAAATACCAATGTTTCATGGCAGGTGCTTGGCCAGCCTGCCGACCGGATAACGGTACACAGTCTTCTGTCTCGACTACTTCCAGCCTGCCTACTGTCTTCTGTCTCCACTACTTCCAGCCTGCCTACTGTCTTCTGTCTCCACTACTTCCAGCCTGCCTACTGTCTTCTGTCTCCACTACTTCCAGCCTGCCTACTGTCTTCTGTCTCCACTACTTCCAGCCTGCCTACTGTCTTCTGTCTCGGTTACTTCCAGCCTGCCTACTGTCTTCTGTCTCGGTTACTTCCAGCCTGCCTACTGTCTTCTGTCTCGGTTACTTCCAGCCTGCCTACTGTCTTCTGTCTCGGTTACTTCCAGCCTGCCTACTGTCTTCTGTCTCGGTTACTTCCAGCCTGCCTACTGTCTTCTGTCTCGGTTACTTCCAGCCTGCCTACTGTCTTCTGTCTCGGTTACTTCCAGCCTGCCTACTGTCTTCTGTCTCGACTACTTCCAGCCTGCCTACTGTCTTCTGTCTCCACTACTTCCAGCCTGCCTACTGTCTTCTGTCTCCACTACTTCCAGCCTGCCTACTGTCTTCTGTCTCCACTACTTCCAGCCTGCCTACTGTCTTCTGTCTCCACTACTTCCAGCCTGCCTACTGTCTTCTGTCTCCACTACTTCCAGCCTGCCTACTGTCTTCTGTCACCACTACTTCCAGCCTGCCTACTGTCTTCTGTCTCCACTACTTCCAGCCTGCCTACTGTCTTCTGTCTCCACTACTTCCAGCCTGCCTACTGTCTTCTGTCTCCACTACTTCCAGCCTGCCTACTGTCTTCTGTCTCCACTACTTCCAGCCTGCCTACTGTCTTCTGTCTCCACTACTTCCAGCCTGCCTACTGTCTTCTGTCTCCACTACTTCCAGCCTGCCTACTGTCTCCACTACTTCCAGCCTGCCTACTGTCTTCTGTCTCCACTACTTCCAGCCTGCCTACTGTCTTCTGTCTCCACTACTTCCAGCCTGCCTACTGTCTTCTGTCTCCACTACTTCCAGCCTGCCTACTGTCTTCTGTCTCCACTACTTCCAGCCTGCCTACTGTCTTCTGTCTCCACTACTTCCAGCCTGCCTACTGTCTTCTGTCTCCACTACTTCCAGCCTGCCTACTGTCTTCTGTCTCCACTACTTCCAGCCTGCCTACTGTCTTCTGTCTCCACTACTTCCAGCCTGCCTACTGTCTTCTGTCTCCACTACTTCCAGCCTGCCTACTGTCTTCCGTCTCCACTACTTCCAGCCTGCCTACTGTCTTCTGTCACCACTACTTCCAGCCTGCCTACTGTCTTCTGTCTCCACTACTTCCAGCCTGCCTACTGTCTTCTGTCACCACTACTTCCAGCCTGCCTACTGTCTTCTGTCTCCACTACTTCCAGCCTGCCTACTGTCATCTGTCTCGGTTACTTCCAGCCTGCCTACTGTCTTCTGTCTCCACTACTTCCAGCCTGCCTACTGTCTTCTGTCTCCACTACTTCCAGCCTGCCTACTGTCTTCTGTCTCCACTACTTCCAGCCTGCCTACTGTCTTCTGTCTCCACTACTTCCAGCCTGCCTACTGTCTTCTGTCTCCACTACTTCCAGCCTGCCTACTGTCTTCTGTCTCCACTACTTCCAGCCTGCCTACTGTCTTCTGTCTCCACTACTTCCAGCCTGCCTACTGTCTTCTGTCTCCACTACTTCCAGCCTGCCTACTGTCTTCTGTCTCCACTACTTCCAGCCTGCCTACTGTCATCTGTCTCGGTTACTTCCAGCCTGCCTACTGTCTTCTGTCTCCACTACTTCCAGCCTGCCTACTGTCTTCTGTCTCCACTACTTCCAGCCTGCCTACTGTCTTCTGTCTCCACTACTTCCAGCCTGCCTACTGTCTTCTGTCTCCACTACTTCCAGCCTGCCTACTGTCTTCTGTCTCCACTACTTCCAGCCTGCCTACTGTCATCTGTCTCGGTTACTTCCAGCCTGCCTACTGTCTTCTGTCTCCACTACTTCCAGCCTGCCTACTGTCTTCTGTCTCCACTACTTCCAGCCTGCCTACTGTCTTCTGTCTCCACTACTTCCAGCCTGCCTACTGTCATCTGTCTCGGTTACTTCCAGCCTGCCTACTGTCTTCTGTCTCCACTACTTCCAGCCTGCCTACTGTCTTCTGTCTCCACTACTTCCAGCCTGCCTACTGTCTTCTGTCTCCACTACTTCCAGCCTGCCTACTGTCTTCTGTCTCCACTACTTCCAGCCTGCCTACTGTCTTCTGTCTCCACTACTTCCAGCCTGCCTACTGTCTTCTGTCTCCACTACTTCCAGCCTGCCTACTGTCTTCTGTCTCCACTACTTCCAGCCTGCCTACTGTCTTCTGTCTCCACTACTTCCAGCCTGCCTACTGTCTTCTGTCTCCACTACTTCCAGCCTGCCTACTGTCAGTGAGCATATTTGAAAACATTTTTGTCTAGGCTTCAATTCTCCAAAAATGTGGAGACTTCTGTTTAAGGGTTAACTGATTATTTTGGTCAAAATGTTGCATGTTTCTTTTTTTTTTTTTTTTTTTATTTTTGCTGCATATTAACTTGGAGTACAACAAATTATTCGTTACAAATAATTTTAACAATGAAACTATTTTCAAAGACAAACTTTTTGATACGCATTTCTTTCTCTAAAGCGGATGAATTTACTTAAGAATATTGCTATTTTATACCGCTAGTTTAACATTGGCAGCATAGGATGCTTAATCGCATTACGTTATATGAAGTAACATTTCGGTATGTTGTGAAAAATGAAGTAAGACGCAATTTCCGTTTCAAGGCAGGTGCAAATAGAAACCAAATGAAGCCAAACCACACCCCACAATTACAACTTTTGTTGCTCCCCTGGGATGATGGTTTCTTTGTGGCTTCCAAGGAAACTTACCCTGCCTGCCTGCCTAGCAGTCTCAAGGGACCAAGCTGCAGATCTGAACAATGCACCAACTTGCAATATTCACTGTGCATTCTTCTCACGTCATGAAAACTTGTTAATAAGCTCCGAGTCTTGTGTAAGGTTAAGCACATATCCACGTTTAGTCCAGTGTGCATGAGTACATAAGGCGGCTGTTTTACAAAGTGGTAACGGCAACTTTACCCTGGATCACATTAGGGTTGTTACAGTGGCGGCAAGTGCATTTCAAACAAACATCACCAAACATTTTATTTGACATAAATTGTGTGATTCAACCAAACTTATCGCTTATGGTTTACCATTTCTACTAAACTCATTCAGAATTAAGAGAACTTCACGTCTTAAAACGCGTGATGTATCAATCAAAAGCATTAAAGCCATTTATGCATGTGAAAGGGATGTAGGATCTGCTCACTTGTTGACAGTAAGCCTTCCTACTTGGTCAAACGCATGCACATTGCTCCACATTTCAATCAACTTACTTGTTACTTTCTCTATTACGTATAGTAAGTACACCAAGTATTGTATTCCACCCAAAAATTTGATGTCGAGATTTCACCGGAAATATGTTTCGAGGTCCCTTGAATAAGAAAAAAGCATTTTTAGAAAAAGGTTCGTGTGAGTGTCTGTGTGTGTCAGTCTGTGAACAGCATAACTGAAAGAAGAAAAGTCGTTTAGAAACCAAAGTTAGTATTTAGGTTTAATGTCTTTCAAGGATGCGACACGAAGACTTTAAAGAAAATTCCTCCACCCGAAACTGGCTCCAATGATTTTGATTAAAATGCCATATGTTTGAGATATTTTTATGACAAATGAAATGTATATTTTGAGTCTTCTGGCTACAGCTCATGTAGTCCTGTTTACTCTGGAGACTTATGCATAACTGGTAAACCGTAAGAGATAGACCAAATCTTACTATACAGAAAATGTAGATCTTGCTAAAACACACAATCTATGTCCAAATGTATTTTTTGTAAGTGAACCATTTCGGAGATATTCCTTGGTATGTGTTTTGGAAAACTTACTTTTTTCAAATGGAACATTGTTATTCATTTTTTATATCTTAGCCGTGCAAAGAGAATGGAATTTAAAGCTTTAAAAGATTTTACTATCGCTGAGAGCCTTCTGCAATCCATATTCCCCTTGTACCTATAAGGAAATAAGGAGTAAGATAATTTCTGCAAACGTTTATCTTGACTATCATAGGAATAAGAGTTAGTAAAAATGGCTAGTACAAAAGTAGAGAAAGTCATGTGAGTGCAACACATGAGATTGTGAAGTTGCAAGAGTGTAACGTCCTATGCCAGGATTGTGATGACGATTCACGTCTCAACCGGCACACACAGCTCCGTATCAAGGATCCGACAATATCAAAACGCACATTAGGCCATTCATGCAATTTCTTTACCATTTTCTTGTTTATCCTTTACGTGGTTCTTACATTTCCATTGAATATTCAAGGATATATATATATATATGCGTCCGGAAAGGGGAGATAAACGTAGAGTCCCCTTAGAGGCTACGTTTTAATATTTGACTAGAACATAACCGAAACTAAACTAAATAATTATTTTGAATGTTGGTATACTTATAGTTATTCATATATAACACATAAACATCGACTATCGCAAGTTGAGTATTTACGAACGTAACTGTAAAACAATTGAAATTCTCTTCAACATAAAGAGGCTTTGATTAATCTGTTACTTGGTAAAGACCTTCATTAGCACACTTAGCTCCTATGTTAATAAATATACCTACTTCAACTGTTGGCGTCACAATACAGCTCATCATTTCCAGTTTACCTACTTCTCAATATATTTTCACTTTTATCATATAAAATAATAGCTACACCATGTGCATGAAGATAACACGGCGAGCTTACGACGGAAGGTCGTTAATATAAATAATAACAACTGCAAACAATTAATACAACAATGCTTCGAAATCAGATGCTCCTAACAAGGTACGCATGTATATCTCTACACTATGATCGAAATCCGGGTGGTGGTGAAAACACACTTCCTGTCTTCATTAATTATCTATTTGTGCTATAGAGGAAGCAGCTAACCGCGATTAACATCGAACCTTCTACCGCAGATCAAAATTCATTTCAAATCAACTTTTTTTTTTTCCGGCATAAGTCATGTCAAATGATTCCAATTGTTCGACAATTTGTCTTTCTTCTAACATCCTGTCGACATTCACTTATTTCTCGCGGCCAATTCTTAAACATCTGACTATCACTATCGCTATTCACTTTCTATTTATAACGAAATGTGTAAAGTAGCTATTTCTACAGAGGTTTGTATCGATCCAAATGACGTACACAGAAAAATAAACGTTGGTAAGAATAATTGATACAGCGACTAAGACACGAGAGGGCAGAGAAAGTCATGTGGATGAACAACGGTTCTTGCATGCGATCCGCCGCAAATTTCATATCACATTGGGGATATTTAACTTCCACTTAATTGAAGGAAATACGATTAAAGTGGCTTGACCTCACGTGACGTGACGTAACAAGTTTGTCGATGCCAAACTTTCCCTTCACGCTAACAGTTGCCAATCGGCGCAGAGCACAGGCGATTTTCTATTATTCTTCTACTGTGGTGTTCATTTGTTTTGTAAACACCTCGCAGGAAACACATTATTCAGTTCAAACAACTGATTATATGCATGGCCACCATTTGCTACACTGCTCTGTCACAACTTCGAACATAAATAATATTATATGATGGCATTGCGCACCTGTATGTCAACATTTCAGATTTAAATACTTACTTTGTTTAGACTTTAATTTTTATTTGTGCTTTCGTCAATTACTAGTGTATATTGCAAGGCAAAAGCTAAATAAAAAAATAAAGGTGGTTGGCATAGCAAAAGTTTGTGTACCATGTTTCAGTGAAGAAAGCATCACACACACGCAAATCAATCTAAATTTGCTTCTTTTTCATCAAATGCCAATCTGTGTATATAACAATAATATAATCAACATTTTCCTGGCACTTTCTCATTTTGGATCAATATTTGATACCAACGCAGCCTGCTGGCAATATTTACCTTTTCACATAAAAATAACAAAATGGATTGTTATCATAGAAAGTGGACTGTAAGACCAAACCAGTGGAAATATCCCGCTGCTATGTAAGCCCAGTAAAATGTGAAACAGACATAACCCACTCCAAGAGGTAGCAATAACTTGTATATTACATTATATTTGTTTTATTCCATTATTGTATTAGACTAAGGGTGTATTCATATAATTAGAATTGGTAGAATAAATATATTACTCACTTACTATGTAAGCCAAGTATTGTGATACTGAATGTAAACATTTTACGTGCTGCCAAACCTTTAACCAGAGAATTGCATGAGCAGCGCAAGTTGCTAGGGACTCATCAACTACTGCATAATAATGCACATTGGGAAAAAAATACTCAAATTTCCTGCCATTCTCTCTATTGCTTCTCAGGAAGGAGAAAAGAGGAAGAAAAATACTGCACTGCTGGTGATTATGGGACTACTCTACAGGGTGGAAGTTACTGCTTCAGCTGTACCTTAGCCAGGGATTTGTGGGACTTCTCTACAGGGTGGAAGTTACTGCTTCGGCTGTACCTTAGCCAGGGATTTGTGGGACTTCTCTACAGAGTGGAAGTTACTGCTTCAGCTGTACCTTAGCTAGGGATTTGTGGGACTTCTCTACAGGGTGGAAGTTACTGCTTCGGCTGTACATTAGCCAGGGATTTGTGGGACTTCTCTACAGAGTGGAAGTTACTGCTTCAGCTGTACCTTAGCTAGGGATTTGTGGGACTTCTCTACAGGGTGGAAGTTACTGCTTCAGCTGTACCTTAGCCAGGGATTTGTGGGACTTCTCTACAGGGTGGAAGTTACTGCTTCGGCTGTACCTTAGCCAGGGATTTGTGGGACTTCTCTACAGAGTGGAAGTTACTGCTTCGGCTGTACCTTAGCCAGGGATTTGTGGGACTTCTCTACAGAGTGGAAGTTACTGCTTCAGCTGTACCTTAGCTAGGGATTTGTGGGACTACTCTACAGGGTGGAAGTTACTGCTTCAGCTGTACCTTAGCCAGGGATTTGTGGGACTTCTCTACAGGGTGGAAGTTACTGCTTCGGCTGTACATTAGCCAGGGATTTGTGGGACTTCTCTACAGAGTGGAAGTTACTGCTTCAGCTGTACCTTAGCTAGGGATTTGTGGGACTTCTCTACAGAGTGGAAGTTACTGCTTCAGCTGTACTTTAGCCAGGGATTTGTGGGACTTCTGTACAGAGTGGAAGTTACTGCTTCGGCTGTACATTAGCCAGGGATTTGTGGGACTTCTCTACAGAGTGGAAGTTACTGCTTCGGCTGTACATTAGCCAGGGATTTGTGGGACTTCTCTACAGAGTGGAAGTTACTGCTTCAGCTGTACATTAGCCAGGGATTTGTAGGACTTCTCTACAGAGTGGAAGTTACTGCTTCAGCTGTACATTAGCCAGGGATTTGTGGGACTTCTCTACAGAGTGGAAGTTACTGCTTCGGCTGTACATTAGCCAGGGATTTGTGGGACTTCTCTACAGAGTGGAAGTTACTGCTTCAGCTGTACATTAGCCAGGGATTTGTAGGACTTCTCTACAGAGTGGAAGTTACTGCTTCGGCTGTACATTAGCCAGGGATTTGTAGGACTTCTCTATAGAGTGGAAGTTACTGCTTCGGCTGTACATTAGCCAGGGATTTGTGGGACTTCTCTACAGAGTGGAAGTTACTGCTTCAGCTGTACATTAGCCAGGGATTTGTAGGACTTCTCTATAGAGTGGAAGTTACTGCTTCAGCTGTACATTAGCCAGGGATTTGTAGGACTTCTCTACAGAGTGGAAGTTACTGCTTCAGCTGTACATTAGCCAGGGATTTGTAGGACTTCTCTACAGAGTGGAAGTTACTGCTTCGGCTGTACATTAGCCAGGGATTTGTAGGACTTCTCTACAGAGTGGAAGTTACTGCTTCAGCTGTACATTAGCCAGGGATTTGTAGGACTTCTCTACAGAGTGGAAGTTACTGCTTCGGCTGTACATTAGCCAGGGATTTGTGGGACTTCTCTACAGAGTGGAAGTTACTGCCTCGGCTGTACATTAGCCAGGGATTTGTGGGACTTCTCTATAGGGCGGAAGTTACTGCTTCGGCTGTACATTAGCCAGGGATTTGTGGGACTTCTCTATAGGGCAGAAGTTACTGCTTCGGCTGTACATTAGCCAGGGATTTGTGGGACTTCTCTACAGAGTGGAAGTTACTGCTTCAGCTGTACCTTAGCCAGGGATTTGTGGGACTTCTCTACAGAGTGGAAGTTACTGCCTCGGCTGTACATTAGCCAGGGATTTGTGGGACTTCTCTATAGAGTGGAAGTTACTGCTGCGGCTGTACATTAGCCAGGGATTTGTGGGACTTCTGTACAGAGTGGAAGTTACTGCCTCGGCTGTACATTAGCCAGGGATTTGTGGGACTTCTCTACAGAGTGGAAGTTACTGCTTCAGCTGTACCTTAGCCAGGGATTTGTGGGACTTCTCTACAGAGTCGAAGTTACTGCCTCGGCTGTACATTAGCCAGGGATTTGTGGGACTTCTCTATAGAGTGGAAGTTACTGCTTCGGCTGTACATTAGCCAGGGATTTGTGGGACTTCTCTATAGGGCGGAAGTTACTGCTTCGGCTGTACATTAGCCAGGGATTTGTGGGACTTCTCTACAGTGGTAGTTACTGCTTCGGCTGTACATTAGCCAGGGATTTGTGGGACTTCTCTACAGAGTGGAAGTTACTGCCTCGGCTGTACATTAGCCAGGGATTTGTGGGACTTCTCTACAGAGTGGAAGTTACTGCCTCGGCTGTACCTTAGCCAGGGATTTGTGGGACTTCTCTACAGGATGGAAGTTACTGCCTCGGCTGTACCTTAGCCAGGGATTTGTGGGACTTCTCTACAGGATGGAAGTTACTGCCTCGGCTGTACCTTAGCCAGGGATTTGTGGGACTTCTCTACAGGATGGAAGTTACTGCCTCGGCTGTACCTTAGCCAGGGATTTGTGGGACTTCTCTACAGGATGGAAGTTACTGCCTCGGCTGTACCTTAGCCAGGGATTTGTGGGACTTCTCTACAGGGCGGAAGTTACTGCTTCGGCTGTACCTTAGCCAGGGATTTGTGGGACTTCTCTATAGGGCGGAAGTTACTGCTTCGGCTGTACCTTAGCCAGGGATTTGTGGGACTTCTCTACAGGATGGAAGTTACTGCCTCGGCTGTACCTTAGCTAGGGATTTGTGGGACTTCTCTATAGGGCGGAAGTTACTGCTTCGGCTGTACCTTAGCCAGGGATTTGTGGGACTTCTCTGTAGGGCGGAAGTTACTGCTTCGGCTGTACCTTAGCCAGGGATTTGTGGGACTTCTCTATAGGGCGGAAGTTACTGCTTCGGCTGTACCTTAGCCAGGGATTTGTGGGACTTCTCTATAGGGCGGAAGTTACTGCTTCGGCTGTACCTTAGCCAGGGATTTGTGGGACTTCTCTATAGGGCGGAAGTTACTGCTTCGGCTGTACCTTAGCCAGGGATTTGTGGGACTTCTCTACAGAGTGGAAGTTACTGCTTCGGCTGTACCTTAGCCAGGGATTTGTGGGACTTCTCTACAGAGCGGAAGTTACTGCTTCGGCTGTACCTTAGCCAGGGATTTGTGGGACTTCTCTATAGAGTGGAAGTTACTGCTTCGGCTGTACATTAGCCAGGGATTTGTGGGACTTCTCTACAGAGTGGAAGTTACTGCTTCGGCTGTACATTAGCCAGGGATTTGTGGGACTTCTCTACAGAGTGGAAGTTACTGCTTCGGCTGTACATTAGCCAGGGATTTGTGGGACTTCTCTACAGAGTGGAAGTTACTGCTTCGGCTGTACATTAGCCACGGATTCTACATCACGAATGGAACAAATATCTACAGTACAATTATTGACAATAAAGAGCCGTTTCGTCAGAAAACAAAAATAATTGGTGTCAAATATTTGGAGTCATCTAACTTCTCGACCAATGGATATAAATGTTTTATTGTTTCATTAACTGTTGCACAAACATTGTGTGAACAATATGTAATGTATTTCTGCCTTAACTTGATTGAATTTGGTCATAATTTAATGTTAAAATGTCATGTAAAGTGTAATTCTTAAGAGGACACTGGTACCAAGATGGTCAAAAATCCAATTTTTTCAGAAAACATATTTTTGAAGAAATGTCATCTTCAACATGTCCAGAATATGACCATTAAATATTACATGTCAAATCCACCTGGAAATTGGTGTATTTCAAATTTATTTAGACTCTTGCAATACTTCCAGTCAGTGTGTTCCAAAACTTTAAATAGCTTTTTGTCCACAGGACAATTTTTGTGCTTTTGTGTAAACTGTTTCGCAGTAAATATTGATGGATAAAGTTGAAATTTTCAGGATATGTAGAGTATAACTTGTTAAAGAAAACTGTACATTGGCTTGTTGTTCAGACTCATACATAAAAGTGTATGCTTTATTTTGCTTCGCATTTATTAGTAATATTTCTTTTTATTCTACTCCAAACAGAAAAGAATCATATTTCTAATAAATATTAATATTTTGGAAAAGCAATGTGCAGTTTTATTGCATAAGCATAGAAAAATTAGCATACAAAATTTCTGGCCTCTAATTTAACCCTAAACTGCAAAAAGTATACCTTTTATTACTATTCAATTCTTTCCAAAAAACAAACAATTTTTAGTTTGAAAACCATTTAATATAGAACAGTGAAACTTATTCCAACAGAATATATGGCACCCGCAACTTAATCTAAAAATTGTATTAAAATTGGTTAATTAGGGAACAAAGTCGATTTGATACCAGAGCATCCCCTTAAGAGATTTGGCAACATTAAATTGTGACTCAAGTTATATGAATTAAGGTAGAAAAGGCATTACAGCATTGTTCACACAAGTTTGTGCGACAATAAGTGAAACAATAAACCATTTATATCTATTCATCAGGAAGCTAGATGGCTCCATATATTTGACACAAATTATTTTATCTTTTTCTTGGTGGAACGGCTCTTTACTGACAATAATTGTATTGGACATAATTGTTCCACTTGTCATGTAGAATCAGTGGTTAATGTCTGGCAGAAGCAGAAACTTCCACCCTGTACATATGCACAAAGCCCCACAGTGTATGGAACAGTAACGTCCCTTCTGAGGCAACACACAGAACAACGTTTGTGGGTTCTAAGTAATGACAGAGGCCAACGCCACACACACTTGCTCTATGCGTGCTCCAACAATGAGTCAACACACAAAATATGCCCTTTTTAAAGCATTTTCTTGAGATTTCTTTTGCAGCACTATAGATACTTTACTTAGTGTAATTGTATCTGATTGTTAATTCATTTACTTGCTTATGCTTTGAACTGGATAAAGTTTGTTTTATTGTGGTTTACTAATAGTTTATTTGTGTCAAACCAAATGCTTTACTGACTGAATCTGACATGACTTTTCACTAGTATTATTGGCGCTTTGTGGTTAAATCCTTTAGAAATACGGAAAAGAGCAAAGGCACATTGTATCGGAAGGGAGGGGCTTGCCACCATAGAACTAAGATTAACCCTAGAGAAACAGTATCATGTCAACTCACCGTGGGTACGCAGGGATGGCTGGGCGAGATGAAATCCAGTCCTCGACTGCCAATTCCATTGAAGCAGGTCTTCACGTTCTGCATAAACTTTCGCCTAATTGCTTTTAATGAGTAGACACACAGTGCGCTGTATGAACTAGGTTTGCTAGAAACCTCCCCCTCTGATTGGTCACTTTCAGAGAACACGGCAAACAACACATCATCTTGTGCAGTGATACCCAGGTCAGAAGCGAGGTCTGAACCTGGTTTCCCCACATACGCTGCTTGAACTAAGTTGTATTTTTTTCCACCTTCACTAATACAGTCAATTGGAATTTCTGTGTAGGAATAATAGTTTTCGTCATCGTGACAAACACGCACCAACTTGGAGATAAACGGAGATGGAATGGTGTACTTCATCTGGGTTGTAAGAAAGTAACTGAAGCCTTCGGAACTGAAACCGTATACGTAATTTATAGGATAACGCTCCCTTGCAAGGGAATTTACAAACATGCGGGTTCCTGTAGTCACAGCAGTCTCTGCTATCATAAACATCCTATCTTTCTCCAGACTCCTGGATGAGACAGCCGGCACCTCCGATCTGTAAGGTGAGTTACCTGTATAAGTCACACCCACATACATCACTTGGGTCACGGGAGGTTTCGGAGGTCCAGGCGCTATGAATGCCACCGTCGATGCAGTAGAATTGTTTGCTACTACAGCTTCTCGAACTACTTGTGCCACATCTGAGATATTGTGCAGGTTTCTCACCGAGCAGATGCCCTGGAACAAGCTGCCACACGAGATCAGCCTCGTGGTCGTATAGTCAATCACAAGAGCTTTATTTACATTGTCCGTGGGCTTCTTTAGGACAGTAGTGGGACAGTCTAATGTGGAGCACTCTGGAGAATCATCTTTGGGGCCCGTCACTTCACTCATTACCAGGTCCAAGTCAGGAGAGAGTTGATAGAGACGGTTGACTGCTCCGATGAACACTCTTCCAGTATTTTTGTCCACCACCAGATGATTGAAGCGTTCGGTGGTTTCATCACTGTAAGTTCGGACTATGTTGGCAGACGCTTGGATCACCAGCACCTGCCACAGGCCAAGTCCTAGCACCACAAGCGCCGCACCTTGCATCCTGCTTCTTCACCACTCACCTCCACGCGTCACGTCATATGGAGCCCCTGCAACATTGCACAAGTGTCAGTGTCAATACCATACTCATCATACAAACTAACTGCAAATTAACCATCTCAAAAAATTGTAAAATATTTATCCCATTTCAATATACAAATAAACTAACCAGGCTCATCATTATTTGACTATGTTATGTCTTCATTTTCACTAAGTATGTTAAGAGTTTCTTATAAATACAAAACTGGCATGTGTAAGGCAAACTTTCACAGATGCAGCATGGAAATCAAAGTGCTTGATTCATAAAAACTGTCGGCCAAACTCCCGCAGACCAACCCCGTCAAAAATGAATAAAATGGCATATGAAAGTTACTCTAGAGTGTTTCCCATAGTCGAAACGCTCACCAATATTGCATCAGAATAAGATACTTATTGTCGACTTTGGTCACCTGTAGTAGGTGTTTATGTTACGGCTGGGAATGTTTGGGAGCGAGCGCCATGTTAGCTTAGCTTTGGTTAGGTGTAGGTTAGTTTTTTAGGTTCGAGGATCAAATCGAGAAAGGTGAGGGACAAGGAGAGTGTAGAGGAGGACAGAAGAGGCGAAGCGTACAGAAACAGCGTTTCAATGTCTTTTCGTGAGCGTTATCTCTAAAATGTTCGGTTTTTTGCGGAACTTTGGGAGCATTTTTGGCGGTTTGAAGCATTTTTGGAAGCTAGAATTTTGGGTACATATTTACACGTGCCTAACAGATATTTTTGGATACAAATATTTTTTTCGACGGGTTTGGTATGAGGAACTTTGCCCAAACTGTCTGTGACAAACTCTGTAAAAAGTATAATTTTAACAAATTGCTATTTCCATCTAGCATGTTAATCTATGTTCAACATGTTATGTCTTCAGTTTTAGTAAATATATTAAGTTTCTTATAAATACAAAATTAGCATGCTTAAAATGGAACATACAAATGTGCGTGTTTGATTTATAAATGTGAAGCACAAACACTAAGAAGGATAATTTGAACGCTGCTATTTCCATGTACACACGAGTAAGTAAAGCACTTTCACCACCACAATTGTAAGGAACTTCACAGAACATCTCTCAGCAGTTACGTGGCTATCTTCTCCAGAGAACCGAAATACACAGTTGTTATGACTGAACCATACACTTATTCCAGCAGTTTCACACACGCTAGGTGTACCTATATTACTTCAAATATGTATGTACATACTAGCGCTACTTGGTGTACCATTGGTGCGAGAAAAAAACCTAACCTATACGCCCGTACTTCGTGGCCCGAATACAATTTGAAGTTGCACAATTACATTACCTATATTATAACAATATGGAGCCACTGTTCTTCATGCTCTTTTACGTGGCTCCGAAAATGTTATTCTTAGTTACATACCAGCTGTATAGGAAAGAAGGCTCATTCCACACTAACTAAAAATCGATGGCAGGCCTGCATTGGCCTCGCCTATTTACTCACATACGCCAGGGCTGATAACGGGGTAAACACGGCGGATGTCGTAGTAAAAAAAAAACAAAAAAAAACATGAAAATACATAGTATATTTACGGAATTGCCTGTCGGCCATTAGAATAATATCGACTGCAATTCCTGATGAAATGTTCATAAAACTACAAGCTCTGCTGCGGCGAAAACTTTAACTATGAGCAAAGCGAACGAAAGTCCCTTGTAAAGAATCGAACACTAACCTATCTTGCATACCGATCCATGGAAACGAGATGTAAACATGTAACGTTCTTATTGGAGAGGGGTGGGGGCTTGCAAAAGTTTATTCACGGCAAAAACTCAATTCTAAGCATATATAAAAGTATTTAATCACATGAACTCCGCTTAACACAAACACTTTCACTGAAATTGACCTTTGGTCGCTGCTGGAACGCGCTGCAAGGTATTTGTATCTCAAGTTCGACACAATACAATTTTTAACAAAAAAAATCGTGAAAGGCGAAGTACTAGAGAGGAACAAAATGGAGTACACTGCACCTCTCTGCACTTTAACTGAGCCACACTTCTTCTATCACTAATGCAGAATTAGGTATATAAACTGAGAAATCAGTCACCATGATGTAAAACAATTAACACATAAGGTAACGGTAGCTTTAATGGCATGTGATCGAATATGCGTTTCGAAGAATATTGAACCGGTATGAGTAAATCATAAAAACAATTCAAAAACTTTTCACTGAAGGCTTGGTCACCACTAAGTTTATCGCTTTCACTCACATTTTAGGTAATATTAACGCATTTATGCACGTACACAACACTAACATTCACAGATGTCCATGGAGAACGCCGACGCTGTCTTCGCGTGGGCCACACAAACACAATTTCGGGGCGACATCCAGTCGCCAGAGAACACCAGGAGGCACAGAGGATTCGAGATTATTCACATATAGGACTTACGTAGCAAATTATTTCAAATGATAATGATAAACTGATGATGATGTACATAAACAAATACTCATGTCTGTCACAACCCACCTTCACTGCGTTACGCCTCTCCAGACAATGTTCCCCACTAGTTGCTCGGATAGCAAATCTTAGACTTTGCTTTCATTCATCACATGCACACGTCACGGAAAGCATGAAAACCTAGAGACAAAATGAAAGCAGATGCACTATTGAGCGGACAAACATATAACACTACCACCCATGCAGTCACCTATTCTTCACTCGACTGAATGACAGAGCTGGCGAGTGAGCGGTGCTTGCTGAGACACTGAACCACGTACAGGATCCGCGAGGCTACATGGCGCATGCGCACAACGTTCCTTGGAATGTTGCCTTCAGAAGGATAGAGAGCGAACTACTAACGCAGACAAAAATATCGCTCTACCCACGACATCGCGTCCAACTGAGCTACCTGCGGATTCAAATGAAGTAACACCAAAGCGCAAGCGGAGCATAAGTCTACATTTTATTGACATATTACTGCACGTGAATTGACTACAACCGTGCACCATCGTTATATGGTAGATTTAACATCACAGCAACAGGATCCATCCCTTTCTGAGCTGAACTATGCGTAACTGATGCTCATGCTGATGATGTGTCATATCGGACGAATGAATGAAATGAAATGGCTGAAATGATGCTCAAATGAGCCCGAGGTCCATGGTAGGGAAAAACCTCGGAAAAAAAACCTTACCCGGATAACTTACCCTCACCGAGATTAGAACTCGCGACGATAACAACAACAATAACAACAACAACAATAATAATAATAATAATAATAATAATAATAATAATAATAATAATAATAATAATAATAATAATAATAATAATAATAATAATAATAATAATAATAATAATAATAATAATAATAATAATAATAATAACAATAATAGTAATAATAGGAGTAATAGTAATAATAGTACTAATAATACCTATAATAATAAAATAATAACAAAAATAATTAATATTCGTCCCGTGGCCCCAGAACCCAATTGGGCCGTTGGCCGATCTCACGCCCACCTACGGCAGAAGTAGGTGTGCATTCCCGTCGATACAGCGATGTGGTGTTGCCAGTACCATGTCTTCCTTGACGGAATTTTAGCCTTCATGTCTGGGAATGCTACCTATCGCAGCTCCTTAATTTCCTCACTCTGCTATGTGGGCATCGGGGCTATAAACGGAGCTTAAACTCCACACTCATAGAGGTGGAATCGAGCCCAGGCGCATTCTTGTGGGGGGGGGGGCCAGAGAATTTTTCAGTTTATTTAATATTAATCCAGAAATAGTTGCATGACACATTTCGTTTTAGATAGAAAGTGAATAGAGCAAACCACATTGATAGTCAGGTGTCAACTACTCACGTGGGAAACGGTCAAATTGTGCAATTATTTCTCAGTTACATTCCCTGAGTAGAAGTAGTACTCTTAATTTCAGTTTTATTTATGTAGACTTTCTGTTTCTTTTGCTCCAAAAATAGTTCAGTCCTTCTAATTAAAAAAATTAATTTAAGTACCTTTATGTTGCGCAAGTTTTTAGCTAATCAAACAGCACATACAGTTTTAAGCTTCGCTCAGCATGACAATATTGTTTTCGTTGTTTTAAATAGCACTAATTTTAGACAAAATGGAACTGTTCAACCTTTAATTTATGTATATAGCAACACAAATCTAAATATATCACATTTAAACAATAATTTCACCATCGTTGATGCAAGTTTAGTTATAAAACTCTCTTCCAATAATAATTTTACGTACCAGGAAACGGAGAACTTCATGAAATGTATTCCAGGTGCGACCATTCTCTAAGCCGGGATTACCATATGGTGCACCTAGGTATAAAATATGGCCACTTCATAAAACACTGTTTAGGAAATAAACAAATGTGTTAGCATCTACTGCAGAAATGTTGTCCAGTTTAATATTACGGAAAACGCTCAAGGTTCAGAATATAACAGGTAATAGCCGCAAGCTAACCAGGACCCACTGTTGCCAACTGTCGCTACTTGTAGCGTATCTACATATGTTAGCCACAGGTTTACTCTTGTAGCACCTAGTGGCCACACTGAGCGGGGTGACAGGCATACAGGAGGTAACAGCTGCAAGCTAGCCAGGACCCACTGTTGCCAACTGTCGCTACTTGTAGCGTATCTACATATGTTAGCCACAGGTTACTCTTATAGCACCTAGTGGCCACACTGAGCGGGGTGACAGGCATGCAGGAGGTAACAGCTGCAAGCTAGCCAGGACCCACTGTTGCCAACTGTCGCTACTTGTAGCGTATCTTATCTACATATGTTAGCCACAGGTTTACTCTTGTAGCACCTAGTGGCCACACTGAGAGGGGTGACAGGCATGCAGGAGGTAACAGCTGCAAGCTAGCCAGGACCCACTGTTGCCAACTGTCGCTACTTGTAGCGTATCTTATCTACATATGTTAGCCACAGGTTTACTCTTGTAGCACCTAGCGGCCACACTGAGCGGGGTGACAGGCATACAGGAGGTAACAGCTGCAAGCTAGCCAGGACCCACTGTTGCCAACTGTCGCTACTTGTAGCGTATCTTATCTACATATGTTAGCCACAGGTTTACTCTTGTAGCACCTAGTGGCCTCACTGAGCGGGGTGACAGGCATGCAGGAGGTAACAGCTGCAAGCTAGCCAGGACCCACTGTTGCCAACTGTCGCTACTTGTAGCGTATCTACATATGCTAGCCACAGGTTTACTCTTGTAGCACCTAGTGGCCACACTGAGCGGGGTGACAGGCATACAGGAGAGTAGGGTATATATAGCGACTCTGGCTCAAGAAGTGGCATAAGTGACATGTTCCCTTTGGCTCAATTAGCATAACAATACACCCCCCCTCCCCCCTCCCCCCTCCCCCCCCCACATGTGGGAATTTCCAAAAGGCAATAGCGACTCTGGCTCACTTAGCATAAATGTCCCATTAATCAAATCCACCCCTCCCCACCTCCCCCTCCCCTCCCCCCTTAAGTGACATGGGTATTTCTTTGGACACGTGGGAATTCCGAAAACAGAGAGGGTGGATGGTCTGTCGCGATCAGGATGACAAAGGAAGTGTAATTTATGACCCCCCGTCCCCCCTGACCCTCCTATTCTAGTGTCTGCATGTGTTTTCGAATGTGACAGTTGGAAATGTTCCCCTCTGACAGTTTTGAAAAGAACACGATACAACTTGCAAGGGGGCGAGCATAGAGGATGACAAAGGAAGGGAAACAGAGAGGGCGGATGGTCTGTCGCGAATAGGATGACAAAGGAAGGATAATTAATGACCCCCCGTCCCCCCTGACCCTCCTATTCTAGTGTCTGCAGGTGTTTTCGAAAGAAGAACGCGAGGGTAAGAAACCCTACAATGAATGGCCCCTTTCAGATCTTGATATATTTATGTGACAGTTGGAAATGTTTCCCTCTGACAGTTTTGAAAAGAACAAGGCTTCATCTTGCAAGGGGGCGAGCATAGACATCCCCATTTTCCTGTCTGAACAGGCCTAGTGTTTTTCTCTTAACAAAGCAGCCAAAGATCGCCCACCTGCAGGAAGAAACCTTTTCAATAGCGAAAGAATACTTCTGTATTGACACGAGGACCACCCATGTGGTTCCCCACTGAGAGGGTTCCCTGCCTTCCCTCACAATGACCGTATTGTGCGGAAATGGCCATCCAACCCCCCCCAACACTTCAATGCGTTCCCACACAGTGGGGACAAAAGGAAACCTGTAACATAACTCTTAGCAGAAAAAACAAACTTGCAGTTCGACATAACGAAACTTTTACTGATCAAAATCTACCCCCCACACACGCATTCTTCCGAAGAAAAACCTATTCTCACTGAAATTTTCGGACCGCACACATCTTTGACTTTGCACTATCCATTAAGCGGAAGGGTAACTCATTCTCCCTATTGTACTTGCAGGTGGCTGCTTCAAGCATTATTTAAGCATTGACAATGACGACAAAAAGTTAAGGGGTTTCTCTTACACATAGAGGCAAAGACAGCAACAGTATTGTATTGAGAAAGGACAGTGTTGTTTGCTTCTTAGGGAGCATCGCCCAATAACGTTATTTTATACTTGCAACATTCATTTTGTGTATAGTATCATGTTCGACGATCAGAGAGGCTGTTTCTCGTTTCTTTCAAGCAAATTTAAGCTTTGACAACATGTTACTTAAGCTGAAAATATTGTCTCGTCTGTTACCCTCACGCAACTTTCTCTACTCTTGCCCTAACAATTATTACAAAATGTTATTTGCACTAACATCTTCGTGTTAGCTGAGATAAACGTTTTCACAAATTATCTCCCTGCTTATTTCCTTTTATGTGCAAGGAGGTATATTAGAGTAAGGAAGGCTTTGTGTACTGATCAAAAGCTACATGCAATTCTACTGAAAAAGCATTCACAAGGGAATTTTTTTGGGTCCATCCACATCTCTTGACTTCGCATTTGTTTATGTTCCCAAAACTCAACTAAAATCATGGAAATATCTCCAAAAAATCATACAGGCACACACACATACTCACACGTAAACACACACACACACACATACACCCCGCACACATGCACACAAATACACATGCACACCTACACACATGAATGCACAACCACACACACATACACACACACACACACACACACACACACACACACAAACAGACATACATACATACGCGCAAACACACGCACAAAACCGCATAAGCTTCATTTATAATTTCCTTAAATTAAGGACTTTATGTTAGCCAATGCATCACTTTTCACAAGGATACTCTACTCAGTTTTCTTTGTGAAATATCCGGGTGTTTAAGAGGACACTTATTTATACATTTATTTTCTTGTTTATAGTATCTTACGAGATTACTATGCTTGTTTAATCCTAGCAAGTAATATTTTTTAAATCGCACCAAAGAATAACGATACCACAATGCAGGAACAGTAAGCACCCGAGGAACGTAGCTGAATCATTGAACCATCAGCAATACAGGTTTCAAAGTAATGGGCAAATTTCAAACACTAAGTAATATCTCGCCTTATTATTAGTTTCTTTATTGACAAATTCGAGAGTTCTGGTCAAAGTAATTACTGCAATAACACATGTTAACATATATAATAACCCCTTTCAATCATACAGAAAATTCTTTTGACTTCATTTCTACATAAACACAAATATTAAAAATCTGATGTGTTACACTCACGTGACTTCTACCCTCTTGTACTTCCCATTCTTACAAAATCTTATTCCTATATCTTCTTCGTGTTAGTTGAGATAAACATTTGTACAAATTATCTTATTGCTTATTTCCTTGCAGGTGCAAGGAGAATGTTAGAATACTGCAGGCTTTTCTGCCATAGTCTAATGTTTAAAAGCTTTGAGATTCTGTTGTCTTTGCACACTTAAGATATAAAAAATGAACAACAATGATCCATTTCACGAAAGTTCTAAGTTTTTCCGAAACTCACACACATAACAAGGAAATAGTCTAATGTTTAAAAGCTTTGAGATTCTGTTGTCTTTGCACACTTAAGATATAAAAAATGAACAACAATGATCCATTTCACGAAAGTTCTAAGTTTTTCCGAAACTCACACACATAACAAGGAATATCTCCGAAATGATTCACACTACAAGAAAATTTATTCAGTCGAAAATTGTGTATTTTAGCAAGATCTATATTCTCTATAGTATGATTTGGTCCATCTCTAACGGTTTACCAGTTATGCAAAAGTTGCCCAGAATAAATACGACTACAGGGGCTTCACCCAGAAAATTCAAGAAATTAATAAACGTATGACATTGTAATCAAATCGTTAGAGCAATTTCCAAGAAAGTCAAAATTTTCGAAAAATGTTCCATGTAAAGGGTAGTTAAGGGGGATATTTTCTTTTCAAATTCTTCGTGGCGCATCCTTGAAAGACATTAAACTTAAATACTAACTTTGGTTTAACCGACTTTTCGTTTTGAGTTATGCTGAGCACAGACTGACACACACACACACACACACACACACACATGCCTACACATACACACACACACACATTAGACATGCACACACACGCACACATACACACACGAGCATACACACACATACACACACTCACACACGCGCAGACACCCACACTTACACACATACACTCACACACATGCACCCCAAGCACACACATACACGCACCTTTTTGTAAACCTGCTTTTTTGGATTCAGGGGGCCTCGAACATATATTTCCGGTGAAATCTTGACTTCGAATTTTTGGGTGGAGTACGTTACTTCCCCTATTGACCAGTAGAGAAAGTAAAAATAGAGGTTGCGACAACTGAGCATAAAAAATACACAACGCTAATTTCATTTCAATATATGAAACTCCTGATATTATTCTTTGTTATCAAATGATTAAAAATTGAAGAGACAGAATAATGAAAATTTCATTCATCTTACCCTTGCTATTGAATAAAGTTAGTGAATGAGACCTGATGCTCTGAAATTATTTATTTTTTCTCAAGTAGTAATAGATAAGGGGTTAATAAAATCTCAACAGGAACTTTTTGTCACTAGATGTAAGTTTATTTAATAAGTTTGCCGGTTTATAGCAGGTTTGTATAAAACAATTGTACTATTAAATCTTACAATCCAGAGGCTTTTAAGGGGAGAATATGTTTGGAAACAACTCAAAGAATGAGTGAAAACTGCGTACCAATATTCATTACAAATACAAACCAAAACGGATAAGTGGGGCTTGTAGACAGAATACAAAACGAGCTCTATGGTGTTAAAGGAAATTAAAGGCGCAAAACTCCTTATGTGACTTAATCCCTGGGAATGACTGATGGTAGCATGGAGATGGGAACAATAACAATGATAATGAATAGGAATCCCGCCAGCCTATATTTTAAACATTTTGTTCGGTGTTATTCATCTTTATTTTTTTTATTGAAGCATAACATTTCTTGTCATTTCTTACTGAACCTTCAGCATTCAGTTCATTGAATAAGAAAAGAGAATAAAGACATCTTTCAGATGTTCATACATTCATTTTAAATTACATTAAAGGTTGGCTTTGTCACTTTCATTATAAAACAAGCTATTATGTATATCATTTCACAGTATCCAAATATTGGAAAGAAAGCTAACTTCATAGTTTAGCCAATAGAAACAAAGTTCGGCGGGCGGGGGGTAGCTGTTTCTACTACGCAGCTGCACAGGTGTGGTGGGGGGAAAGCATTCTAACCTATAAAAGGGTACACCGGCCGCAGGAGTGATTGCAGTTCTAGAGGGCGAAACATCAGTTGGCATTTACACATCACTGCAACAATAACATACATTCCATAATGGCAGGTAAGCCCATTTTATTATACTTTAAAGAAACATTTTGGTGTCTTTCTACGAGTGAAAGTCATTAAATAGGAACAAAATACGCAGAAAAAAGTTTTTATATGTTAAATGGCATGTATTTCCTTACAATGGACTTGAAATTATCAGCTCATCATTCATTGCCTTTACACATTGAAAGATTAAGTCAAAGTGGAAATCCGAACTAACGATGAAATTGCCAAATGTAGGAAAACACGATAACTTTTTTTTCCCACTATTCATTAAATGTTTTCTTTTGTTGTTATTTTTATTATTATTCTTTTATTCTTTTGTAGGAAACATCGACAGGGCAAATGAATCTAACACGAGCATCAATGGCTCGCCCCCTGGACGTTGCACAACACGACTTGACAAAGTTACAATGCCAGTTAGGCCCAATAAATGCAGTTGTGATAGTTGTAAAAATATTTCATCACTGAAAAGTCTACTGGGGGAAATTCAAGGTAAGAATTATTAAATATTGAAATGCTAGTTTATATTGTTCCTTATTTGTCTCATTGTAGGAATTCCATCGTAAGCAATTTTTGTGTACATTCTGTCTTCCAGCGTTAGCATTTCAGCTCCAAACCATATGTTCAATCGAAATATCATATATGATATTTTGTTTTTCATCATTCATCTGACTTATAGTATCCCTTTTAATACTCTCTTCTTCATATCAAAGTGACTTATCTCAAATAATCTGTCTCTAAGCCAAAAACATTTTCTTTTATACCTGAATTAAATATAGTCTTTTATTCAATCTTTAATAAATGTTCACTTGCTGAATATGAATATCCACTTCAAATATTATAACACCATTAATTAATTTTTTTGTTTCATCTTACTTCAGGCCCATATGAACCAATGGACCTTTCATTGAATCGCCAGCCTAAGGAGCAGCACACCATGAGACCTTCACAATCAGCTTTACACAGAGAATCAGCGCAAAAGAGGGAATTATACCATAAATCACTTTGCGATTGCAAGATCGCTAATCAAGCTGGAAAGAGCACATCTTCTTCAATATCGCAGAGTAATAAGCAGTCGCATGAAAACACCCATCAGATTACAGATGAACAATTATATCAACAACGCAAGTACAGCTGGGAACCTTCAAATAAAAGATGTCATACTCATACAAGGGAGCAATTCAACAGCCCGCAGCAAAGAACTCAACAAAACTTAAAGGAATTGATCGAAAACAAGACAAGGATATGTATTCATACCTGTGAAACTATGAAATGTGATACTTTGAAAATTGCCATAGAACTTATTTTATAATTCAATAAGATTTCTTAGAACAGATAACCAGCTCTTATTGAGATACGTTATTGACTTTGGCAGGGACTCTAGGTCATATCTAACGACAGTAACAATCATTCATCATGTAATTCATGCTTAGCCTGCAGAGTCGCAGTTATCAGAAGTAACAGGTATTCTATTTTATTCCAAGGGCGGAAAAACAGCGTGATAGACACAGAGAGAGAGAGAGAGAGAGAGACTGCCCGTTATGTGCAGGTGTTTTACCATATTTATGAATTCTGAATAATATCCACAGGCATTTAGCCTGAAGCAGTATCTACTTATATTGTGAAATCATCAATTATGTTGAAATGTAAAACGATTTTGATTCATTTAATAAAATTTATGAATAGAAATATCAGCGTTATCATTTAACCTGTCGTAACCTATCCTAGCCTAAGCAAGCCTACCCTATCCAAATTTAGCCTATCTTAACTAGGAATGCATGCAGGAATAACATAATGCATGATATAAATTAACAAAAGAACATAATTACAATCAGATAATTTTATTTAACTTATAAAGATGAATACACTACCATTACCATTCAGAAAGCAAGCATATACTATTGAAAGACAATACATATATATTCATTTCATTTCTTAATCATTCAATGATGCCAGTCGATTTCAGTTCATTGATAATTCCTTGAATTTCCTTATAGTGATTCTGTCCGGTCGATTCTTGTGACATGATTAATAATCGTAAACGTTTTACTAATTCATTTGGATCGAACCAAGGATATTCCATGCGAAAAGCAGCACTTGATGAAGGAGCATCTTGCATGTTATCGGAGACTTGGAGATTATTACTTTCTTCCAATGAAGTCATGTTTCCAGATGTTTTTACAAGGACGCTTAGCGTTGATTTTCCATCTTCATTATTAGATGTTTCATCAATCCCAGACTTTTCACTCTCTTGCAACGGAAATGCCCCTGATTCAGAATTAGCTATATTGTTCACAGGAGCATTAGAAACTTCTTTCTTGCATACTTTATTATGGCGTTCAAGCCTACTTGTTGTCCTATTCTTTAAAGTCTGCCCACACTCACAGCATTTGAGGAAACGATGCTTTCCAAGACTAATATATGAAAAATTAAGTCTTGCATATTTTGAGCAATACAACCTTTTACTGTGATCACTCATAGTGAAATGCAGCTGAAGCTGACAATAACCGTTTTAAGCAAAAGTTAGAGATGCTCGATATTTTATACATTGATTGTTCATATGTCAAATATAAACTCGCAACAATGCAAAACAATTTAGTGTAAGCAGACACCCTAAGTAACCACGGGTGACCAAGGGTGACCAAGGGTGACCATGGGTGACCAAGGGTGACCATGGGTGACCACGGGTGACCAAGGGTGACCATGGGTGACCACGGGTGACCAATGGTGACCAAGGGTGACCATGGGTGACCAAGGGTGACCAAGGGTGACCAAGGGTGACCATGGGTGACCAAGGGTGACCACGGGTGACCAAGGGTGACCATGGGTGACCACGGGTGACCAAGGGTGACCATGGGTGACCACGGGTGACCAAGGGTGACCATGGGTGACCACGGGTGACCAAGGGTGACCAAGGGTGACCATGGGTGACCAAGGGTGACCAAGGGTGACCAAGGGTGACCATGGGTGACCACGGGTGACCACGGGTGACCAAGGGTGACCATGGGTGACCACGGGTGACCATGGGTGACCACGGGTGACCAAGGGTGACCATGGGTGACCACGGGTGACCACGGGTGACCACGGGTGACCATGGGTGACCACGGGTGACCACGGGTGACCACGGGTGACCAAGGGTGACCATGGGTGACCACGGGTGACCAAGGGTGACCACGGGTGACCAAGGGTGACCATGGGTGACCACGGGTGACCAAGGGTGACCATGGGTGACCAAGGGTGACCAGATTAGGTGACCACGGGTGACCAAGGGTGACCATGGGCGACCACGGGTGACCAAGGGTGACCATGGGTGACCACGGGTGACCAAGGGTGACCATGGGTGACCAAGGGTGACCAGATTAGGTGACCAAATAGGTGGCCCGTGACCCAAGCACGTACGTGAGCAAAATAAGTGCAAGCTAATGTGAGACTATCAAACATTCAAAATATATAACCTAAACCTAACCTAAGCTAACATAATGTTACCTGAACCTGTTTGCTTGAATCTACACACTGTAACTATTTTAATTGAGGATTTCATTCTGCTTGCACCAACAAATATAACATTACCTAAGCTGAATTCTTCTATTTCAAACTTTTATTCTTGTAACACATGCACTAAGTCATCCCATCCCATACAAATATTCAATTTCCGTATAACATAGTCTAATCTACTCTTAATGTGTTTCATGTCTCTTAAGACACGATTCAACATTCAGAGAACAATGTCTCAGGTCGATTCTATAGACACAATTAACAAATCATTTCTGGAAAGTAATGTTATTCCACTATTCTTCCATACATCACCCCTACAGGTTATTCACACCAATCAGATAAACATATATCCTACACTCACCTAACTCTAATCTAAATTCAAGCAAACTATTAAGAGAATGCTATTGTATTGTAGATGCTCTGATGAAGTCAATGTGATCATTTCCTCTCATATACAAGTATTCAATACTCTGAACACCAAACCTGGCTTAATATTCTTGATGGCACATAAAATAAATCACAATTAATTATCTTGAGAGCAAGGTGTTTCGATTATCTTCTGGCGTGCTTGATTTTATGTGCTATCAAGAATATTAAGCCAGGTTTGGTGTTCAGAGTATTGAATACTTGTATATGAGAGGAAATGATCACATTGACTTCATCAGAGCATCTACAATACAATAGCATTCTCTTAATAGTTTGCTTGAATTTAGATTAGAGTTAGGTGAGTGTAGGATATATGTTTATCTGATTGGTGTGAATAACCTGTAGGGGTGATGTATGGAAGAATAGTGGAATAACATTACTTTCCAGAAATGATTTGTTAATTGTGTCTATAGAATCGACCTGAGACATTGTTCTCTGAATGTTGAATCGTGTCTTAAGAGACATGAAACACATTAAGAGTAGATTAGACTATGTTATACGGAAATTGAATATTTGTATGGGATGGGATGACTTAGTGCATGTGTTACAAGAATAAAAGTTTGAAATAGAAGAATTCAGCTTAGGTAATGTTATATTTGTTGGTGCAAGCAGAATGAAATCCTCAATTAAAATAGTTACAGTGTGTAGATTCAAGCAAACAGGTTCAGGTAACATTATGTTAGCTTAGGTTAGGTTTAGGTTATATATTTTGAATGTTTGATAGTCTCACATTAGCTTGCACTTATTTTGCTCACGTACGTGCTTGGGTCACGGGCCACCTATTTGGTCACCTAATCTGGTCACCCTTGGTCACCCATGGTCACCCTTGGTCACCCGTGGTCACCCATGGTCACCCTTGGTCACCCGTGGTCGCCCATGGTCACCCTTGGTCACCCGTGGTCACCTAATCTGGTCACCCTTGGTCACCCATGGTCACCCTTGGTCACCCGTGGTCACCCATGGTCACCCTTGGTCACCCGTGGTCACCCTTGGTCACCCGTGGTCACCCATGGTCACCCTTGGTCACCCGTGGTCACCCGTGGTCACCCGTGGTCACCCATGGTCACCCGTGGTCACCCGTGGTCACCCGTGGTCACCCATGGTCACCCTTGGTCACCCGTGGTCACCCATGGTCACCCGTGGTCACCCATGGTCACCCTTGGTCACCCGTGGTCACCCGTGGTCACCCATGGTCACCCTTGGTCACCCTTGGTCACCCTTGGTCACCCATGGTCACCCTTGGTCACCCTTGGTCACCCGTGGTCACCCATGGTCACCCTTGGTCACCCGTGGTCACCCATGGTCACCCTTGGTCACCCGTGGTCACCCATGGTCACCCTTGGTCACCCGTGGTCACCCTTGGTCACCCATGGTCACCCTTGGTCACCCTTGGTCACCCTTGGTCACCCATGGTCACCCTTGGTCACCATTGGTCACCCGTGGTCACCCATGGTCACCCTTGGTCACCCGTGGTCACCCATGGTCACCCTTGGTCACCCATGGTCACCCGTGGTTACTTAGGGTGTCTGCTTACACTAAATTGTTTTGCATTGTTGCGAGTTTATATTTGACATATGAACAATCAATGTATAAAATATCGAGCATCTCTAACTTTTGCTTAAAACGGTTATTGTCAGCTTCAGCTGCATTTCACTATGAGTGATCACAGTAAAAGGTTGTATTGCTCAAAATATGCAAGACTTAATTTTTCATATATTAGTCTTGGAAAGCATCGTTTCCTCAAATGCTGTGAGTGTGGGCAGACTTTAAAGAATAGGACAACAAGTAGGCTTGAACGCCATAATAAAGTATGCAAGAAAGAAGTTTCTAATGCTCCTGTGAACAATATAGCTAATTCTGAATCAGGGGCATTTCCGTTGCAAGAGAGTGAAAAGTCTGGGATTGATGAAACATCTAATAATGAAGATGGAAAATCAACGCTAAGCGTCCTTGTAAAAACATCTGGAAACATGACTTCATTGGAAGAAAGTAATAATCTCCAAGTCTCCGATAACATGCAAGATGCTCCTTCATCAAGTGCTGCTTTTCGCATGGAATATCCTTGGTTCGATCCAAATGAATTAGTAAAACGTTTACGATTATTAATCATGTCACAAGAATCGACCGGACAGAATCACTATAAGGAAATTCAAGGAATTATCAATGAACTGAAATCGACTGGCATCATTGAATGATTAAGAAATGAAATGAATATATATGTATTGTCTTTCAATAGTATATGCTTGCTTTCTGAATGGTAATGGTAGTGTATTCATCTTTATAAGTTAAATAAAATTATCTGATTGTAATTATGTTCTTTTGTTAATTTATATCATGCATTATGTTATTCCTGCATGCATTCCTAGTTAAGATAGGCTAAATTTGGATAGGGTAGGCTTGCTTAGGCTAGGATAGGTTACGACAGGTTAAATGATAACGCTGATATTTCTATTCATAAATTTTATTAAATGAATCAAAATCGTTTTACATTTCAACATAATTGATGATTTCACAATATAAGTAGATACTGCTTCAGGCTAAATGCCTGTGGATATTATTCAGAATTCATAAATATGGTAAAACACCTGCACATAACGGGCAGTCTCTCTCTCTCTCTCTCTGTGTCTATCACGCTGTTTTTCCGCCCTTGGAATAAAATAGAATACCTGTTACTTCTGATAACTGCGACTCTGCAGGCTAAGCATGAATTACATGATGAATGATTGTTACTGTCGTTAGATATGACCTAGAGTCCCTGCCAAAGTCAATAACGTATCTCAATAAGAGCTGGTTATCTGTTCTAAGAAATCTTATTGAATTATAAAATAAGTTCTATGGCAATTTTCAAAGTATCACATTTCATAGTTTCACAGGTATGAATACATATCCTTGTCTTGTTTTCGATCAATTCCTTTAAGTTTTGTTGAGTTCTTTGCTGCGGGCTGTTGAATTGCTCCCTTGTATGAGTATGACATCTTTTATTTGAAGGTTCCCAGCTGTACTTGCGTTGTTGATATAATTGTTCATCTGTAATCTGATGGGTGTTTTCATGCGACTGCTTATTACTCTGCGATATTGAAGAAGATGTGCTCTTTCCAGCTTGATTAGCGATCTTGCAATCGCAAAGTGATTTATGGTATAATTCCCTCTTTTGCGCTGATTCTCTGTGTAAAGCTGATTGTGAAGGTCTCATGGTGTGCTGCTCCTTAGGCTGGCGATTCAATGAAAGGTCCATTGGTTCATATGGGCCTGAAGTAAGATGAAACAAAAAAATTAATTAATGGTGTTATAATATTTGAAGTGGATATTCATATTCAGCAAGTGAACATTTATTAAAGATTGAATAAAAGACTATATTTAATTCAGGTATAAAAGAAAATGTTTTTGGCTTAGAGACAGATTATTTGAGATAAGTCACTTTGATATGAAGAAGAGAGTATTAAAAGGGATACTATAAGTCAGATGAATGATGAAAAACAAAATATCATATATGATATTTCGATTGAACATATGGTTTGGAGCTGAAATGCTAACGCTGGAAGACAGAATGTACACAAAAATTGCTTACGATGGAATTCCTACAATGAGACAAATAAGGAACAATATAAACTAGCATTTCAATATTTAATAATTCTTACCTTGAATTTCCCCCAGTAGACTTTTCAGTGATGAAATATTTTTACAACTATCACAACTGCATTTATTGGGCCTAACTGGCATTGTAACTTTGTCAAGTCGTGTTGTGCAACGTCCAGGGGGCGAGCCATTGATGCTCGTGTTAGATTCATTTGCCCTGTCGATGTTTCCTACAAAAGAATAAAAGAATAATAATAAAAATAACAACAAAAGAAAACATTTAATGAATAGTGGGAAAAAAAAGTTATCGTGTTTTCCTACATTTGGCAATTTCATCGTTAGTTCGGATTTCCACTTTGACTTAATCTTTCAATGTGTAAAGGCAATGAATGATGAGCTGATAATTTCAAGTCCATTGTAAGGAAATACATGCCATTTAACATATAAAAACTTTTTTCTGCGTATTTTGTTCCTATTTAATGACTTTCACTCGTAGAAAGACACCAAAATGTTTCTTTAAAGTATAATAAAATGGGCTTACCTGCCATTATGGAATGTATGTTATTGTTGCAGTGATGTGTAAATGCCAACTGATGTTTCGCCCTCTAGAACTGCAATCACTCCTGCGGCCGGTGTACCCTTTTATAGGTTAGAATGCTTTCCCCCCACCACACCTGTGCAGCTGCGTAGTAGAAACAGCTACCCCCCGCCCGCCGAACTTTGTTTCTATTGGCTAAACTATGAAGTTAGCTTTCTTTCCAATATTTGGATACTGTGAAATGATATACATAATAGCTTGTTTTATAATGAAAGTGACAAAGCCAACCTTTAATGTAATTTAAAATGAATGTATGAACATCTGAAAGATGTCTTTATTCTCTTTTCTTATTCAATGAACTGAATGCTGAAGGTTCAGTAAGAAATGACAAGAAATGTTATGCTTCAATAAACAAAATAAAGATGAATAACACCGAACAAAATGTTTAAAATATAGGCTGGCGGGATTCCTATTCATTATCATTGTTATTGTTCCCATCTCCATGCTACCATCAGTCATTCCCAGGGATTAAGTCACATAAGGAGTTTTGCGCCTTTAATTTCCTTTAACACCATAGAGCTCGTTTTGTATTCTGTCTACAAGCCCCACTTATCCGTTTTGGTTTGTATTTGTAATGAATATTGGTACGCAGTTTTCACTCATTCTTTGAGTTGTTTCCAAACATATTCTCCCCTTAAAAGCCTCTGGATTGTAAGATTTAATAGTACAATTGTTTTATACAAACCTGCTATAAACCGGCAAACTTATTAAATAAACTTACATCTAGTGACAAAAAGTTCCTGTTGAGATTTTATTAACCCCTTATCTATTACTATTTGAGAAAAAATAAATAATTTCAGAGCATCAGGTCTCATTCACTAACTTTATTCAATAGCAAGGGTAAGATGAATGAAATTTTCATTATTCTGTCTCTTCAATTTTTAATCATTTGATAACAAAGAATAATATCAGGAGTTTCATATATTGAAATGAAATTAGCGTTGTGTATTTTTTATGCTCAGTTGTCGCAACCTCTATTTTTACTTTCTCTACTGGTCAATAGGGGAAGTAACGTACTCCACCCAAAAATTCGAAGTCAAGATTTCACCGGAAATATATGTTCGAGGCCCCCTGAATCCAAAAAAGCAGGTTTACAAAAAGGTGCGTGTATGTGTGTGCTTGGGGTGCATGTGTGTGAGTGTATGTGTGTAAGTGTGGGTGTCTGCGCGTGTGTGAGTGTGTGTATGTGTGTGTATGCTCGTGTGTGTATGTGTGCGTGTGTGTGCATGTCTAATGTGTGTGTGTGTGTATGTGTAGGCATGTGTGTGTGTGTGTGTGTGTGTGTGTCAGTCTGTGCTCAGCATAACTCAAAACGAAAAGTCGGTTAAACCAAAGTTAGTATTTAAGTTTAATGTCTTTCAAGGATGCGCCACGAAGAATTTGAAAAGAAAATATCCCCCTTAACTACCCTTTACATGGAACATTTTTCGAAAATTTTGACTTTCTTGGAAATTGCTCTAACGATTTGATTACAATGTCATACGTTTATTAATTTCTTGAATTTTCTGGGTGAAGCCCCTGTAGTCGTATTTATTCTGGGCAACTTTTGCATAACTGGTAAACCGTTAGAGATGGACCAAATCATACTATAGAGAATATAGATCTTGCTAAAATACACAATTTTCGACTGAATAAATTTTCTTGTAGTGTGAATCATTTCGGAGATATTCCTTGTTATGTGTGTGAGTTTCGGAAAAACTTAGAACTTTCGTGAAATGGATCATTGTTGTTCATTTTTTATATCTTAAGTGTGCAAAGACAACAGAATCTCAAAGCTTTTAAACATTAGACTATTTCCTTGTTATGTGTGTGAGTTTCGGAAAAACTTAGAACTTTCGTGAAATGGATCATTGTTGTTCATTTTTTATATCTTAAGTGTGCAAAGACAACAGAATCTCAAAGCTTTTAAACATTAGACTATGGCAGAAAAGCCTGCAGTATTCTAACATTCTCCTTGCACCTGTAAGGAAATAAGCAATAAGATAATTTGTACAAATGTTTATCTCAACTAACACGAAGAAGATATAGGAATAAGATTTTGTAAGAATGGGAAGTACAAGAGGGTAGAAGTCACGTGAGTGTAACACATCAGATTTTTAATATTTGTGTTTATGTAGAAATGAAGTCAAAAGAATTTTCTGTATGATTGAAAGGGGTTATTATATATGTTAACATGTGTTATTGCAGTAATTACTTTGACCAGAACTCTCGAATTTGTCAATAAAGAAACTAATAATAAGGCGAGATATTACTTAGTGTTTGAAATTTGCCCATTACTTTGAAACCTGTATTGCTGATGGTTCAATGATTCAGCTACGTTCCTCGGGTGCTTACTGTTCCTGCATTGTGGTATCGTTATTCTTTGGTGCGATTTAAAAAATATTACTTGCTAGGATTAAACAAGCATAGTAATCTCGTAAGATACTATAAACAAGAAAATAAATGTATAAATAAGTGTCCTCTTAAACACCCGGATATTTCACAAAGAAAACTGAGTAGAGTATCCTTGTGAAAAGTGATGCATTGGCTAACATAAAGTCCTTAATTTAAGGAAATTATAAATGAAGCTTATGCGGTTTTGTGCGTGTGTTTGCGCGTATGTATGTATGTCTGTTTGTGTGTGTGTGTGTGTGTGTGTGTGTGTGTGTATGTGTGTGTGGTTGTGCATTCATGTGTGTAGGTGTGCATGTGTATTTGTGTGCATGTGTGCGGGGTGTATGTGTGTGTGTGTGTGTTTACGTGTGAGTATGTGTGTGTGCCTGTATGATTTTTTGGAGATATTTCCATGATTTTAGTTGAGTTTTGGGAACATAAACAAATGCGAAGTCAAGAGATGTGGATGGACCCAAAAAAATTCCCTTGTGAATGCTTTTTCAGTAGAATTGCATGTAGCTTTTGATCAGTACACAAAGCCTTCCTTACTCTAATATACCTCCTTGCACATAAAAGGAAATAAGCAGGGAGATAATTTGTGAAAACGTTTATCTCAGCTAACACGAAGATGTTAGTGCAAATAACATTTTGTAATAATTGTTAGGGCAAGAGTAGAGAAAGTTGCGTGAGGGTAACAGACGAGACAATATTTTCAGCTTAAGTAACATGTTGTCAAAGCTTAAATTTGCTTGAAAGAAACGAGAAACAGCCTCTCTGATCGTCGAACATGATACTATACACAAAATGAATGTTGCAAGTATAAAATAACGTTATTGGGCGATGCTCCCTAAGAAGCAAACAACACTGTCCTTTCTCAATACAATACTGTTGCTGTCTTTGCCTCTATGTGTAAGAGAAACCCCTTAACTTTTTGTCGTCATTGTCAATGCTTAAATAATGCTTGAAGCAGCCACCTGCAAGTACAATAGGGAGAATGAGTTACCCTTCCGCTTAATGGATAGTGCAAAGTCAAAGATGTGTGCGGTCCGAAAATTTCAGTGAGAATAGGTTTTTCTTCGGAAGAATGCGTGTGTGGGGGGTAGATTTTGATCAGTAAAAGTTTCGTTATGTCGAACTGCAAGTTTGTTTTTTCTGCTAAGAGTTATGTTACAGGTTTCCTTTTGTCCCCACTGTGTGGGAACGCATTGAAGTGTTGGGGGGGGTTGGATGGCCATTTCCGCACAATACGGTCATTGTGAGGGAAGGCAGGGAACCCTCTCAGTGGGGAACCACATGGGTGGTCCTCGTGTCAATACAGAAGTATTCTTTCGCTATTGAAAAGGTTTCTTCCTGCAGGTGGGCGATCTTTGGCTGCTTTGTTAAGAGAAAAACACTAGGCCTGTTCAGACAGGAAAATGGGGATGTCTATGCTCGCCCCCTTGCAAGATGAAGCCTTGTTCTTTTCAAAACTGTCAGAGGGAAACATTTCCAACTGTCACATAAATATATCAAGATCTGAAAGGGGCCATTCATTGTAGGGTTTCTTACCCTCGCGTTCTTCTTTCGAAAACACCTGCAGACACTAGAATAGGAGGGTCAGGGGGGACGGGGGGTCATTAATTATCCTTCCTTTGTCATCCTATTCGCGACAGACCATCCGCCCTCTCTGTTTCCCTTCCTTTGTCATCCTCTATGCTCGCCCCCTTGCAAGTTGTATCGTGTTCTTTTCAAAACTGTCAGAGGGGAACATTTCCAACTGTCACATTCGAAAACACATGCAGACACTAGAATAGGAGGGTCAGGGGGGACGGGGGGTCATAAATTACACTTCCTTTGTCATCCTGATCGCGACAGACCATCCACCCTCTCTGTTTTCGGAATTCCCACGTGTCCAAAGAAATACCCATGTCACTTAAGGGGGGAGGGGAGGGGGAGGTGGGGAGGGGTGGATTTGATTAATGGGACATTTATGCTAAGTGAGCCAGAGTCGCTATTGCCTTTTGGAAATTCCCACATGTGGGGGGGGGAGGGGGGAGGGGGGAGGGGGGGGGTGTATTGTTATGCTAATTGAGCCAAAGGGAACATGTCACTTATGTCACTTCTTGAGCCAGAGTCGCTATATATACCCTACTCAGGAGGTAACAGCTGCAAGCTAGCCAGGACCCACTGTTGCCAACTGTCGCTACTTGTAGCGTATCTACATATGTTAGCCACAGGTTTACTCTTGTAGCACCTAGTGGCCACACTGAGCGGGGTGACAGGCATACAGGAGGTAACAGCTGCAAGCTAGCCAGGACCCACTGTTGCCAACTGTCGCTACTTGTAGCGTATCTACATATGTTAGCCACAGGTTTACTCTTGTAGCACCTAGTGGCCACACTGAGCGGGGTGACAGGCATACAGGAGGTAACAGCTGCAAGCTAGCCAGGACCCACTGTTGCCAACTGTCGCTACTTGTAGCGTATCTTATCTACATATGTTAGCCACAGGTTTACTCTTGTAGCACCTAGTGGCCACACTGAGCGGGGTGACAGGCATACAGGAGGTAACAGCTGCAAGCTAGCCAGGACCCACTGTTGCCAACTGTCGCTACTTGTAGCGTATCTACATATGTTAGCCACAGGTTACTCTTATAGCACCTAGTGGCTAGACTGAGCGGGGTGACAGGCATGCAGGAGGTAACAGCTGCAAGCTAGCCAGGACCCACTGTTGCCAACTGTCGCTACTTGTAGCGTATCTACATATGTTAGCCACAGGTTTACTCTTGTAGCACCTAGTGGCCACACTGAGCGGGGTGACAGGCATACAGGAGGTAACAGCTGCAAGCTAGCCAGGACCCACTGTTGCCAACTGTCGCTACTTGTAGCGTATCTTATCTACATATGTTAGCCACAGGTTACTCTTATAGCACCTAGTGGCTAGACTGAGCGGGGTGACAGGCATGCAGGAGGTAACAGCTGCAAGCTAGCCAGGACCCACTGTTGCCAACTGTCGCTACTTGTAGCGTATCTACATATGTTAGCCACAGGTTTACTCTTGTAGCACCTAGCGGCCACACTGAGCGGGGTGACAGGCATACAGGAGGTAACAGCTGCAAGCTAGCCAGGACCCACTGTTGCCAACTGTCGCTACTTGTAGCGTATCTACATATGTTAACCACAGGTTTACTCTTGTAGCACCTAGCGGCCACACTGAGCGGGGTGACAGGCATACAGGAGGTAACAGCTGCAAGCTAGCCAGGACCCACTGTTGCCAACTGTCGCTACTTGTAGCGTATCTTATCTACATATGTTAGCCACAGGTTTACTCTTGTAGCACCTAGTGGCCACACTGAGCGGGGTGACAGGCATACAGGAGGTAAAAGCTGCAAGCTAGCCAGGACCCACTGTTGCCAACTGTCGCTGCTTGTAGCGTATCTACATATGTTAGCCACAGGTTTACTCTTGTAGCACCTAGTGGCCACACTGAGCGGGGTGACAGGCATACAGGAGGTAACAGCTGCAAGCTAGCCAGGACCCACTGTTGCCAACTGTCGCTACTTGTAGCGTATCTTATCTACATATGTTAGCCACAGGTTTACTCTTGTAGCACCTAGCGGCCACACTGAGCGAGGTGACCGGCATACAGGAGGTAACAGCTGCAAGCTAGCCAGGACCCACTGTTGCCAACTGTCGCTACTTGTAGCGTATCTACATATGTTAGCCACAGGTTTACTCTTGTAGCACCTAGTGGCCACACTGAGCGGGGTGACAGGCATACAGGAGGTAACAGCTGCAAGCTAGCCAGGACCCACTGTTGCCAACTGTCGCTAGTTGTAGCGTATCTTATCTACATATGTTAGCCACAGGTTTACTCTTGTAGCACCTAGTGGCCACACTGAGCGGGGTGACAGGCATACAGGAGGTAACAGCTGCAAGCTAGCCAGGACCCACTGTTGCCAACTGTCGCTACTTGTAGCGTATCTACATATGTTAGCCACAGGTTACTCTTATAGCACCTAGTGGCTAGACTGAGCGGGGTGACAAGCATGCAGGAGGTAACAGCTGCAAGCTAGCCAGGACCCACTGTTGCCAACTGTCGCTACTTGTAGCGTATCTACATATGTTAGCCACAGGTTTACTCTTGTAGCACCTAGTGGCCACACTGAGCGGGGTGACAGGCATACAGGAGGTAACAGCTGCAAGCTAGCCAGGACCCACTGTTGCCAACTGTCGCTACTTGTAGCGTATCTTATCTACATATGTTAGCCACAGGTTACTCTGATAGCACCTAGTGGCTAGACTGAGCGGGGTGACAGGCATGCAGGAGGTAACAGCTGCAAGCTAGCCAGGACCCACTGTTGCCAACTGTCGCTACTTGTAGCGTATCTACATATGTTAGCCACAGGTTTACTCTTGTAGCACCTAGCGGCCACACTGAGCGGGGTGACAGGCATACAGGAGGTAACAGCTGCAAGCTAGCCAGGACCCACTGTTGCCAACTGTCGCTACTTGTAGCGTATCTACATATGTTAACCACAGGTTTACTCTTGTAGCACCTAGCGGCCACACTGAGCGGGGTGACAGGCATACAGGAGGTAACAGCTGCAAGCTAGCCAGGACCCACTGTTGCCAACTGTCGCTACTTGTAGCGTATCTTATCTACATATGTTAGCCACAGGTTTACTCTTGTAGCACCTAGTGGCCACACTGAGCGGGGTGACAGGCATACAGGAGGTAACAGCTGCAAGCTAGCCAGGACCCACTGTTGCCAACTGTCGCTACTTGTAGCGTATCTACATATGTTAGCCACAGGTTTACTCTTGTAGCACCTAGTGGCCACACTGAGCGGGGTGACAGGCATACAGGAGGTAACAGCTGCAAGCTAGCCAGGACCCACTGTTGCCAACTGTCGCTACTTGTAGCGTATCTACATATGTTAGCCACAGGTTTACTCTTGTAGCACCTAGTGGCCACACTGAGCGGGGTGACAGGCATACAGGAGGTAACAGCTGCAAGCTAGCCAGGACCCACTGTTGCCAACTGTCACTACTTGTAGCGTATCTTATCTACATATGTTAGCCACAGGTTTACTCTTGTAGCACCTAGTGGCTAGACTGAGCGGGGTGACAGGCATACAGGAGGTAACAGCTGCAAGCTAGCCAGGACCCACTGTTGCCAACTGTCGCTACTTGTAGCGTATCTACATATGTTAGCCACAGGTTTACTCTTGTAGCACCTAGTGGCCACACTGAGCGGGGTGACAGGCATACAGGAGGTAACAGCTGCAAGCTAGCCAGGACCCACTGTTGCCAACTGTCGCTACTTGTAGCGTATCTACATATGTTAGCCACAGGTTTACTCTTGTAGCACCTAGTGGCCACACTGAGCGGGGTGACAGGCATACAGGAGGTAACAGCTGCAAGCTAGCCAGGACCCACTGTTGCCAACTGTCGCTACTTGTAGCGTATCTTATCTACATATGTTAGCCACAGGTTTACTCTTGTAGCACCTAGTGGCCACACTGAGCGGGGTGACAGGCATACAGGAGGTAACAGCTGCAAGCTAGCCAGGACCCACTGTTGCCAACTGTCGCTACTTGTAGCGTATCTACATATGTTAGCCACAGGTTACTCTTATAGCACCTAGTGGCTAGACTGAGCGGGGTGACAGGCATGCAGGAGGTAACAGCTGCAAGCTAGCCAGGACCCACTGTTGCCAACTGTCGCTACTTGTAGCGTATCTACATATGTTAGCCACAGGTTTACTCTTGTAGCACCTAGTGGCCACACTGAGCGGGGTGACAGGCATACAGGAGGTAACAGCTGCAAGCTAGCCAGGACCCACTGTTGCCAACTGTCGCTACTTGTAGCGTATCTTATCTACATATGTTAGCCACAGGTTACTCTTATAGCACCTAGTGGCTAGACTGAGCGGGGTGACAGGCATGCAGGAGGTAACAGCTGCAAGCTAGCCAGGACCCACTGTTGCCAACTGTCGCTACTTGTAGCGTATCTACATATGTTAGCCACAGGTTTACTCTTGTAGCACCTAGCGGCCACACTGAGCGGGGTGACAGGCATACAGGAGGTAACAGCTGCAAGCTAGCCAGGACCCACTGTTGCCAACTGTCGCTACTTGTAGCGTATCTACATATGTTAACCACAGGTTTACTCTTGTAGCACCTAGCGGCCACACTGAGCGGGGTGACAGGCATACAGGAGGTAACAGCTGCAAGCTAGCCAGGACCCACTGTTGCCAACTTTCGCTACTTGTAGCGTATCTTATCTACATATGTTAGCCACAGGTTTACTCTTGTAGCACCTAGTGGCCACACTGAGCGGGGTGACAGGCATACAGGAGGTAACAGCTGCAAGCTAGCCAGGACCCACTGTTGCCAACTGTCGCTACTTGTAGCGTATCTTATCTACATATGTTAGCCACAGGTTTACTCTTGTAGCACCTAGTGGCCACACTGAGCGGGGTGACAGGCATACAGGAGGTAACAGCTGCAAGCTAGCCAGGACCCACTGTTGCCAACTGTCACTACTTGTAGCGTATCTTATCTACATATGTTAGCCACAGGTTTACTCTTGTAGCACCTAGTGGCTAGACTGAGCGGGGTGACAGGCATACAGGAGGTAACAGCTGCAAGCTAGCCAGGACCCACTGTTGCCAACTGTCGCTACTTGTAGCGTATCTACATATGTTAGCCACAGGTTTACTCTTGTAGCACCTAGTGGCCACACTGAGCGGGGTGACAGGCATACAGGAGGTAACAGCTGCAAGCTAGCCAGGACCCACTGTTGCCAACTGTCGCTACTTGTAGCGTATCTACATATGTTAGCCACAGGTTTACTCTTGTAGCACCTAGCGGCCACACTGAGCGGGGTGACAGGCATACAGGAGGTAACAGCTGCAAGCTAGCCAGGACCCACTGTTGCCAACTGTCGCTACTTGTAGCGTATCTTATCTACATATGTTAGCCACAGGTTTACTCTTGTAGCACCTAGTGGCCACACTGAGAGGGGTGACAGGCATACAGGAGGTAACAGCTGCAAGCTAGCCAGGACCCACTGTTGCCAACTGTCGCTAATTGTAGCGTATCTTATCTACATATGTTAGCCACAGGTTTACTCTTGTAGCACCTAGCGGCCACACTGAGAGGGGTAACAGGCATACAGGAGGTAACAGCTGCAAGCTAACCAGGACCCACTGTTGCCAACTGTCGCTACTTGTAGCGTATCTACATATGTTAGCCACAGGTTTACTCTTGTAGCACCTAGTGGCCACACTAAGCGGGGTGACAGGCATACAGGAGGTAACAGCTGCAAGCTAGCCAGGACCCACTGTTGCCAACTGTCGCTACTTGTAGCGTATCTACATATGTTAGCCACAGGTTTACTCTTGTAGCACCTAGTGGCCACACTGAGCGGGGTGACAGGCATACAGGAGGTAACAGCTGCAAGCTAGCCAGGACCCACTGTTGCCAACTGTCGCTACTTGTAGCGTATCTACATATGTTAGCCACAGGTTTACTCTTGTAGCACCTAGCGGCCACACTGAGCGGGGTGACAGGCATACAGGAGGTAACAGCTGCAAGCTAGCCAGGACCCACTGTTGCCAACTGTCGCTACTTGTAGCGTATCTTATCTACATATGTTAGCCACAGGTTTACTCTTGTAGCACCTAGCGGCCACACTGAGCGGGGTGACAGGCATACAGGAGGTAACAGCTGGAAGCTAGCCAGGACCCACTGTTGCCAACTGTCGCTACTTGTAGCGTATCTACATATGTTAGCCACAGGTTTACTCTTGTAGCACCTAGTGGCCACGCTGAGAGGGGTGACAGGCATACAGGAGGTAACAGCTGCAAGCTAGCCAGGACCCACTGTTGCCAACTGTCGCTACCTGTAGCGTATCTTATCTACATATGTTAGCCACAGGTTTACTCTTGTAGCACCTAGCGGCCACACTGAGAGGGGTGACAGGCATACAGGAGGTAACAGCTGCAAGCTAGCCTGGACCCACTGTTGCCAACTGTCGCTACTTGTAGCGTATATGTTAGCCACAGGTTTACTCTTGTAGCACCTTGTGGCCACACTGAGCGGGGTGACAGGCATACAGGAGGTAACAGCTGCAAGCTAGCCAGGACCCACTGTTGCCAACTGTCGCTACTTGTAGCGTATATGTTAGCCACAGGTTTACTCTTGTAGCACCTTGTGGCCACACTGAGAGGGGTGACAGGCATACAGGAGGTAACAGCTGCAAGCTAACCAGGACCCTCTGTTGCCAACTGTCGCTACTTGTAGCGTATATGTTAGCCACAGGTTTACTCTTGTAGCACCTAGTGGCCACACTGAGAGGGGTGACCGGCATACAGGAGGTAACAGCTGCAAGCTAGCCAGGACCCACTGTTGCCGACTGTCGCTACTTGTAGCGTATCTACATATGTTAACCACAGGTTTACTCTTGTAGCACCTAGCGGCCACACTGAGAGGGGTGACAGGCATACAGGAGGTAACAGCTGCAAGCTAGCCAGGACCCACTGTTGCCAACTGTCGCTACTTGTAGCGTATCTACATATGTTGGCCACAGGTTTACTCTTGTAGTACCTAGCGACCACACTGAGAGGGGTGACCGGCATACAGGAGGTAACAGCTGCAAGCTAGCCAGGACCCACTGTTGCCAACTGTCGCTACTTGTAGCGTATCTTATCTACATATGTTAGCCACAGGTTTACTCTTGTAGCACCTAGTGGCCACACTGAGCGGGGTGACAGGCATACAGGAGGTAACAGCTGCAAGCTAGCCAGGACCCACTGTTGCCAACTGTCGCTACTTGTAGCGTATCTTATCTACATATGTTAGCCACAGGTTTACTCTTGTAGCACCTAGCGGCCACACTGAGAGGGGTGACCGGCATACAGGAGGTAACACCTGCAAGCTAGCCAGGACCCACTGTTGCCAACAATGGCTACTTGTAGCGTATCTTATCTACATATGTTAGCCACAGGTTTACTCTTGTAGCACCTAGCGGCCACACTGAAAGGCGTGACAGGCATACAGGAGGTAACAGCTGCAAGCTAGCCAGGACCCACTGTTGCCAACTGTCGCTACTTGTAGCGTATCTACATATGTTAGCCACAGGTTTACTCTTGTAGCACCTAGTGGCCAGACTGAGCGGGGTGACAGGCATACAGGAGGTAACAGCTGCAAGCTAGCCAGGACCCACTGTTGCCAACTGTCGCTACTTGTAGCGTATCCTATCTACATATGTTAGCCACAGGTTTACTCTTGTAGCACCTAGCGGCCACACTGAGCGGGGTGACAGGCATACAGGAGGTAACAGCTACAAGCTAGCCAGGACCCACTGTTGCCAACTGTCGCTACTTGTAGCGTATCTTATCTACATATGTTAGCCACAGGTTTACTCTTGTAGCACCTAGTGGCCACACTGAGCGGGGTGACAGGTATACAGGAGGTAACAGCTGCAAGCTAGCCAGGACCCACTGTTGCCAACTGTCGCTACTTGTAGCGTATCTACATATGTTAGCCACAGGTTTACTCTTGTAGCACCTAGCGGCCACACTGAGAGGGGTGACAGGCATACAGGAGGTAACAGCTTCAAGCTAGCCAGGACCCACTGTTGCCAACTGTCGCTACTTGTAGCGTATCTTATTTACATATGTTAGCCACAGGTTTACTCTTGTAGCACCTAGTGGCTAGACTGAGCGGGGTGACAGGTATACAGGAGCTAACAGCTGCAAGCTAGCCAGGACCCACTGTTGCCAACTGTCGCTACTTGTAGCGTATCTTATCTACATATGTTAGCCACAGGTTTACCCTTGTAGCACCTAGCGGCCACACTGAGGGGGGTGACAGGCATACAGGAGGTAACAGCTGCAAGCTAGCCAGGACCCACTGTTGCCAACTGTCGCTACTTGTAGCGTATCTACATATGTTAGCCACAGGTTTACTCTTGTAGCACCTAGCGGCCACACTGAGAGGGGTGACCGGCATACAGGAGGTAACAGCTGCAAGCTAGCCAGGACCCACTGTTGCCAACTGTCGCTACTTGTAGCGTATCTTATCTACATATGTTAGCCACAGGTTTACTCTTGTAGCACCTAGTGGCTAGACTGAGAGGGGTGACCGGCATACAGGAGGTAACAGCTGCAAGCTAGCCAGGACCCACTGTTGCCAGCTGTCGCTACTTGTAGCGTATCTACATATGTTAGCCACAGGTTTACTCTTGTAGCACCTAGCGGCCACACTGAGCGGGGTGACAGGCATACAGGAGGTAACAGCTGCAAGCTAGCCAGGACCCACTGTTGCCAACTGTCGCTACTTGTAGCGTATCTACATATGTTAGCCACAGGTTTACTCTTGTAGCACCTAGCGGCCACACTGAGCGGGGTGACAGGCATACAGGAGGTAACAGCTGCAAGCTAGCCAGGAACCTCTGTTGCCAACTGTCGCTACTTGTAGCGTATCTACATATGTTAGCCACAGGTTTACTCTTGTAGCACCTAGCGGCCACACTGAGCGGGGTGAGCGGCATACAGGAGGTAACAGCTGCAAGCTAGCCAGGACCCACTGTTGCCAACTGTCGCTACTTGTAGCGTATCTACATATGTTAGCCACAGGTTTACTCTTGTAGCACCTAGTGGCTAGACTAAGAGGGGTGACCGGCATACAGGAGGTAACAGCTGCAAGCTAGCCAGGACCCACTGTTGCCAACTGTCGCTACTTGTAGCGTATCTACATACGTTAGCCACAGGTTTACTCTTGTAGCACCTAGCGGCCACACTGAGAGGGGTGACAGGCATACAGGAGGTAACAGCTGCAAGCTAGCCAGGACCCACTGTTGCCAACTGTCGCTACTTGTAGCGTATCTACATATGTTAGCCACAGGTTTACTCTTGTAGCACCTAGCGGCCACACTGAGCGGGGTGACAGGCATACAGGAGGTAACAGCTGCAAGCTAGCCAGGACCCACTGTTGCCAACTGTCGCTACTTGTAGCGTATCCTATCTACATATGTTAGCCACAGGTTTACTCTTGTAGCACCTAGTGGCCACACTGAGAGGGGTGACAGGCATACAGGAGGTAACAGCTGCAAGCTAGCCAGGACCCACTGTTGCCAACTGTCGCTAATTGTAGCGTATCTTATCTACATATGTTAGCCACAGGTTTACTCTTGTAGCACCTAGCGGCCACACTGAGAGGGGTAACAGGCATACAGGAGGTAACAGCTGCAAGCTAGCCAGGATCCACTGTTGCCAACTGTCGCTACTTGTAGCGTATCTACATATGTTAGCCACAGGTTTACTCTTGTAGCACCTAGTGGCCACACTGAGCGGGGTGACAGGCATACAGGAGGTAACAGCTGTAAGCTAGCCAGGACCCACTGTTGCCAACTGTCGCTACTTGTGGCGTATCTACATATGTTAGCCACAGGTTTACTCTTGTAGCACCTAGCGGCCACACTGAGCGGGGTGACAGGCATGCAGGAGGTAACAGCTGCAAGCTAGCCAGGACCCACTGTTGCCAACTGTCGCTACTTGTAGCGTATCTTATCTACATATGTTAGCCACAGGTTTACTCTCGTAGCACCTAGCGGCCACACTGAGCGGGGTGACAGGCATACAGGAGGTAACAGCTGCAAGCTAGCCAGGACCCACTGTTGCCAACTGTCGCTACTTGTAGCGTATCTACATATGTTAGCCACAGGTTTACTCTTGTAGCACCTAGTGGCCACGCTGAGAGGGGTGACAGGCATACAGGAGGTAACAGCTGCAAGCTAGCCAGGACCCACTGTTGCCAACTGTCGCTACCTGTAGCGTATCTTATCTACATATGTTAGCCACAGGTTTACTCTTGTAGCACCTAGCGGCCACAATGAGAGGGGTGACAGGCATACAGGAGGTAACAGCTGCAAGCTAGCCTGGACCCACTGTTGCCAACTGTCGCTACTTGTAGCGTATATGTTAGCCACAGGTTTACTCTTGTAGCACCTTGTGGCCACACTGAGCGGGGTGACAGGCATACAGGAGGTAACAGCTGCAAGCTAGCCAGGACCCACTGCTGCCAACTGTCGCTACTTGTAGCGTATATGTTAGCCACAGGTTTACTCTTGTAGCACCTTGTGGCCACACTGAGAGGGGTGACAGGCATACAGGAGGTAACAGCTCCAAGCTAGCCAGGACCCACTGTTGCCAACTGTCGCTACTTGTAGCGTATCTTATCTACATATGTTAGCCACAGGTTTACTCTTGTAGCACCTAGTGGCCACACTGAGAGGGGTGAACGGCATACAGGAGGTAACAGCTGCAAGCTAGCCAGGACCCACTGTTGCCAACTGTCGCTACTTGTAGCGTATATGTTAGCCACAGATTTACTCTTGTAGCACCTAGCGGCCACACTGAGAGGGGTGACCGGCATACAGGAGGTAACAGCTGCAAGCTAGCCAGGACTCACTGTTGCCAACTGTCGCTACTTGTAGCGTATCTACATATGTTAACCACAGGTTTACTCTTGTAGCACCTAGCGGCCACACTGAGAGGGGTGACAGGCATACAGGAGGTAACAGCTGCAAGCTAGCCAGGACCCACTGTTGCCAACTGTCGCTACTTGTAGCGTATCTTATCTACATATGTTAGCCACAGGTTTACTCTTGTAGCACCTAGTGGCCACACTGAGCGCGGTGACAGGCATACAGGAGGTAAAGAGCTGCAAGCTAGCCAGGACCCACTGTTGCCAACTGTCGCTACTTGTAGCGTATCTACATATGTTGGCCACAGGTTTACTCTTGTAGTACCTAGCGGCCACACTGAGAGGGGTGACCGGCATACAGGAGGTAACAGCTGCAAGCTAGCCAGGACCCACTGTTGCCAACTGTCGCTACTTGTAGCGTATCTTATCTACATATGTTAGCCACAGGTTTACTCTTGTAGCACCTAGTGGCCACACTGAGCGGGGTGACAGGCATACAGGAGGTAACAGCTGCAAGCTAGCCAGGACCCACTGTTGCCAACTGTCGCTACTTGTAGCGTATCTTATCTACATATGTTAGCCACAGGTTTACTCTTGTAGCACCTAGCGGCCACACTGAGAGGGGTGACCGGCATACAGGAGGTAACAGCTGCAAGATAGCCAGGACCCACTGTTGCCAACAATCGCTACTTGTAGCGTATCTTATCTACATATGTTAGCCACAGGTTTACTCTTGTAGCACCTAGCGGCCACACTGAGAGGCGTGACAGGCATACAGGAGGTAACAGCTGCAAGCTAGCCAGGACCCACTGTTGCCAACTGTCGCTACTTGTAGCGTATCTACATATGTTAGCCTCAGGTTTACTCTTGTAGCACCTAGTGGCCAGACTGAGCGGGGTGACAGGCATACAGGAGGTAACAGCTGCAAGCTAGCCAGGACCCACTGTTGCCAAATGTCGCTACTTGTAGCGTATCTTATCTACATATGTTAGCCACAGGTTTACTCTTGTAGCACCTAGCGGCCACACTGAGCGGGGTGACCGGCATACAGGAGGTAACAGCTGCAAGCTAGCCAGGACCCACTGTTGCCAACTGTCACTACTTGTAGCGTATCTACATATGTTAGCCACAGGTTTACTCTTGTAGCACCTAGTGGCCACACTGAGCGTGGTGACCGGCATACAGGAGGTAACAGCTGCAAGCTAGCCAGGACCCACTGTTGCCAACTGTCGCTACTTGTAGCGTATCTTATCTACATATGTTAGCCACAGGTTTACTCTTGTATGCACCTAGCGGCCAAACAGAGCGGGGTGACAGGCATACAGGAGGTAACAGCTGCAAGCTAGCCAGGACCCACTGTTGCCAACTGTCGCTACTTGTAGCGTATCTTATCTACATATGTTAGCCACAGGTTTACTCTTGTAGCACCTAGCGGCCACACTGAGCGGGGTGACAGGCATACAGGAGGTAACAGCTACAAGCTAGCCAGGACCCACTGTTGCCAACTGTCGCTACTTGTAGCGTATCTTATCTACATATGTTAGCCACAGGTTTACTCTTGTAGCACCTAGTGGCCACACTGAGCGGGGTGACAGGCATACAGGAGGTAACAGCTGCAAGCTAGCCAGGACCCACTGTTGCCAACTGTCGCTACTTGTAGCGTATCTACATATGTTAGCCACAGGTTTACCCTTGTAGCACCTTGTGGCCACACTGAGCGGGGTGACAGGCATACTGGAGGTAACAGCTGCAAGCTAGCCAGGACCCACTGTTGCCAACTGTCGCTACTTGTAGCGTATCTACATATGTTAGCCACAGGTTTACTCTTGTAGCACCTAGTGGCCACACTGAGCGGGGTGACCGGCATACAGGAGGTAACAGCTGCAAGCTAGCCAGGACCCACTGTTGCCAACTGTCGCTACCTGTAGCGTATCTTATCTACATATGTTAGCCACGGGTTTACTCTTGTAGCACCTAGCTGCCACACTGAGCGGGGTGACAGGCATACAGGAGGTAACAGCTGCAAGCTAGCCAGGACCCACTGTTGCCAACTGTCGCTACTTGTAGCGTATCTACATATGTTAGCCACAGGTTTACTCTTGTAGCACCTAGCGGCCACACTGAGAGGGGTGACCGGCATACAGGAGTTAACAGCTGCAAGCTAGCCAGGACCCACTGTTGCCAACTGTCGCTACTGGTAGCGTATCTACATATGTTAGCCACAGGTTTACTCTTGTAGCACCTAGCGGCCACACTGAGCGGGGTGACAGGCATACAGGAGGTAACAGCTGCAAGCTAGCCAGGACCCACTGTTGCCAACTGTCGCTACTTGTAGCGTATCTACATATGTTAGCCACAGGTTTAGTCTTGTAGCACCTAGTGGCTAGACTGAGAGGGGTGACCGGCATACAGGAGGTAACAGCTGCAAGCTAGCCAGGACCCACTGTTGCCAACTGTCGCTTTTTGTAGCGTATCTACATATGTTAGCCACAGGTTTACTCTTGTAGCACCTAGCGGCCACACTGAGAGGGGTGACAGGCATACAGGAGGTAACAGCTGCAAGCTAGCCAGGACCCACTGTTGGCAACTGTCGCTACTTGTAGGGTATCGACATATGTTAGCCACAGGTTTACTCTTGTAGCACCTAGCGGCCACACTGAGCGGGGTGACAGGCATACCGGAGGTAACAGCTGCAAGCTAGCCAGGACCCACTGTTGCCAACTGTCGCTACTTGTAGCGTATCTACATATGTTAGCCACAGGTTTACTCTTGTAGCACCTAGCGGCCACACTGAGCGGGGTGAGCGGCATACAGGAGGTAACAGCTGCAAGCTAGCCAGGACCCACTGTTGCGAACTGTCGCTACTTGTAGCGTATCTACATATGTTAGCCACAGGTTTACTCTTGTAGCACCTAGTGGCTAGACTGAGAGGGGTGACCGGCATACAGGAGGTAACAGCTGCAAGCTAGCCAGGACCCATTGTTGCCAACTGTCGCTACTTGTAGCGTATCTACATATGTTAGCCACAGGTTTACTCTTGTAGCACCTAGTGGCCACACTGAGAGGGGTGACAGGCATACAGGAGGTAACAGCTGCAAGCTAGCAAGGACCCACTGTTGCCAACTGTCGCTACTTGTAGCGTATCTACATATGTTAGCCACAGGTTTACTCTTGTAGCACCTAGCGGCCACACTGAGAGGGGTGACAGGCATACAGGAGGTAACAGCTGAAAGCTAGCCAGGACCCACTGTTGCCAACTGTCGCTACTTGTAGCGTATCTACATATGTTAGCCACAGGTTTACTCTTGTAGCACCTAGCGGCCACACTGAGAGGGGTGACAGGCATACAGGAGGTAACAGCTGCAAGCTAGCCAGGACCCACTGTTGCCAACTGTCGCTAGTTTTAGCGTATCTACATATGTTAGCCACAGGTTTACTCTTGTAGCACCTAGTGGCCACACTGAGCGGGGTGACAGGCATACAGGAGGTAACAGCTACAAGCTAGCCAGGACCCACTGTTGCCAACTGTCGCTACTTGTAGCGTATCTTATCTACATATGTTAGCCACAGGTTTACTCTTGTAGCACCTAGCGGCCACACTGAGCGGGGTGACAGGCATACAGGAGGTAACAGCTGCAAGCTAGCCAGGACCCACTGTTGCCAACTGTCACTACTTGTAGCGTATCTACATATGTTAGCCACAGGTTTACTCTTGTAGCACCTAGCGGCCACACTGAGAAGGGTGACAGGCGTACAGGAGGTAACAGCGGCAAGCTAGCCAGGACCCACTGTTGCCAACTGTCAGTACTTGTAGCGTATCTACATATGTTAGCCACAGGTTTACTCTTGTAGCACCTAGCGGCCACACTGAGCGGGGTGACAGGCATACAGGAGGTAACAGCTGCAAGCTAGCCAGGACCCACTGTTGCCAACTGTCGCTACTTGTAGCGTATCTACATATGTTAGCCACAGGTTTACTCTTGTAGCACCTAGTGGCTAGACTGAGCGGGGTGACAGGCATACAGGAGATAACAGCTGCAAGCTAGCCAGGACCCACTGTTGCCAACTGTCGCTACTTGTAGCGTATCTACATATGTTAGCCACAGGTTTACTCTTGTAGCACCTAGTGGCCACACTGAGCGGGGTGACAGGCATACAAGAGGTAACAACTGCAAGCTAGCCAGGACCCACTGTTGCCAACTGTCGCTACTTGTAGCATATCTACATATGTTAGCCACAGGTTTACTCTTGTAGCACCTAGCGGCCACACTGAGCGGGGTGACAGGCATACAGGAGGTAACAGCTGCAAGCTAGCCAGGACCCACTGTTGCCAACTGTCGCTACTTGTAGCGTATCTACATATGTTAGCCACAGGTTTACTCTTGTAGCACCTAGCGGCCACACTGAGCGGGGTGACAGGCATACAGGAGGTAACAGCTGCAAGCTAGCCAGGACCCACTGTTGCCAACTGTCGCTACTTGTAGCGTATCTTATCTACATATGTTAGCCACAGGTTTACTCTTGTAGCACCTAGCGGCCACACTGAGAGGGGTGACAGGCATACAGGAGGTAACAGCTGCAAGCTAGCCAGGACCCACGGTTGCCAACTGTCGCTACTTGTAGCGTATCTTATCTACATATGTTAACCACAGGTTTACTCTTGTAGCCCCTAGCGGCCACACTGAGCGGGGTGACAGGCATACAGGAGGTAACAGCTGCAAGCTAGACAGGACCCACTGTTGCCAACTGTCGCTACTTGTAACGTATCTACATATGTTAGCCACAGGTTTACTCTTGTAGCACCTAGCGGCCACACTGAGCGGGGTGACAGGCATACAGGAGGTAACAGCTGCAAGCTAGGCAGGACCCACTGTTGCCAACTGTTCGCTACTTGTAGCGTATCTACATATGTTAGCCACAGGTTTACTCTTGTAGCACCCAGTGGCCACACTGAGCGGGGTGATAGGCATACAGGAGGTAACAGCTGCAAGCTAGCCAGGACCCACTGTTGCCAACTGTCGCTACTTGTAGCGTATCTACATATGTTAGCCACAGGTTTACTCTTGTAGCACCTAGTGGCCACGCTGAGAGGGGTGACAGGCATACAGGAGGTAACAGCTGCAAGCTAGCCAGGACCCACTGTTGCCAACTGTCGCTACTTGTAACGTATCTACATATGTTAGCCACAGGTTTACTCTTGTAGCACCTAGCGGCCACACTGAGCGGGGTGACAGGCATACAGGAGGTAACAGCTGCAAGCTAGGCAGGACCCACTGTTGCCAACTGTCGCTACTTGTAGCGTATCTTATCTACATATGCTAGCCACAGGTTTACCCTTGTAGCACCTAGTGGCCACACTGAGCGGGGTGACAGGCATACAGGAGGTAACAGCTGCAAGCTAGCCAGGACCCACTGTTGCCAACTGTCGCTACTTGTAGCGTATCTTATCTACATATGTTAGCCACAGGTTTACTCTTGTATGCACCTAGCGGCCACACAGAGCGGGGTGACAGGCATACAGGAGGTAACAGCTGCAAGCTAGCCAGGACCCACTGTTGCCAACTGTCGCTACTTGTAGCGTATATGTTAGCCACAGGTTTACTCTTGTAGCACCTTGTGGCCACACTGAGCGGGGTGACAGGCATACAGGAGGTAACAGCTGCAAGCTAGCCAGGACCCACTGTTGCCAACTGTCGCTACTTGTAGCGTATATGTTAGCCACAGGTTTACTCTTGTAGCACCTTGTGGCCACACTGAGAGGGGTGACAGGCATACAGGAGGTAACAGCTCCAAGCTAGCCAGGACCCACTGTTGCCAACTGTCGCTACTTGTAGCGTATATGTTAGCCACAGGTTTACTCTTGTAGCACCTAGTGGCCACACTGAGAGGGGTGACCGGCATACAGGAGGTAACAGCTGCAAGCTACGCAGGACCCACTGTTGCTAACTGTCGCTACTTGTAGCGTATCTACATATGTTAGCCACAGGTTTACTCTTGTAGCACCTAGTGGCCACACTGAGCGGGGTGACAGGCATACAGGAGGTAACAGCTGCAAGCTAGCCAGGACCCACTGTTGCCAACTGTCGCTACTTGTAGCGTATCTACATATGTTAGCCACAGGTTTACTCTTGTAGCACCTAGTGGCCACGCTGAGAGGGGTGACAGGCATACAGGAGGTAACAGCTGCAAGCTAGCCAGGACCCACTGTTGCCAACTGTCGCTACTTGTAACGTATCTACATATGTTAGCCACAGGTTTACTCTTGTAGCACCTAGCGGCCACACTGAGCGGGGTGACAGGCATACAGGAGGTAACAGCTGCAAGCTAGGCAGGACCCACTGTTGCCAACTGTCGCTACTTGTAGCGTATCTTATCTACATATGCTAGCCACAGGTTTACCCTTGTAGCACCTAGTGGCCACACTGAGCGGGGTGACAGGCATACAGGAGGTAACAGCTGCAAGCTAGCCAGGACCCACTGTTGCCAACTGTCGCTACTTGTAGCGTATCTTATCTACATATGTTAGCCACAGGTTTACTCTTGTAGCACCTAGTGGCCACACTGAGCGGGGTGACAGGCATACAGGAGGTAACAGCTGCAAGCTAGCCAGGACCCACTGTTGCCAACTGTCGCTACTTGTAGCGTATCTTATCTACATATGTTAGCCACAGGTTTACTCTTGTAGCACCTAGCGGCCACACTGAGAGGGGTGACCGGCATACAGGAGGTAACAGCTGCAAGCTAGCCAGGACCCACTGTTGCCAACAATCGCTACTTGTAGCGTATCTTATCTACATATGTTAGCCACAGGTTTACTCTTGTAGCACCTAGCGGCCACACTGAGAGGCGTGACAGGCATACAGGAGGTAACAGCTGCAAGCTAGCCAGGACCCACTGTTGCCAACTGTCGCTACTTGTAGCGTATCTACATATGTTAGCCTCAGGTTTACTCTTGTAGCACCTAGTGGCCAGACTGAGCGGGGTGACAGGCATACAGGAGGAAACAGCTGCAAGCTAGCCAGGACCCACTGTTGCCAACTGTCGCTACTTGTAGCGTATCTTATCTACATATGTTAGCCACAGGTTTACTCTTGTAGCACCTAGTGGCCACACTGAGCGGGGTGACAGGCATACAGGAGGTAACAGCTGCAAGCTAGCCAGGACCCACTGTTGCCAACTGTCGCTACTTGTAGCGTATCTTATCTACATATGTTAGCCACAGGTTTACTCTTGTATGCACCTAGCGGCCACACAGAGCGGGGTGACAGGCATACAGGAGGTAACAGCTGCAAGCTAGCCAGGACCCACTGTTGCCAACTGTCGCTACTTGTAGCGTATCTTATCTACACATGTTAGCCACAGGTTTACTCCTGTAGCACCTAGCGGCCACACTGAGCGGGGTGACAGGCATACAGGAGGTAACAATTGCAAGCTAGCCAGGACCCACTGTTGCCAACTGTCGCTACTTGTAGCGTATCTTATCTACATATGTTAGCCACAGGTTTACTCTTGTAGCACCTAGCGGCCACACTGAGCGGGGTGACAGGCATACAGGAGGTAACAGCTACAAGCTAGCCAGGACCCACTGTTGCCAACTGTCGCTACTTGTAGCGTATCTTATCTACATATGTTAGCCACAGGTTTACTCTTGTAGCACCTAGTGGCCACACTGAGCGGGGTGACAGGCATACAGGAGGTAACAGCTGCAAGCTAGCCAGGACCCACTGTTGCCAACTGTCGCTACTTGTAGCGTATCTACATATGTTAGCCACAGGTTTACTCTTGTAGCACCTAGTGGCCACACTGAGCGGGGTGACAGGCATACTGGAGGTAACAGCTGCAAGCTAGCCAGGACCCACTGTTGCCAACTGTCGCTACTTGTAGCGTATCTACATATGTTAGCCACAGGTTTACTCTTGTAGCACCTAGTGGCCACACTGAGCGGGGTGACCGGCATACAGGAGGTAACAGCTGCAAGCTAGCCAGGACCCACTGTTGCCAAATGTCGCTACCTGTAGCGTATCTTATCTACATATGTTAGCCACAGGTTTACTCTTGTAGCACCTAGCGGCCACACTGAGCGGGGTGACAGGCATACAGGAGGTAACAGCTGCAAGCTAGCCAGGACCCACTGTTGCCAACTGTCGCTACTTGTAGCGTATCTACATATGTTAGCCACAGGTTTACTCTTGTAGCACCTAGCGGCCACACTGAGAGGGGTGACCGGCATACAGGAGGTAACAGCTGCAAGCTAGCCAGGACCCACTGTTGCCAACTGTCGCTACTTGTAGCGTATCTACATATGTTAGCCACAGGTTTACTCTTGTAGCACCTAGCGGCCACACTGAGCGGGGTGACAGGCATACAGGAGGTAACAGCTGCAAGCTAGCCAGGACCCACTGTTGCCAACTGTCGCTACTTGTAGCGTATCTACATATGTTAGCCACAGGTTTACTCTTGTAGCACCTAGCGGCCACACTGAGAGGGGTGACAGGCATACAGGAGGTAACAGCTGCAAGCTAGCCAGGACCCACTGTTGCCAACTGTCGCTACTTGTAGCGTATCTACATATGTTAGCCACAGGTTTACTCTTGTAGCACCTAGCGGCCACACTGAGCGGGGTGACAGGCATACCGGAGGTAACAGCTGGAAGCTAGCCAGGACCCACTGTTGCCAACTGTCGCTACTTGTAGCGTATCTACATATGTTAGCCACAGGTTTACTCTTGTAGCAGCTAGCGGCCACACTGAGCGGGGTGAGCGGCATACAGGAGGTAACAGCTGCAAGCTAGCCAGGACCCACTGTTGCCAACTGTCGCTACTTGTAGCGTATCTACATATGTTAGCCACAGGTTTACTCTTGTAGCACCTAGTGGCTAGACTGAGAGGGGTGACCGGCATACAGGAGGTAACAGCTGCAAGCTAGCCAGGACCCACTGTTGCCAACTGTCACTACTTGTAGCGTATCTACATATGTTAGCCACAGGTTTACTCTTGTAGCACCTAGTGGCCACACTGAGCGGGGTGACCGGCATACAGGAGGTAACAGCTGCAAGCTAGCCAGGACCCACTGTTGCCAACTGTCGCTACTTGTAGCGTATCTACATATGTTAGCCACAGGTTTACTCTTGTAGCACCTAGTGGCTAGACTGAGCGGGGTGACAGGCATACAGGAGGTAACAGCTGCAAGCTAGCCAGGACCCACTGTTGCCAACTGTCGCTACTTGTAGCGTATCTTATCTACATATGTTAGCCACAGGTTTACTCTTGTAGCAGCTAGCGGCCACACTGAGCGGGGTGACAGGCATACAGGAGGTAACAATTGCAAGCTAGCCAGGACCCACTGTTGCCAACTGTCGCTACTTGTAGCGTATCTTATCTACATATGTTAGCCACAGGTTTACTCTTGTAGCACCTAGTGGCCACACTGAGCGGGGTGACAGGCATACTGGAGGTAACAGCTGCAAGCTAGCCAGGACCCACTGTTGCCAAATGTCGCTACTTGTAGCGTATCTACATATGTTAGCCACAGGTTTACTCTTGTAGCACCTAGTGGCCACACTGAGCGGGGTGACCGGCATACAGGAGGTAACAGCTGCAAGCTAGCCAGGACCCACTGTTGCCAACTGTCGCTACCTGTAGCGTATCTTATCTACATATGTTAGCCACAGGTTTACTCTTGTAGCACCTAGCGGCCACACTGAGCGGGGTGACAGGCATACAGGAGGTAACAGCTGCAAGCTAGCCAGGACCCACTGTTGCCAACTGTCGCTACTTGTAGCGTATCTACATATGTTAGCCACAGGTTTACTCTTGTAGCACCTAGCGGCCAAACTGAGAGGGGTGACCGGCATACAGGAGGTAACAGCTGCAAGCTAGCCAGGACCCACTGTTGCCAACTGTCGCTACTTGTAGCGTATCTACATATGTTAGCCACAGGTTTACTCTTGTAGCACCTAGCGGCCACACTGAGCGGGGTGACAGGCATACAGGAGGTAACAGCTGCAAGCTAGCCAGGACCCACTGTTGCCAACTGTCGCTACTTGTAGCGTATCTACATATGTTAGCCACAGGTTTAGTCTTGTAGCACCTAGTGGCTAGACTGAGAGGGGTGACCGGCATACAGGAGGTAACAGCTGCAAGCTAGCCAGGACCCACTGTTGCCAACTGTCGCTACTTGTAGCGTATCTACATATGTTAGCCACAGGTTTACTCTTGTAGCACCTAGCGGCCACACTGAGAGGGGTGACAGGCATACAGGAGGTAACAGCTGCAAGCTAGCCAGGACCCACTGTTGCCAACTGTCGCTACTTGTAGCGTATCTACATATGTTAGCCACAGGTTTACTCTTGTAGCACCTAGCGGCCACACTGAGCGGGGTGACAGGCATACCGGAGGTAACAGCTGCAAGCTAGCCAGGACCCACTGTTGCCAACTGTCGCTACTTGTAGCGTATCTACATATGTTAGCCACAGGTTTACTCTTGTAGCACCTAGCGGCCACACTGAGCGGGGTGAGCGGCATACAGGAGGTAACAGCTGCAAGCTAGCCAGGACCCACTGTTGCCAACTGTCGCTACTTGTAGCGTATCTACATATGTTAGCCACAGGTTTACTCTTGTAGCACCTAGTGGCTAGACTGAGAGGGGTGACCGGCATACAGGAGGTAACAGCTGCAAGCTAGCCAGGACCCATTGTTGCCAACTGTCGCTACTTGTAGCGTATCTACATATGTTAGCCACAGGTTTACTCTTGTAGCACCTAGCGGCCACACTGAGAGGGGTGACAGGCATACAGGAGGTAACAGCTGCAAGCTAGCAAGGACCCACTGTTGCCAACTGTCGCTACTTGTAGCGTATCTACATATGTTAGCCACAGGTTTACTCTTGTAGCACCTAGCGGCCACACTGAGAGGGGTGACAGGCATACAGGAGGTAACAGCTGAAAGCTAGCCAGGACCCACTGTTGCCAACTGTCGCTACTTGTAGCGTATCTACATATGTTAGCCACAGGTTTACTCTTGTAGCACCTAGCGGCCACACTGAGAGGGGTGACAGGCATACAGGAGGTAACAGCTGCAAGCTAGCCAGGACCCACTGTTGCCAACTGTCGCTAGTTTTAGCGTATCTACATATGTTAGCCACAGGTTTACTCTTGTAGCACCTAGTGGCCACACTGAGCGGGGTGACAGGCATACAGGAGGTAACAGCTACAAGCTAGCCAGGACCCACTGTTGCCAACTGTCGCTACTTGTAGCGTATCTTATCTACATATGTTAGCCACAGGTTTACTCTTGTAGCACCTAGCGGCCACACTGAGCGGGGTGACAGGCATACAGGAGGTAACAGCTGCAAGCTAGCCAGGACCCACTGTTGCCAACTGTCACTACTTGTAGCGTATCTACATATGTTAGCCACAGGTTTACTCTTGTAGCACCTAGCGGCCACACTGAGAAGGGTGACAGGCGTACAGGAGGTAACAGCGGCAAGCTAGCCAGGACCCACTGTTGCCAACTGTCAGTACTTGTAGCGTATCTACATATGTTAGCCACAGGTTTACTCTTGTAGCACCTAGTGGCCACACTGAGCGGGGTGACAGGCATACAGGAGGTAACAGCTGCAAGCTAGCCAGGACCCACTGTTGCCCACTGTCGCTACTTGTAGCGTATCTTATCTACATATGCTAGCCACAGGTTTACTCTTGTAGCACCTAGCGGCCACACTGAGCGGGGTGACAGGCATACAGGAGGTAACAGCTGCAAGCTAGCCAGGACCCACTGTTGCCAACTGTCGCTACTTGTAGCGTATCTACATATGTTAGCCACAGGTTTACTCTTGTAGCACCTAGTGGCTAGACTGAGCGGGGTGACAGGCATACAGGAGGAAACAGCTGCAAGCTAGCCAGGACCCACTGTTGCCAACTGTCGCTACTTGTAGCGTATCTACATATGTTAGCCACAGGTTTACTCTTGTAGCACCTAGTGGCCACACTGAGCGGGGTGACAGGCATACAAGAGGTAACAACTGCAAGCTAGCCAGGACCCACTGTTGCCAACTGTCGCTACTTGTAGCATATCTTCATATGTTAGCCACAGGTTTACTCTTGTAGCACCTAGCGGCCACACTGAGCGGGGTGACAGGCATACAGGAGGTAACAGCTGCAAGCTAGCCAGGACCCACTGTTGCCAACTGTCGCTACTTGTAGCGTATCTACATATGTTAGCCACAGGTTTACTCTTGTAGCACCTAGCGGCCACACTGAGCGGGGTGACAGGCATACAGGAGGTAACAGCTGCAAGCTAGCCAGGACCCACTGTTGCCAACTGTCGCTACTTGTAGCGTATCTTATCTACATATGTTAGCCACAGGTTTACTCTTGTAGCACCTAGCGGCCACACTGAGAGGGGTGACAGGCATACAGGAGGTAACAGCTGCAAGCTAGCCAGGACCCACGGTTGCCAACTGTCGCTACTTGTAGCGTATCTTATCTACATATGTTAACCACAGGTTTACTCTTGTAGCCCCTAGCGGCCACACTGAGCGGGGTGACAGGCATACAGGAGGTAACAGCTGCAAGCTAGCCAGGACCCACTGTTGCCAACTGTCGCTACTTGTAACGTATCTACATATGTTAGCCACAGGTTTACTCTTGTAGCACCTAGGGGCCACACTGAGCGGGGTTACAGGCATACAGGAGGTAACAGCTGCAAGCAAGCCAGGACCCACTGTTGCCAACTGTCGCTACTTGTAGCGTATCTTATCTACATATGCTAGCCACAGGTTTACCCTTGTAGCACCTAGTGGCCACACTGAGCGGGGTGACAGGCATACAGGAGGTAACAGCTGCAAGCTAGCCAGGACCCACTGTTGCCAACTGTCGCTACTTGTAGCGTATCTTATCTACATATGTTAGCCACAGGTTTACTCTTATAGCACCTAGTGGCCACACTGAGCGGGGTGACAGGCATACAGGAGGTAACAGCTCCAAGCTAGCCAGGACCCACTGTTGCCAACTGTCGCTACTTGTAGCGTATCTACATATGTTAGCCTCAGGTTTACTCTTGTAGCACCTAGTGGCCACACTGAGCGGGGTGACAGGCATACAGGAGGTAACAGCTGCAAGCTAGCCAGGACCCACTGTTGCCAACTGTCGCTACTTGTAGCGTATATGTTAGCCACAGCTTTACTCTTGTAGCACCTAGCGGCCACACTGAGCAGGGTGACAGGCATACAGGAGGTAACAGCTGCAAGCTAGCCAGGACCCACTGTTGCCAACTGTCGCTACTTGTAGCGTATATGTTAGCCACAGCTTTACTCTTGTAGCACCTAGCGGCCACACTGAGAGGGGTGACAGGCATACAGGAGGTAACAGCTGCAAGCTAGCCAGGACCCACTGTTGCCAACTGTCGCTACTTGTAGCGTATCTTATCTACATATGTTAGCCACAGGTTTACTCTTGTAGCACCTAGTGGCCACACTGAGCGGGGTGACCGGCATACAGGAGGTAACAGCTATAAGCTAGCCAGGACCCACTGTTGCCAACTGTTGCTACTTGTAGCGTATCTTATCTACATATGGTAGCCACAGGTTTACTCTTGTAGCACCTAGCGGCCACACTGAGCGGGGTGAGCGGCATACAGGAGGTAACAGCTGCAAGCTAGCCAGGACCCACTGTTGCCAACTGTCGCTACTTGTAGCGTATCTACATATGTTAGCCACAGGTTTACTCTTGTAGCACCTAGTGGCCAGACTGAGAGGGGTGACAGGCATACAGGAGGTAACAGCTGCAAGCTAGCCAGGACCCACTGTTGCCAACTGTCGCTACTTGTAGCGTATCTTATCTACATATGTTAGCCACAGGTTTACTCTTGTAGCACCTAGCGGCCACACTGAGCGGGGTGACAGGCATACAGGAGGTAACAGCTGCAAGCTAGCCAGGACCCACTGTTGCCAACTGTCGCTACTTGTAGCGTATCTACATATGCTAGCCACAGGTTTACTCTTGTAGCACCTAGCGGCCACACTGAGCGGGGTGACCGGCATACAGGAGGTAACAGCTACAAGCTAGCCAGAACCCACTGTTGCCAACTGTCGCTACTTGTAGCGTATCTTATCTACATATGCTAGCCACAGGTTTACTCTTGTAGCACCTAGTGGCCAGACTGAGAGGGGTGACAGGCATACAGGAGGTAACAGCTGCAAGCTAGCCAGGACCCACTGTTGCTAACTGTCGCTACTTGTAGCGTATCTTATCTACATATTGTGACTTTTGGTTGTGTTGAAAAGTAAAGACGACAGATTAAGTCTAGATAAAGAAACACTTTTATTTCCGTAAACAGTAACTTTGTACACTCGTTGCAACAACAAGAAAGTCTTTTCCGATTCTCCAACAGCACGCCTCGGAACTCGTAACACAAAGAACTAACTCTTCTCCGTCGGCACAACTCTTCACATCGTCTTTCCGTCTCCGTCGGCACGACTACTCAACGCTTCACAGACGTCTGACTGCTCTTCTGTCGCACTTTACCGCTATTTATATCTCCCAGGCAGTATTCTGGAAGCTTCAGGAACGTTCAGTTATTGCGGTGAGATACAAAGTAGAAGATTGCAGAGGCCTCTATCCTTTTCTCTCTTTCGGCAAGCGCCCCAACAATGCTCCATTCTCTGTCTCTTACCTTCGGCTCCTTTGCGGTAGTGCCGACAATAATGCGATGGGTGACACTGCTGTTGTCGGCAATTAGATGCGGCGGGCGCGGTGACAATATGTTAGCCACAGGTTTACTCTTGTAGCACCTAGCGGCCACACTGAGAGGGGTGACGCCGTGACGCGTACACGGGAGGTCGTGGGTACCGACTTTCTGATCTATGAGTTTCTCCGGATCGCTAAGTGAATTTTGTCTCACCTCCCCTTCCTGCTTGGCCGTTTCAGGGTTGTAAGTGTGGGCGTCACATGGCAGGGAGAATGCTGCTTTCTGTAAAGTGGATCGGGGCGTGGGATGGGCATGTGTCCTAGGTACGGCTATCTCACCTCCCGGGGCATAGGATCTTCCATATGCTGTGGTGCCAATTCCACCCGCTTGTTATACCTCAAGATAACGCGGTGAAATTTCAACTTCTTTAATACACGAGTGATGATATTCATGAGGTTATATTATCTGAAAAAGTTGATTAATTACTAGTTGCAGGCAGGATTTAAATCCCAATGCATTTCAAGGCCTTGGCCGAACTATTCGCTGACAAGTTTAACCTTTGTTAAGCAAATTATAGCGACATAGACATTTAATCTTCATATATTACATTCAATGCATATTGTAAGAAGCATGAGTTTTAAATTTATCTGGGGATCACATATCACTGCCAGAAAACGTGAGTATTTAGGAAAATCAATTAGTGGTAGTAAAAGTAGATAGGGCAATTAGGCGTTACAGTGAACTCAGTCGATAAGAACTCCATTAGCTCCAGGTTCAGTTAGAACTCAGTAAGTTCAGAAATTATAAACTTGCACAAATGGACGTATATCACTTCTAAAAATTATAAAGAGAAATTATTTATTAAAATATAGCAAGATACAGAGTAAGAAGTTGAATTTGATATCCTTGAGATTTACCAAGGCGATGAAGAAGGCGACACTTACCGAATGCAGACGAAAGGAGATTTGCAACATTGATTCATACTTGAAGTGAACATAACACTTCAACACGTACAGCTTCTATAGCGCGTTTCACCCTTAGAAGACAGTACACGTTAAATGGAGCGCAGTGTTGCAACATGTACTAGTTGCGAATCTTTCTCCGCGAGCGACTCGAGGTGGCCGGAGTCCTGTACTTAGTCCTTCAATTGATGGGCACTTTTAACTTTGGTATCCCTCCACGCCTTTGTTACTGTATGACCTAAATTTACAAATGACTCCTCTGTATAAACAACTGATTTCCCCTGGTGCCTAAACCTTTTACGTCTTTTAGATATTTATGTCGCCATCTGATGATATCGATATCGTCTCTTTCTATTAATATGCACTTGTTACCCTTTCTTTCATATTCGAACCCCAAATCATGTAAGAACCGACTAAGGGTGGCCCTTGAGAAATTTGGTAGGGTCTCATCACTGTTGAACTGTGACAAAATTATACTCAGCATGGGTGGAATATTTGCAAACAGTAAAGAATGAACAATTCGCCGCACTCCACATTGCACTATTCAATCATATTGCGTTAACCTAGCGTTTTGTGTAGTCCCGCCCTTTTTGCTTTCTTTTTCGATGGCGTTCTTAGAGGTCCTTTCATGAGTTCCTTTTTAATCCTATACACTACTGCTTCTGAACACCCGATTGCCTTAGCTGTTTCTTTTACTGCCTTACTTGCACGCATTTTACTTCAAAAATAATCTAACACATTCATAATTATTTGGCGTTCCTTACTTCTTAATTTACCAACATATCGTCTCTTCCTAGCTTCCCCCTCCATAACTACAAATATTTACAAAAATATTAAACAAATAACGCAATAACAGCCCACAGTTACACACACGGCTTCTTTCGAACTAATGTTAGTGCTGCTCCTTATACTATCTTCTGTGTCAGGCCTGGCGCTGAATAGATGAACACCTTTTGTTTGCCTTACTGGATAAAAGAAAGAGGTTACTGCCTTTTGGTTTATTTTAAAAACTTTCTCCAACCTTCCTCAACATTTGTTCTCGCTGGTTCCCTGATGTAAACTCAATAACAAAAAAGTTTCACACTGCGTAACTTTTGCAGTGCACAGATATAAAATTTTCCGAAAACATTTAATTTAAAAAATTATAACACTTAACTGGGTAAACATAGAGAATTCAAAGTAGGCAGGTAGTAGCACTATGGTCTACTCTACCTAAGAAAAAAATATAGTTGCATTCTAGCAGTTAGTTTGTTAGTTAGTGCGTGATGAGTATAGAAACAGCAAACATCGGACTTCCATTGAAAAAAACGTTTTCTGAAGAAATTTGGGCCTATAGAAATGTATAATGACTCTGAAAAGGATATGACCTGATAGAGAAAAAAATTCTGCATAGGATAATGTGTTCAAACCTGAAATTTATAACAAATGAATATTTATACCATGCTATTAGTAATCTGGCAACAGTGCGAGGTTAGAAAAGGACGCGGCTAATGGCAACTTGTATGCGCTAGATAGAGACAGAGATGTCCCATTTAACTCCATACTGTCTTCTAAGAGTGGAACTCTATATAGTACTGAGATTAATTCTACTTCCTCAAACAGTCGGCAACTTACTTCAAGTAGCTTATTTATTAGCCTCAAGTAAAGGTATAAACCAAGCTAACTGTTGTTGACCATCTCCATACCCACTTTCGCAGATTCCTCAGTTGACCACTATAGCAGCCGGCAGTAGACTCTTCAATACGGAGAGTGCATCAACAGTGTGGCACACTGGCACTAATGCACGCACTCCCTTCAATCACACACTTAATTGTGATGTGATATTTGTTTCTGATTTGGGTCTAAATCGATGTCCTCTGCAATGTGGTAAGAAGGGCCATTGTCAAAAGTGTTTCAGATAAAAGTATAATGCTCAATACCAATAGGCGGGGTTCACAGTAAATTACTTCATCGCTATTTGAATCGAATGTTATTTTGTACAAGTTAGTTCGCTTGGTCTATCTGATATGAACTAGCGACCAGTTGAAAGAGTGGTGAGCAATCGGGACTTGTACTTGCACATATCAGATAGGTATATCTAGAACTAAAGTAAATGAGCTAGCACTGGCCACGATCCTAGCGGAGAGCGGCGGTGGCTGACAAAATCAAACTAACCAGACTGTCATTTCAGCATTATATTATATTATACTTTGCTTTACTTATAACACATACTTTACCCTCACAAAGTAGCAAAGAACGCTAATTTTGTTCTTCCAAAGAGCGTTAGGGATAACAGTAATAATAATAGTAAAAATAATAGCAGTAGCTAATAACTTGTTCTTCTGCTTCTTTTCCTGAACCCTGCTCTTATGGAGGGACTTACAAGCCCATACCTAGGGTCAGACGCCTGTAGGGGAGCACACGAACCTATGGACCGGACATGGTGAACACCTGGAAGCGGTTGTCCAGCCAAGCGCCAGGTATGTAGGACTTACAAGCCCATACCTAGGGTCAGACGCCTGTCTGTCGGGGAGCACACGAACCTATGGACCGGACATAGTGAACACCTGGAAGCGGTTGTCCAGCCAAGCGCCAGGTATGTAGGACTTACAAGCCCATACCTAGGGTCAGACGCCTGTCGGGGAGCACACGAACCTATGGACCGGACATAGTGAACACCTGGAAGCGGTTGTCCAGCCAAGCGCCAGGTATGTAGGACTTACAAGCCCATACCTAGGGTCAGACGCCTGTCGGGGAGCACACGAACCTATGGACCGGACGTAGTGAACACCTGGAAGCGGTTGTCCAGCCAAGCGCCACGTATGATAGTGAGGAAGAGCATGATATGAAATGCAGGCGAAAGCGATGAATGGAAAGGTGATGATGGAGCAATGGTGGAATGAGTGGCGGAAGAAACCGGGGAACCCGTAGAAAACCCGCACAGACGCCGCTTCGTCCACCACGAATACCTCATGCAGGTCCCTGGGATGGAACCCGGGCCGGCTAGGTGGCAGGCGAGTGGTCTTGCCTGCAGGACGTAATAACAATACTTGTTTTTACAGTATTGTAGCTGTGAGCGCACATCAAAGTCTGCTACCCCACACCACTACGTAGCTAGGCAACGCGTGTTAAGAACAAATACCATTTGCTGCCAGTTCGAGAGGCTTCGACCCGGGCTTTTACAAGCTTCGAGAAGCGAGTTCCAGAGAATTCGCCGGCACCTAATTCTCGGCTATATATAAGCGATCTTCCCGGACAGGACAGTTAGTGTTGGACCAGAGAGTTACGAGTGAGTGGGTCAATGAGTAGAACTGTCAGAGCGAGGTACGACTAGTAAGTAGGTTAGGATAGAACAGAACGGCTGTGAGTTTCAAGGTCACGACGAATTGTAAATTGCGTTACCGATAAAACACAGAACTATGTTTTGTGATTCAGTTTGAGAAGAGAAATAAAGTGACATTAATGGAAGCCGGGCTTACTATTTGTCACAGTAGATAGAAAATGAAATATGTAAAGACATTTGTAAGAAGGACGAAAATGTGTACGTAAGTACAGCACCCCCCCCCCCCAAAAAAAAAAGTTGTAATAGAAAGGAAGGAAATGACACTCTCAGACACCAATATTGTCCGTTCATTAAGGTAACAGGAGTAGGACAAACTAAATAAGATGAGGAGAATACGCATTGCAAGATGAATGAGCGACCGAGGCTGGTACAGGCCCTAACCTGTTGTAAACTTAGATCACCAATGTCCAGCGTTGGCTTTACTTCCTACCCCTGTACGCCAACGTTGCCACTCTTTGGCCCCCAGCCGTACATTGTGTTGCAGTGACGGTTTGGTTACATGTACGTTGTGTTGGATTTACGAAAGCACTTCCAAATCTTATGTTCCTTAGTGACTTGTTTGGTAGTACAAAGTCCAAGTGCATAGCCTTAGAAGATCCACCAAGTGATCGTCGCGTAACATATTGCGATACAGACTTTTAGTATAGTACAATTTGGAGAAAATCTGTTCGCAAATATATGTAGAGCTATACTCACTCTTATACCTGCAAATGCTTGTGTCTCTGTCTACTTCAATTTAATGGACATAAGCATTTTAAGATATTATCTTATTGCTAATTTTCTTGTAGGTGCTAGGAGTTTACACTAGGCTTTAAGCGATAGTAAAATGTTTTAAGAGGTGGTTACCATGCGATGCCTTTGAAATTCCATTATCTTTGCAACGCCCAGGGATAAAAACAGGAATAAGAGGTTTCTATCTCTTACTATTTACCATTTATGCATAACTCATCCAGAATGAAAAAGTCTTGAGGACATTCCCAGAAAATTATAGTTATGACTTAGAAAGTGCCATGGAATCGCGTGTTTGTGTCCGTCACTGAATACTGACTGTCCTCCCGACTGAAGGAGTGGAGTGGGGAATTACCACTTATTACGTAGGAGTCTCCAAAGGAACACGGTTGGACAGTGTGCACGTTCAGTTCTCGTGGCACAACAAACATGGGAAAAACCTTGGTAAATGAAACCGTGCACATGCCGGATAATTAATGTAGAGTGACCGCAAAACAGCAATTGGTAGGTATACCACAAACAATTTACACGAGCACGACGCATTAAATCAATTCTTAATGAAAATAAATCACGGCGGAGGAGTTTAGATTGTATGTAATTAACCTGTTAGGTCTGCTTTTCTATATTGCAGATTATGTTAGGCATTTTATTCCAAGCCGACTGTGCTATGGTGCGCACATGACAACGCCTCGTATTGTCAGCTTTCATACCGGACCACATCAATAGCTGTAGATGAACCTTCATTTCAACTGTTCTCCGGATCAAGCACAAAATTATTCCACACATTTTAGTACATCTAGCATTCCACCCAACATTTCAAAACTTCAACACAGAGATTTCACTGGAAATACACGTTTTCAGGTCTTCTGAATATAAAAAGATATTAGAGAAAGGTTCGTATATGTGTGTGTATGTGTGTGCATGTATGTGTGTCTGTGTGTGTATGTGTATGTGAACGGCATAACTGAAGACGAAAAGTCCGTTAAATGCCAAACTTGGGATTTAAGTTCAACATCTTTAAACGAAACATGAAACATGAAAATATCAGCAAGTAAATCGAAAGTGATGGCTCACAAAGGAAAATATTCTAAACAATCCGAAGCTATCATAGAAGGAATAACATTGGAACAAGTAACTCATTTTGAATATTTGGGCTGTAACATAAGTTTGGATAAAGATAAGGATATAGAAAACAAAATATACAACTACCAACAACAAGGATGTTACAAAATCAAATCAGGAAAGATACAAAACTCAAATTTTATAAAACAATGGCAGTACCAGTATTGCCTAGTTCATGGAGTGTAGAAGAAGCAGAAGCAGAAGAAGAAGAAGACGAAGAAGAAGAAGAAGAAGAAGAAGAAGAAGAAGAAGAAGATCTCTGAAGAATGCGACATGAAGCTTTTCAAGAATGTCTCCCCACTCCAAACCACACTTTACATGGAAATATTTTCGAAGGCTTTTTACTTTCTCCAAAATGGCTCTAACGATTTAGATTAAAATACCATGACAAATGAAATGTAGGTATATTGGTTAAGGTCGATCTCTGCCACACGATAATAGGACACTGCAGCTGCTCATTCGTGCGTTTGTTTGAAGCTATGTGGCCAAAATGACAAGGATTGTTGGAACAATAACCTTTCTACTTCTTGGTATTGACGAGTTGTTTGGGCGCCAATGGAGACCTTCACGATGCCTAGAAGTTCTCAACTGGTTACTCTGCCTGGCTATTACTCAAGCAACGAGATTCTTCTCTCAAGGTATGCTTGGATGTGGTTTTTAGAAAGGATGACGCGGGTTCTTGATACAACATATTTTAATGAATGTTTCAACTGATTAAAAATGAGAAGTTGTCTATGAAAAATAATATAATTACTCACTATTTAAGTACAACTTATATAGTATATGAATATAATTCCTGGCGGTGTTATAAATGGCGAAGTTTGGTTTCAATTCTGCTCCTTGGTCAGAAGGAACGCTATTCTGGACCCAGACGCTCCAATGGGCGCAGATTAAAGAAAACCTCACTGTCTTCACGTGTATCCAATTTTGCTTTATTTCGTTCCTCACTAAATCGTCACACATTTGTATACATATTTCAACAGTTTTGGATATAAAGGTTGTCGTAGTGTCCGACTGTGTCCCACAGCAATAAACAACATAGTAGGTATATTCACAATCAAAATTTTAATACTGCAAATGATTTTATGATTCCTTTTAATATCACTTGTATCAGCTGAATCAATCCTGCTGAGTATGGCCGCGCCGTGGCCGAGTGGCTAGACCATTCGCCTCTCACCAAAGCGGCCCGAACATGGCGGTATATGGGCGGTTTTCCTCTGGGTTCTCCGGTTTCCCCACCCTTTCTTTTCACCGGTGCTCCATTTTCATTCTACGTATCATCGGTGTCACCGCCTGCGTTGCCGCATGTAATAAAAATGGGCGTTAAACACTACAAAAAATATCCCGCTAAGATGATGTGTTCAAGATGTTGTTATGTACAATATATATCTTGAATGTTCTCCGAAAAGTCCTTAAAGGATTCTTCATTCCGAATGCATTTTGCAGAATTGTGCGTAACTGGCAATCCGCAAGAAGTAGACGAAAATCTACTACGCATGAAATGTGGATCTGGTCAGGAGAACATTCACTTCAGGTAAATGTTTCGTCTCATTAACTATTTCGGAGATATTCTATGTTGGATTGAATTTTCAAACAGCTGTACTTGTGTGAAGTGCTAGGCCGATATTCACTCTTGTTGCTGAGCGCCATCACGTATCACTGTGTCCCTCTTGGGCTCATGTTTAGAAGAGTGGCTGTTACCATTCACCTGTTTCTCGCGATATTGTGCAAACCACTGGAAATATTAAGGAAGTAGGTATATGAATGAATGATAGTGCAGATTGTGGGGGCTACATATGTAAAAATAAATGATAGTGGTAGAGAAATTCATGTGAATGTAACGCATGCAATTTTACTGTCGTCATTTTGTGACTGACATCTTTGGTCTACAGTCTACCGAAGCAGCGATGATGATGATGATGATGATGATGATGATTAACAAGTGGTCAAATAACCCCAAATTCCAAAGAGCTGAATGTGTCTGATAATACGTGTCTTCTTGAGGCAAAAGGAAACTCCGGGAAATATTTTTCTGGCAACTCGTCCGAGCCAGGAATTGAAATCGAGCCGTATGGATTACTAGATGCAACAATAAAGGGTTATGTCGCCACCTGACCTGAGTTTTATCCAGTTTGAAGCTGAAAAATGGGTTGACATTATGTGTTTCTTCTGGGCATTTCATTTCCTGAAAGGAACGGGAAAAGGAAGAACTTTATAATAATTCAAATGTCAAGACAAAGAAGTTGGTAGAGAACAGGGAAGAATGAAAGAGACGGAGTTGCTGTGTATGATTGGTTATATAGTATTCTATTTTGTCCACTCTTCTCGATAGGGATCGTCTTTTTTAACATTAGAATAGTGCTGTTATTCAATATGCATGTAATGGAGCCCTACTATTTGGTAAATATTTGTTTATTCTCGTAAGCATGGCGTGTCAGATGAATGCCGTTTTAGGAAGGAAGCGTGGCGTCTGGCGGACAAGGTGGGAAACAAAAGAGTAAGTGAGCGCGGGAGTATGGTATGCAGAGCAGATGGGCGCAGGCTGTGTAGAAACTACAGTATTTAGCGGCTCCTTAACACTGTATCAGGTTTCTATCGCACCTCCAAACATATTTGAAGCCTTGTTGATCAAGAGGTGTAGGAAAGCAGCCCAAAGACTTTGAGAGATTGCGAAAATGTGGTGCGTGGAATGCCATGTGCCGCAGTACCAGCCACACCCCCACCCAGGTGTCAACTGTTCCTTTCTTGCTTGCTTCGGAGTTGCTGCGAGTTATTTAACTGTGTGGGTAGCAGTGCGATGCTATGCGAAACTGTGTCAAAGCAAAGCTTCAATTATTGCTTTTAAGGACATTCATTAGTGAATTTTCTAAAATCCATAATTCACGGTCGATTCATCTGAAACGTTAATAAATTAATCAGTACACTATATACATCAATATTCATGTATATTTAAAAATTAGTTCAGTGATATAAACTTCTTACTGTTCTGAAAAATTGCTATACACGATGTAATTATTTTTCAAAAAATAACATTTTGTAATTAACTCTTGAATAGTAGGATATTAATAAACTGTAGACAGGAATGTTTCTACATGCTACTAGTTTGGGAGGAATCAAATTTAAATGCGACAGTTCAGTTTAAGAACTTACACAATATGGATGCTATTGTTTAAGTGCACACTAAATGGCGAAAATGACTCACATGTGACATTTTTACTTTCTCTGCTACGTATAGTAAGTAGAGCAAGTATTTTATTCCACCCAAAAATTCCATGTAGAGATTTCACCCGAAGTATATGTTTTAAGGCCCCTGAATTTAAAAAAAAAAAAAAAAAGAAAAAAAAAAAAGAAAAAGAAAAAAATGTAGAAAAAGGTTCGCGCGAGCGCGCGCGCATGTCTGTCAGTCTCTGGGCAACATGACTCCAAAACGAAAATTTGGTTAAAAATCAAGGTTGTTATTTAAGTTTAATGTGTTTTAAGGATGCGACACAAAGATTTTGAAGAAAATTTCTCCACTCTAAACTACCCTTTACCTGGAAATGTTTCGAAAATTTTAATTTTCTCGAAAATGGCTCAAACGATTTTGATTAAAATGCCATATATTTAAGATATTTGACAAATGGAATGTATATTTTGAATTTTCTGGCTATAGCCTATGTAGTCCTGTTTACTCTGGATGACTTGAATAACTCGTAAACCGTAAGAGATAGACCAAATCTTATTGTGCAAGAAATGTAGATCTTGCTAAAACACACAATTTATGTCCAAATATTTATTTTTTGTAGAGTGAACCATTTCGTAGATATTCCTTGTAATTTGTGTAAGTTTTGGAGAACATACTTCTGTCAAATGGAGCATCGTGATTCATTTTTTTATATTTCAGCCGTGCGAAGGGAATGGATCTTCAAAGCTTTAAAAGATTTGACTATCGCTCAAAGTCAACTGTATTCCCATATTCTCCTTGTACCTACAAGGAAATAAGCAATAAGGTAATTTCTGCAAATGTTTATCTCAACTAACACGAAGAAGATATAGGAATAAGAGTTTGCAAGAATGGTTAGTACAAGAGTAGAGAAAGTCATATGATCAGATTTTTTACTTTTTGTGCAGTCTTAGGAATTGGGATTTCCTTTTTAATTTGATTTGTATTTTGTTATTGCAGTCTTAATACTGGCACGTATTCTTGTGCGTAGCGCTGATACCTAGTTCGTACACCAGTGTCTGCAACTATTACCTATGGCTTGTGCTTTTTTACCTATACAAACATGTGGTGTGCACTGAAGTAACTTAACTGGAGGTATCCTTCTCAGATTTTGATCCATTGATCCCCTGCTGGATACGCGCGAGACCTCTGCCGGTGGTAATTGGAAATGTACAAGCAAAGGGCAAAGGGTGAGCACTTAAATCGAAGAATGGAGGATGGATGCAAGCGCGGTCAACTAACTCTGACCTATATCATGGTAAAGAAGTGGAGAAGCCGGCACTGTCTCAAGGGAACCATCCTGACTGCACGTCTCTCTCTCTCTCTCTCTAATGTTGCAATCAATAGTTTACTTCTTTTATTAATTACAAATACGTCGTCGCCAAATCCGGACACGTATTACAAATTTTAACGCTCACGAAATACTTTCCAAACAGCTTTACATTAATTAATACACAGATTTACCTAGAACTGAGGAACTAAAACACGTACGGATAGAAGAAATAAAAATAATAAAATAGAAATAACAAATGTAATGCGTTAATTTGCCATGACCTAGTGTACATTGTCATTACAAACTGCTTATGACCTTACTTCATTTTAATACAGATAAACATTCACGCCTGGGTTGTCCAATCCTTTCTCTTTGGAAACGCTTAGATAATGAGCGGCTATACCCCACTCCACTCCTCAGTCAGAGGGACAGTCAGTGTGCAGTGATGGGCACAAACATGGTCGTTTCTAAGTAGTACCTTGAATTTTCTGGGAAAGTCCTCAGAAGAACATTTTGCATCAATGGTAAACAGTAAGAGACAGACAAAAGCTTACTAAATAAACACGTGAATCTCGTTCAAATACATCGTTTTTCTTTTGAGGACACTTGGTAGTGTCAGAGTAGCAATTTCCATGCAATACCTACATATATGTTAGTGTTTCTTGATAGCTATGCAATCTATCATAATGACATTTTTACCACTTGTATATCATCCTCTTCTGATTCAGAAACCGCAATCAAATCATAAAGCTAATAATTTTTGCTCTATTGATATTCCAATAAACACAACATTTTCAAAAATGTTCACGCATTGTCTTCTTTAGGTGCACTTTTCTCCTAAACAGTTAAAGTGACACATTTCAAACTCTGTAATCACTTTACAAACATGCTATTCAACATAGCTAGTGAACCATTAAGACAGTTTGATCAATAATAGCAATTTAAAAAGTAAATAATGATGTACTCTTTATTTTTTAATTTTTATATATGAAAATATTTCTTTGCGGAATTTCATGAAAGTATAGCAAATAAAGCTTTCACCGGCTGTTTAGAGGAGTATATTCTGCATATGCACAAAAAAGTAAAAAGTTGTATGTTGTATCTATTATAGTTTTCTAGAAAAGTGAATCTAAAGTTTAAAAAAAGCAAGTTACGGTAAATAGCAAAAGAAGAAATGTTGTGTAGCTGAATGCCCACGCTTTTGCCAACAAGCTGTAATATCCTTAGTTATTATTTAGCCTTACAGCTTCTTGGGCAGCATATTTCTGCCACTTCCTCAAGAGTTTGCTCTAAGGTTTCATAAAATAGCAGAAACTTTGTAGGTGGTGGTAAATTCATTATTCCACATAAAATCTGTGCTGCTCTTTGTCCCTTAATCCATAACATAACCTTAAATTAACTTCATACCTATATTCTACAATTTTAGAGCTCATTCCTGATGCTTTGTTTGAACACTTGCTGCACGTGGCCAACCCCTTCTACTCGTACTTTTCACACTTTCTCCCAATGTTATACTGTCCACTGCATCACGCTTTCTGCCCTCCACTGACTTATTCACTAAACTTGACGGCATCGCCATATCGAAAATTATAATTCCACTAGAAGAATAATTACACTGGTCCACAATGAAAATGTTAAATAAATAATTTCTGCTCATTCTTATGTATTTGTGTGTGCCAAATCCAAAAATCAAGTTAGAAATGCTCCATTACCCACCAATTTTTTGTAATATTAAAAAAAACTGTTATCATGATTATTAGCATAGGGTGGTAAATGCGCTGATTAAAAGAAAGTATTTTTATGTTATTAGATCAACAAATACGGCAACAAATGACATATTTGCTTTAGGTGATTGTTGTCGTGACTTCAGAAATGACAATATCCAACAATGAGCCTCTCCAAAACTATTTTTACCATCCAGGTGAATGTTTACTCCAACAGCAGACAAGGAAGGTTTGTTGCAGACACAAACTGTCCTGCATAGTTGCCACAGGAGTATAAGCTAATCCTGTGTGTTCTCAGTTGTAAATTAACAAGTGTAGTGTTTCTAATAGTGTGTTTTCTTAAGCATTGGGAATCAGGGGGATAATGTCTTGCAAATGTGTAAATGATAAAAACAATTTTTGTTACATTTGTGGTGAGCTCACTTTAAAAAGCACAGAGTGGAAATCTGACTTCTTGAATTAAAAGAGCTTATGAGTGTTATTTTGACAATAAAATTGATGAGAATAAGTTTTGGGCTTCAGAAATCTGTTGTGCCAAATGTACAACACTATTAACCGGCTGGTTAAAAGGGAACCTTCATATGCCTTTTGCAGTTCCTATGATATGGCAGGAACCTAAGGATCATATAATAGACTGCTACTTTTGCTTGACAAATATATCTGGAATAAGTTCCAAATCTAAACACACTGTTAAATATCCATCTGTGGAATCAGCAATTCAACCTGTGCCTCATGCACCAGGCCTTCCCGTACCAACTCCACCAGACGGCAGTAATGTGAGTGAAGATTTTGAAAGTGTTGATGACATTAGTGAATTACAATAAAGTGACCAGATTTTGTAGAAGGAGTTACGGTAAACGAACCGCACTAATTAACCAAGGAGGATTTAAATGATTTGGTTCGTGATCTTGGCTTATCTAACAGTAAAGCCGAGTTACTTGCTTTAAGACTGAAAGACTGGCATCTCCTGCAGGATGGTACCAAAATAACTTCTTTTCGCCGACGCCAAAAGGAATTGGAGCCCTTATTTTCTAAACAGGAGGACCTAGTGTCCTGTAACGATGTCGATTCTTTGATGGAGTCCCTGGGTGTTCAACATACTCCTGAAGATTGGCGCTTGTTCACTGACTTCAAAAACAAGCTTGAAAGGAGTCTTGCTACAAAATGGAAACAAGTTTCCATCCTTTTGTATAGCCCAAGCAGTTGGTATGAAGGAGCGTTATGTGAGCATGCAGCTCTTGCTATGCAGTATCCGATATGATGACATATGGCAGATATGTGCAGATTTTAAAGTGATAGCTATCTTACTTGGATTACCACTTGGTTATGCAAAATGTTGCTGTTTCTTGTGCATGTGGGATAGTAGAGACAAAAGCAATCATTATGTTTAAAAAAGTTGGCCAAAGAGAGAGTCATTCAACCCAGAACAGGCAAATTTTGTTCACCAACCACTTATAAGTCCTGACAAAATCTTATTACCTCCACATCAAACTAGGTTTGTTTAAGAACTTTGTGAAACCAATCGATCGTGATGGGAGTGAATTTCTGTTCCTGAAAACTAAGTTTCCAAAGATCAGTGAAACAAAAATAAAAGAGGGAATATTTGTTGGCCCTCAAATTAGACAACTTATGAACGATTCGCAGTTTGAAAGCCTTTTAAATACGCAAGAACGAGCTGCATGGTTCTCTTTCAAAAACGTTGTCATAAACTTCTTGGAAACCACATGAACATTACGTAAAGCTTGTCAGTGACCTGATTGAGAACTACAAGCTCATGGGATGTAATATGTCCTTGAAAATACACAAGATGGACTCCCATCTTGACTTCTTTCCTGATAACCTCGGCGCTGTCAGCGACGAACATGGCGAGCGTTTCCATCAGGACATCGCTGAAATGGAAAGACGTTGCCAGGGAAAATGGACTCCAAATATTTTGGCAGACTGCTGCTGGACACTCAAGAGGGATGTTCCTCAAGCAAAGTACAGTCCAAAGTCTAATTCACATACATTTTAGGTATGTAAAAGGTACTCAAGCTAAGGTGCTACACATATTAACTGTGTAATTACAAGAAATCTTGTTAATGCAATTGCTCAAAAACTATGGGTGGTGGAAACGTTCTGCAAAAAGATTTGTAATCAGCACACAGAATTCAATAAGAATCACCCTTTATACTTCTTTTAACATTAAACAACTTAAATTTTGTTGACTAGTGTTATTTATAAAAAAGTATCCTCATCTTGAGCAGAGTAATTAAGTTTGGTCTTGGTGCAGACGGCTCTTGATTCAACACAGAGTTGTTGATAATGTTTTCAGTTTGGGCACCTGTCACACTCATATGTGCTCATTTTCTAGGATAGTATTTCTCTTTCCCAAATTTCTTCATACTACCCATGGTTTTATTTCATCAGAACACTTCTAAAACCACAAAAGCTACAAACACAACCTCAGTCACTATACAAACAAACTAGCTTTTAAAATGGTGCCAAGTAACAGTAGTGAAAAGTGCTGCCAAGCTCTAAAACAATTAAAGTTCCAAGCGGCAGTTTTGCTTTTTATAAGCAGAAGAGAAAATGCAGAGTAAAAGGGGCGTGACAGCCTGGCTGCCATATTTAAAACCCCATTTAAATCTACTTAATTGCCACAAACACACAAAACCTTATATTGGGCATATTCTGCAAACTATATAGATTCATACTAAGCAAAAAACCAAAAATCCATATTTTCATCCAAAATCACTACCAAGTGTCCTTGAGTGAACCATTTCCGAGATATTCTTTATTATTTCTTTGAATATGCCAACTTATACTTTTTTCAGATAGCAATATGTTATTCGCTTTTTATCTCTTGGCCTGGCAAAGAGAGCGGAATTTCAAAGGCACCGCATGGCAACCAGCTCTTAAAACATTTCACCATCGCTTGAAGCCTACCGTGTTCCCGATTCCCCTTACACCTACAACAAAATTTGCAGTAAGGTAACTTCTGAAAATGCTAAAATAGAGTAGATAGAGAAATAAACATCTGCAAGAATAGTGTGTATAAGAGTGAGTATAGCTCTACATATATTTGCGAACAGAGTTTCCCAAATTGAACTGTACTAAAAGTCTGTATCGCAATATGTTACGCGACGATCACTTGGTGGATCTTCTAAGGCTGTGCACTTGGACTTTGTCGCCAAATACTGATAGACTTCTTAAACGTAAGCAGTACCAAAGTAGTCACTAATGAACAGATGATTATCGCATAAGATTTGGAAGTCCTTTCGTAAATCAACACAACGTATGTACTTATAACCAAACCGCCACTGCAACACAACGCACGGCTGGGCGCTAAAGAGTGATAATGTCCGCGTATAGTGGAAGGAGGTAAACCCAACCGGCCCTCTGTCGTAAAACTTTGGACATCGCTGATTTACGCAAATAGTTACATCATACATTTCATTGTAGATACAAAGAGAATATCGATAGTCAAATGTTTAATACCTGGACGCTATATGCTGGCCTTAAAATTACATGCTATTTCCATGCTGATAACTGAACATCGTTAGGACGTTATAAAGAATTACACATTTTTGAACAATTCGAACCAATAATAATTATATCTCGGGAATGGCTTCCACTACAAAAAAGTTATTTGAAGCAATGTTTTAAACTAGTGCCTACGTATCCGCTTATCGCTTTACGTACGTATACCACTTTTACAGCATTAGGTATACAAAATTCCCTCCAAATGGAGAGAACTTCACAGGAGATTCCCAGAAAACTATATATATCAAAAGCGTTCGAACTATTTTCGAGAAAATAAAAGTTTTCGTAACATTTTCCATATAAAGAGTGCATTGGAGTGGGGGAGGAATCTTGTTGCCAATCTTTCTCTCTCATCCTTAAAAGATGCTGTAGTTATATACCCAGTTTGGTTTTAACGGACTTTTCGGTTTTGAATTATGTTCCTCACACACGCACACACAAACACACAGACAGACACACAGGGAACCTTTTCTAAAAATGTTTTTTTTTTTGGGGGGGGGGAGGGGTTCAAGGGGCCTCAAAACATATATTGCGGGTGAAATCTCGACATCAAACTTTTGGATGTAATACAGTGTTTGCCCTATTCTAGTATTTCAGCTGCACCGTACCTCGTTAAGAGCTTCTTGTCTGTGCTGGAGGGTTTGTATGGAGTATAGACTTGTGCAGTGTGTCAGGACCTTTTCGCTTTGCCCTCCACCTTTGTACATTGGATATGAGGAAGAGCTTCTAGTCTGTGCTGGAGGGTTTGTATGGAGTATAGACTTGTGCAGTGTGTCAGGACCTTTTCGCTTTGCCCTCCACCTTTGTACATTGGACATGAGGAAGAGCTTCTAGTCTGTGCTGGAGGGTTTGTATGGAGTATAGACTTGTATCGTGTGACAGGACCTTTTCGCTTTGCCCTCCACCTTTGTACATTGGATATGAGGAAGAGCTTCTTGTCTGTGCTGGAGGGTTTGTATGGAGTATAGACTTGTATCGTGTGACAGGACCTTTTCGCTTTGCCCTCCACCTTTGTACATTGGATATGAGGAAGAGCTTCTAGTCTGTGCTGGAGGGTTTGTATGGAGTATAGACTTGTATCGTGTGACAGGACCTTTTCGCTTTGCCCTCCACCTTTGTACATTGGATATGAGGAAGAGCTTCTTGTCTGTGCTGGAGGGTTTGTATGGAGTATAGACTTGTATCGTGTGACAGGACCTTTTCGCTTTGCCCTCCACCTTTGTACATTGGACATGAGGAAGAGCTTCTTGTCTGTGCTGGAGGGTTTGTATGGAATATAGACTTGTGCAGTGTGTCAGGACCTTTTCGCTTTGCCCTCCACCTTTGTACATTGGATATGAGGAAGAGCTTCTAGTCTGTGCTGGAGGGTTTGTATGGAGTATAGACTTGTGCAGTGTGTCAGGACCTTTTCGCTTTGCCTTCCACCTTTGTACATTGGACATGAGGAAGAGCTTCTAGTCTGTGCTGGAGGGTTTGTATGGAGTATAGACTTGTGCAGTGTGTCAGGACCTTTTCGCTTTGCCCTCCACCTTTGTACATTGGACATGAGGAAGAGCTTCTAGTCTGTGCTGGAGGGTTTGTATGGAGTATAGACTTGTGCAGTGTGTCAGGACCTTTTCGCTTTGCCCTCCACCTTTGTACATTGGACATGAGGAAGAGCTTCTAGTCTGTGCTGGAGGGTTTGTATAGAGTATAGACTTGTGCAGTGTGTCAGGACCTTTTCGCTTTGCCTTCCACCTTTGTACATTGGACATGAGGAAGAGCTTCTAGTCTGTGCTGGAGGGTTTGCATGGAGTATAGACTTGTGCAGTGTGTCAGGACCTTTTCGCTTTGCCCTCCACCTTTGTACATTGGACATGAGGAAGAGCTTCTAGTCTGTGCTGGAGGGTTTGTATGGAGTATAGACTTGTGTAGTGTGTCAGGACCTTTTCGCTTTGCCTTCCACCTTTGTACATTGGACATGAGGAAGAGCTTCTAGTCTGTGCTGGAGGGTTTGTATGGAGTATAGACTTGTGCAGTGTGTCAGGACCTTTTCGCTTTGCCCTCCACCTTTGTACATTGGACATGAGGAAGAGCTTCTAGTCTGTGCTGGAGGGTTTGTATGGAGTATAGACTTGTGCAGTGTGTCAGGACCTTTTCGCTTTGCCCTCCACCTTTGTACATTGGACATGAGGAAGAGCTTCTAGTCTGTGCTGGAGGGTTTGTATGGAGTATAGACTTGTGCAGTGTGTCAGGACCTTTTCGCTTTGCCTTCCACCTTTGTACATTGGACATGAGGAAGAGCTTCTAGTCTGTGCTGGAGGGTTTGTATGGAGTATAGACTTGTGCAGTGTGTCAGGACCTTTTCGCTTTGCCCTCCACCTTTGTACATTAGATATGAGGAAGAGCTTCTAGTCTGTGCTGGAGGGCTTGTATGGAGTATAGACTTGTATCGTGTGACAGGACCTTTTCGCTTTGCCCTCCACCTTTGTACATTGGACATGAGGAAGAGCTTCTAGTCTGTGCTGGAGGGTTTGTATGGAGTATAGACTTGTATCGTGTGACAGGACCTTTTCGCTTTGCCCTCCACCTTTGTACATTGGATATGAGGAAGAGCTTCTAGTCTGTGCTGGAGGGTTTGTATGGAGTATAGACTTGTATCGTGTGACAGGACCTTTTCGCTTTGCCCTCCACCTTTGTACATTGGACATGAGGAAGAGCTTCTTGTCTGTGCTGGAGGGTTTGTATGGAGTATAGACTTGTATCGTGTGACAGGACCTTTTCGCTTTGCCCTCCACCTTTGTACATTGGATATGAGGAAGAGCTTCTTGTCTGTGCAGGAGGGTTTGTATGGAGTATAGACTTGTATCGTGTGACAGGACCTTTTCGCTTTGCCCTCCACCTTTGTACATTGGATATGAGGAAGAGCTTCTTGTCTGTGCTGGAGGGCTTGTATGGAGTATAGACTTGTATCGTGTGACAGGACCTTTTCGCTTTGCCCTCCACCTTTGTACATTGGATATGAGGAAGAGCTTCTTGTCTGTGCAGGAGGGTTTGTATGGAGTATATACTTGTATCGTGTGACAGGACCTTTTCGCTTTGCCCTCCACCTTTGTACATTGGATATGAGGAAGAGCTTCTAGTCTGTGCTGGAGGGTTTGTATGGAGTATAGACTTGTGCAGTGTGACAGGACCTTTTCGCTTTGCCCTCCACCTTTGTACATTGGACATGAGGAAGAGCTTCTAGTCTGTGCTGGAGGGCTTGTATGGAGTATAGACTTGTATCGTGTAACAGGACCTTTTCGCTTTGCCCTCCACCTTTGTACATTGGATATGAGGAAGAGCTTCTAGTCTGTGCTGGAGGGTTTGTATGGAGTATAGACTTGTATCGTGTGACAGGACCTTTTCGCTTTGCCCTCCACCTTTGTACATTGGATATGAGGAAGAGCTTCTAGTCTGTGCTGGAGGGTTTGTATGGAGTATAGACTTGTGCACTGTGACAGGACCTTTTCGCTTTGCCCTCCACCTTTGTACATTGGATATGAGGAAGAGCTTCTTGTCTGTGCTGGAGGGTTTGTATGGAGTATAGACTTGTGCAGTGTGACAGGACCTTTTCGCTTTGCCCTCCACCTTTGTACATTGGATATGAGGAAGAGCTTCTTGTCTGTGCAGGAGGGTTTGTATGGAGTATAGACTTGTATCGTGTGGCAGGACCTTTTCGCTTTGCCCTCCACCTTTGTACATTGGATATGAGGAAGAGCTTCTTGTCTGTGCTGGAGGGTTTGTATGTAGTATAGACTTGTATCGTGTGACAGGACCTTTTCGCTTTGCCCTCCACCTTTGTACATTGGATATGAGGAAGAGCTTCTAGTCTGTGCTGGAGGGTTTGTATGGAGTATAGACTTGTATCGTGTGACAGGACCTTTTCGCTTTGCCCTCCACCTTTGTACATTGGACATGAGGAAGAGCTTCTAGTCTGTGCTGGAGGGTTTGTATGGAGTATAGACTTGTATCGTGTGACAGGACCTTTTCGCTTTGCCCTCCACCTTTGTACATTGGATATGAGGAAGAGCTTCTAGTCTGTGCTGGAGGGTTTGTATGGAGTATAGACTTGTATCGTGTGACAGGACCTTTTCGCTTTGCCCTCCACCTTTGTACATTGGATATGAGGAAGAGCTTCTAGTCTGTGCTGGAGGGTTTGTATGGAGTATAGACTTGTATCGTGTGACAGGACCTTTTCGCTTTGCCCTCCACCTTTGTACATTGGATATGAGGAAGAGCTTCTTGTCTGTGCAGGAGGGTTTGTATGGAGTATAGACTTGTGCACTGTGACAGGACCTTTTCGCTTTGCCCTCCACCTTTGTACATTGGATATGAGGAAGAGCTTCTTGTCTGTGCTGGAGGGTTTGTATGGAGTATAGACTTGTGCAGTGTGACAGGACCTTTTCGCTTTGCCCTCCACCTTTGTACATTGGACATGAGGAAGAGCTTCTTGTCTGTGCTGGAGGGTTTGTATGGAGTATAGACTTGTATCGTGTGACAGGACCTTTTCGCTTTGCCCTCCACCTTTGTACATTGGATATGAGGAAGAGCTTCTAGTCTGTGCTGGAGGGTTTGTATGGAGTATAGACTTGTATCGTGTGACAGGACCTTTTCGCTTTGCCCTCCACCTTTGTACATTGGATATGAGGAAGAGCTTCTAGTCTGTGCTGGAGGGTTTGTATGGAGTATAGACTTGTATCGTGTGACAGGACCTTTTCGCTTTGCCCTCCACCTTTGTACATTGGACATGAGGAAGAGCTTCTTGTCTGTGCAGGAGGGTTTGTATGGAGTATAGACTTGTATCGTGTGACAGGACCTTTTCGCTTTGCCCTCCCCCTTTGTACATTGGATATGAGGAAGAGCTTCTAGTCTGTGCTGGAGGGTTTGTATGGAGTATAGACTTGTACCGTGTGACAGGACCTTTTCGCTTTGCCCTCCACCTTTGTACATTGGATATGAGGAAGAGCTTCTAGTCTGTGCTGGAAGGTTTGTATGGAGTATAGACTTGTGCAGTGTGACAGGACCTTTTCGCTTTGCCCTCCACCTTTGTACATTGGACATGAGGAAGAGCTTCTAGTCTGTGCTGGAGGGTTTGTATGGAGTATAGACTTGTATCGTGTGACAGGACCTTTTCGCTTTGCCCTCCACCTTTGTACATTGGACATGAGGAAGAGCTTCTAGTCTGTGCTGGAGGGTTTGTATGGAGTATAGACTTGTATCGTGTGACAGGACCTTTTCGTTTTGCCCTCCGCCTTTGTACATTGGATATGAGGAAGAGCTTCTTGTCTGTGCAGGAGGGTTTGTATGGAGTATAGACTTGTATCGTGTGACAGGACCTTTTCGCTTTGCCCTCCACCTTTGTACATTGGATATGAGGAAGAGCTTCTAGTCTGTGCTGGAGGGTTTGTATGGAGTATAGACTTGTATCGTGTGACAGGACCTTTTCGCTTTGCCCTCCACCTTTGTACATTGGACATGAGGAAGAGCTTCTAGTCTGTGCTGGAGGGTTTGTATGGAGTATAGACTTGTATCGTGTGACAGGACCTTTTCGTTTTGCCCTCCGCCTTTGTACATTGGATATGAGGAAGAGCTTCTTGTCTGTGCAGGAGGGTTTGTATGGAGTATAGACTTGTATCGTGTGACAGGACCTTTTCGCTTTGCCCTCCACCTTTGTACATTGGATATGAGGAAGAGCTTGTATTCTGTGCTGGAGGGTTTGTATGGAGTATAGACTTGTATCGTGTGACAGGACCTTTTCGCTTTGCCCTCCACCTTTGTACATTGGATATGAGGAAGAGCTTCTTGTCTGTGCTGGAGGGTTTGTATGGAGTATAGACTTGTGCAGTGTGACAGGACCTTTTCGCTTTGCCCTCCACCTTTGTACATTGGATATGAGGAAGAGCTTCTTGTCTGTGCAGGAGGGTTTGTATGGAGTATAGACTTGTATCGTGTGGCAGGACCTTTTCGCTTTGCCCTCCACCTTTGTACATTGGATATGAGGAAGAGCTTCTTGTCTGTGCTGGAGGGTTTGTATGGAGTATAGACTTGTATCGTGTGACAGGACCTTTTCGCTTTGCCCTCCACCTTTGTACATTGGATATGAGGAAGAGCTTCTAGTCTGTGCTGGAGGGTTTGTATGGAGTATAGACTTGTATCGTGTGACAGGACCTTTTCGCTTTGCCCTCCACCTTTGTACATTGGACATGAGGAAGAGCTTCTAGTCTGTGCTGGAGGGTTTGTATGGAGTATAGACTTGTATCGTGTGACAGGACCTTTTCGCTTTGCCCTCCACCTTTGTACATTGGATATGAGGAAGAGCTTCTAGTCTGTGCTGGAGGGTTTGTATGGAGTATAGACTTGTATCGTGTGACAGGACCTTTTCGCTTTGCCCTCCACCTTTGTACATTGGATATGAGGAAGAGCTTCTAGTCTGTGCTGGAGGGTTTGTATGGAGTATAGACTTGTATCGTGTGACAGGACCTTTTCGCTTTGCCCTCCACCTTTGTACATTGGATATGAGGAAGAGCTTCTTGTCTGTGCAGGAGGGTTTGTATGGAGTATAGACTTGTGCAGTGTGACAGGACCTTTTCGCTTTGCCCTCCACCTTTGTACATTGGACATGAGGAAGAGCTTCTTGTCTGTGCTGGAGGGTTTGTATGGAGTATAGACTTGTATCGTGTGACAGGACCTTTTCGCTTTGCCCTCCACCTTTGTACATTGGATATGAGGAAGAGCTTCTAGTCTGTGCTGGAGGGTTTGTATGGAGTATAGACTTGTATCGTGTGACAGGACCTTTTCGCTTTGCCCTCCACCTTTGTACATTGGATATGAGGAAGAGCTTCTAGTCTGTGCTGGAGGGTTTGTATGGAGTATAGACTTGTATCGTGTGACAGGACCTTTTCGCTTTGCCCTCCACCTTTGTACATTGGACATGAGGAAGAGCTTCTTGTCTGTGCTGGAGGGTTTGTATGGAGTATAGACTTGTATCGTGTGACAGGACCTTTTCGCTTTGCCCTCCCCCTTTGTACATTGGATATGAGGAAGAGCTTCTAGTCTGTGCTGGAGGGTTTGTATGGAGTATAGACTTGTACCGTGTGACAGGACCTTTTCGCTTTGCCCTCCACCTTTGTACATTGGATATGAGGAAGAGCTTCTAGTCTGTGCTGGAGGGTTTGTATGGAGTATAGACTTGTGCAGTGTGACAGGACCTTTTCGCTTTGCCCTCCACCTTTGTACATTGGACATGAGGAAGAGCTTCTAGTCTGTGCTGGAGGGTTTGTATGGAGTATAGACTTGTATCGTGTGACAGGACCTTTTCGCTTTGCCCTCCACCTTTGTACATTGGACATGAGGAAGAGCTTCTAGTCTGTGCTGGAGGGTTTGTATGGAGTATAGACTTGTATCGTGTGACAGGACCTTTTCGTTTTGCCCTCCGCCTTTGTACATTGGATATGAGGAAGAGCTTCTTGTCTGTGCAGGAGGGTTTGTATGGAGTATAGACTTGTATCGTGTGACAGGACCTTTTCGCTTTGCCCTCCACCTTTGTACATTGGATATGAGGAAGAGCTTCTAGTCTGTGCTGGAGGGTTTGTATGGAGTATAGACTTGTATCGTGTGACAGGACCTTTTCGCTTTGCCCTCCACCTTTGTACATTGGACATGAGGAAGAGCTTCTAGTCTGTGCTGGAGGGTTTGTATGGAGTATAGACTTGTATCGTGTGACAGGACCTTTTCGTTTTGCCCTCCGCCTTTGTACATTGGATATGAGGAAGAGCTTCTTGTCTGTGCAGGAGGGTTTGTATGGAGTATAGACTTGTATCGTGTGACAGGACCTTTTCGCTTTGCCCTCCACCTTTGTACATTGGATATGAGGAAGAGCTTCTAGTCTGTGCTGGAGGGTTTGTATGGAGTATAGACTTGTATCGTGTGACAGGACCTTTTCGCTTTGCCCTCCACCTTTGTACATTGGATATGAGGAAGAGCTTCTTGTCTGTGCTGGAGGGTTTGTATGGAGTATAGACTTGTGCAGTGTGACAGGACCTTTTCGCTTTGCCCTCCACCTTTGTACATTGGATATGAGGAAGAGCTTCTAGTCTGTGCTGGAGGGTTTGTATGGAGTATAGACTTGTATCTTGTGACAGGACCTTTTCGCTTTGCCCTCCACCTTTGTACATTGGACATGAGGAAGAGCTTCTTGTTTGTGCTGGAGGGTTTGTATGGAGTATAGACTTGTATCGTGTGACAGGACCTTTTCGCTTTGCCCTCCACCTTTGTACATTGGACACGAGGAAGAGCTTCTTGTCTGTGCTGGAGGGTTTGTATGGAGTATAGACTTGTATCGTGTGACAGGTCCTTTTCGCTTTGCCCTCCACCTTTGTACATTGGACATGAGGAGGAGCTTCTTGTCTGTGCTGGAGGGTTTGTATGGAGTATAGACGTGTATCGTGTGACAGGACCTTTTCGCTTTGCCCTCCACCTTTGTACATTGGATATGAGGAAGAGGCTGTATAGCAATTAAGGGACTTAAGAAATGTAATGTACAAATTAAAGAAGCATAGAACTATTTGATATAATTTATTTATGTACAATCTATTAAGTATTTTGCTTAATGAATCATTTAAAATATTGCTAGTGTCTAATGTTTAACGTTACTGAGTGCTAGATTAAATGAGCACACAAGTCCCACATACATATACTAAACATTTAATTGAAAATATTATGGACATAATTTATTTGGATGAATAATGTTAATGTTTAAACAAACAAAAGTACATTTTAAATGTGTTTGATGTATGCATATACTTGGCCCCTGATAGAATACAGACTATTTGTCATCTTAACCACTTTTCATAGGAGAAGGTAAACACAGGCAGAATTAAAAATAATCTTGATGTTTATTTATTGAGTTTTTCGAACAAAACGGTTACATTACTATAATACATTTTCAGGGTAATACTTCTGCGATACAGTGCTATTTACAGATGTACAAAATTAAGAAGTTATTTCACTATCTTCTCTTCATTCGTGCATCTGCATTAGTTTGGGATAACATCGTTTCAGATATGTAAAGTAGCTATATGATGTTATTGCTCCTACACTGTAGGAGAGGGTTCGATTCCTATTCAATTAAATTGCTTACTAAACGGCATTTGATGTTTTCCCCTGACATTTAGCTAAAGTTAGGCAGCGTTAGCGCTTCGAATTCATTCAATAATTTGATTCATTCTGTAACGAATGAACTATTTGTTTAAAGCATGCTAAGCAACAAAACCAGAAAATACGCAACTAACACGTATAAATATGTGTTTACTGATTATAGTATGATATTAAGTTTTTGAAATTATAGTTTAAACGAACTGTATACACACTGTTTGTAAAAGTGCAATTTTTGCTGTGATTCGTAACATGTTTGCTCCATTTTATGTTGAGTGTCTGTTCCACTCATGTTGCAGAATGCCAGGTTCAGGTATGAGCGAGGTAGCAGCTTGTGTCCGGTATACATCCGTTGCAATGTTCCACTCATGTTACAGAATGCCAGGTTCAGGTATGAGCGAGGTAGCAGCTTGTGTCCGGTATACATCAGTTGCAATGTTCCACTCATGTTGCAGAATGCCAGGTTCAGGTATGAGCGAGGTAGCAGCTTGTGTCCGGTATATATCCGTTGCAATGTTCCACTCATGTTGCAAAATGCCAGGTTCAGGTATGAGCGAGGTAGCAGCTTGTGTCCGGTATACATCCGTTGCAATGTTCCACTCATGTTGCAGAATGCCAGGTTCAGGTATGAGCGAGGTAGCAGCTTGTGTCCGGTATACATCCGTTGCAATGTTCCACTCATGTTGCAGAATGCCAGGTTCAGGTATGAGCGAGGTAGCAGCTTGTGTCCGGTATACATCCGTTGCAATGTTCCACTCATGTTGCAGAATGCCAGGTTCAGGTATGAGCGAGGTAGCAGCTTGTGTCCGGTATACATCCGTTGCAATGTTCCACTCATGTTGCAGAATGCCAGGTTCAGGTATGAGCGAGGTAGCAGCTTGTGTCCGGTATACATCCGTTGCAATGTTCCACTCATGTTACAGAATGCCAGGTTCAGGTATGAGCGAGGTAGCAGCTTGTGTCCGGTATACATCAGTTGCAATGTTCCACTCATGTTGCAGAATGCCAGGTTCAGGTATGAGCGAGGTAGCAGCTTGTGTCCGGTATATATCCGTTGCAATGTTCCACTCATGTTGCAGAATGCCAGGTTCAGGTATGAGCGAGGTAGCAGCTTGTGTCCGGTATACATCCGTTGCAATGTTCCACTCATGTTGCAGAATGCCAGGTTCAGGTATGAGCGAGGTAGCAGCTTGTGTCCGGTATACATCCGTTGCAATGTTCCACTCATGTTGCAGAATGCCAGGTTCAGGTATGAGCGAGGTAGCAGCTTGTGTCCGGTATACATCCGTTGCAATGTTCTACTCATGTTGCAGAATGCCAGGTTCAGGTATGAGCGAGGTAGCAGCTTGTGTCCGGTATACATCCGTTGCAATGTTCCACTCATGTTGCAGAATGCCAGGTTCAGGTATGAGCGAGGTAGCAGCTTGTGTCCGGTATACATCCGTTGCAATGTTCCACTCATGTTGCAGAATGCCAGGTTCAGGTATGAGCGAGGTAGCAGCTTGTGTCCGGTATACATCCGTTGCAACGTTACTTACTTAAGATGCTGGCCACAGAGTACTCTAGGTTGCTAGTTTGTTGTGACCATCATTACACAATTCTTATCCGGCTTATTTATCTTCTATGATTGCGTCATCGTGTATTCTCTCGTTCATAATTTTGTTTGATTTTTGTGCAGTTAGCAATGGAAATGTGTATTTCTTTCCCTAAATATTTGATATTTTACTCAATTTTTCTCGTGTCTTAAACTCATAACTGTAATTCTGGGCGCTGCAAATGCTTATCACATATGTTTAAGTATTTCTCCCCGCCCCATCGTGGTTTTACTGTCACTGTACAACCTCTCATACTACCGGGGATTAACATCCACCACGTTTAGGTTTACTTCACTCACTCACTCACTCACTCACTCACTCACTCACTCACTCACTCACTCACTCACTCACTCACTCACTCACTCACTCACTCACTCACTCACTCTTCACTGTCACTTCATGTTGTTCTCTTCCGTGAGGTAGCTGCATGCTACACTCGAACACAGGACGTCTGTAACAGCACTCGCTACACAGGTCACAAACTCACTCGGAGAACAGCGCTTTTGGTCGCAACAGGAACGCATTCTCTGAACCGCTGACTGATTCTCTCACTAATTTACTTCGCACACTGACTTGCTTCGTAAGAGCGCTGGCTTATATAGGCATGGGAAATTTCCACATACTTGCAGAACATTCTAGACGGAGAAACATCCAGAAGTTTCTTTTGATAATGCTGGTTATTTGTTTGCGTTCTGACTGCTTTGGGCTATAGCTGCTGTGTCACATCTGTTGCAGAACTTTCCTCACTATATATTTCTTATGTATACTTTATGTATACTACCTGTATACTAAATTTGAAGTATGTTTTCTTAGAACAACTGCTTCATTGCTAAAACCTTTTTACGCAATTGATGAGCACTTGCTCAGGTTACCAACAATAAAACCGTTATACTACCTTCACTACAGACAGACCGGTAACTTAATGGGACAAACCGACTCTATCAAAACAGGCATAACAAATACTTTACTTGAGTGACACCCAGTTTTATTTTGAATGCTTCTCTCCGGTTTTATCTACATCAAGCAATTTTCGCAAGGATGCCGTGTTGAAGCAGCCCAGAGCAGAGTCCAGGTTTCAATTTCCGTTGCAGAAGTACTTTCTACCGGTTATTGCTGTAGTTTTTTTTTTTTTTTTTTTTTTTTTTTAAGTGGCAGCCTTCAATCTTGAAAGTCGACATATCACGTCGACAGACAAACTCTAAAACCCTTTAGCAAACAACGGAATTACGATTTTCCCGCGGTTTCTATCAACGAGCTTTAGTCCCACTCGTGCAGTTTTTGCAGTTGCATATTGCATTAGAACGTGTTTACTTGTGAATCAAACCGAAGCACTTCTCTTATTGTAATAGTGTTTACTGGCTCTAGGGTTATTTCTGACACGTATTACTAAATATAGTTTTTGATATTATTTCGGAAGTAAATCATAACACCTCCCGGCACAAGGGCCAAGGCCTACCGCCCGAACGCTGCATTACCCACCTCTACTCACCACAGGCGTCATGAGTAGGGTGCAGTACTGGAGGTGAGACGTGGTCAGCGCCCCGATCCCTTCCGGCAGCAACCAGGGCCGGCTATTTCTCAATCAAGTAGCTCCTCGACCTAATGAGGCTTAGTGCACCCCGGACCAGGTCTCCCTTAGTAAGCAGTAGCGCCACTGCCGCGCAGTACCCACAGCATACTAAATCTGGGATTGGTTATACCTACATTTGACATCTATGATTGTTATATATGAGGATAGTTGAGAGAATGATTGACCATATCTAAATTGTACCCTTTTTAGCGACTTTTTTCACATATTTGGCCGGGTTTTCAGCAATTAGCACCTATTTGTTTTAAAACCAATGCTCTCGGTTTCTACTAGTTTGTGATGTTTTTACACAAATGTTGACAACGCTGAGGTTACACTTTGTTACAATTCTATTCCAGACCATCACCCATTCTTTCCTTTCACCATCTCCTCTTTTAGGCATTTATTCTTCCCTCTTATCGCCTAACCTATCTTAATCTAGCCTAAACTAACTTAACCTAAACTAACACAATCGAATCTAATCCAACCTACCCTAATCAAACTTCAACTAATATGACCCACTTCTACTCATTTATTCCACCCTCTGATGAGCTAACCTAACTCCTACTCTTCTACTCGTCCTGTCTCGCCCTCTTATCTAAACTGACCTAATCTAACTCACATCATTAACCTCTTCTACTCAATCTGAAGCAACATAGCCTAACCTGGATACATTTCCTGTACCACTTAACCCAGCCTAGCCCCTACTCCTCTAAATATTGCTTCTATCGCCTTATTGCCTAACCTTCCCCTCGCCCGAACTAACCTAACCCAGGCCCTCTTGTAACAATTTGTTCTATCCCATTATCGACTAGCCTAACCTCAACTCTCCTTTCCTACTTACCTATACTGCCATAACTTATTAACTTGTCTGTTCTATACTACTAAAAGCTATATGCTTTTGGACATTTTGTGGGTGTTCAGACTACTGGCACGCATATTCAGGTGTTCAGGACGCTGTTAGGGGAGCTTTGATCACTGCCTGAGGAATTTTGGATACTTTTAAGGATGCTTCTCTAGACTTTTCAGCACTTTGTATCGGTTTATAACACTTGAGGGTATTTCCATGACCATTTATTTATCGAGTCTTTTATGCTTTAGCGAGTTTTAAATAATTACACCATTTGGTATACTTTTAAACTAGTTTTTCGAATCCCGTGTGAACTTATGTATGTTCAGATGCTTGGCTTAAAGTCTTTATGATGCACATAGTTCTACCTAAGTTCACAAGTATACCTTCAGTACGAACAGCGTATTTATGTCAGTTTAATAAGGTTTATTCAAATGTTTATCACAATTAGTTTAGGAGCTATTTCAATAATAAAAATATAACTACTCTTAGAATTCGACCCGGAATCTATTTGATTTGGTGTATCATTCAGGAGTGGTTCAAAGATCTTTGGAGGCACAAAAACCTGCACAAATCCTCGGAAATGAGAAATGTTTTATGTATGCTGCCATTGCAAAATTCATCGGGAACAACGTGCCGGCTAGTATAAGGCTGACTTTCCATACATCACCGCGAAAGAAACACCCAAATTTGAGAAGCTCAACAATATGTGTATAAATGTGTTTGTAATAGACGACGAGGAGCGAGCACGAAGCGTTTGCTATACAAGCACCTGTTGAACACGTAACTCATCATCACGACCTCCAGATAAGTGATGCTGCAAGGCACAGGTTTATTCGTCGGCAAAACACGGAGATACATGGCCGAAGTGAAATGGGCTGATTTGAGGAGCATAGAGAAATATGTAAACAACAAGGGACAAATCTGTCGTCAGTTTCTGCACAGGTGTCATCTACGATAATTGGAACTATATATTCTCACCCTTACCATACATGCACCACTTACCCTGAAACCCTTTACACAGCTCAATATCAAGAGCATAATACAATGAACCTTTGTGATCAGGCAGTTAGTCATCCAGTGATCAACTAGGTGTGTCTCATGTGCAGTCTACTGGATGGTAGGGTAATACAGTACTAGTCACTGTCACTAGGTGTGTCTCATGAGCAGTCTACTGGATGGTAGGGTAATACAGTACTAGTCACTGTCACCAGGTGTGTCTGGTGTGCAGTCGACTGGATGGTAGGGTAATACAGTACTAGTCACTGTCACTAGGTGTGTCTCATGAGCAGTCTACTGGATGGTAGGGTAATACAGTACTAGTCACTGTCACTAGGTGTGTCTCATGAGCAGTCTACTGGATGGTAGGGTAATACAGTACTAGTCACTGTCACTAGGTGTGTCTCATGAGCAGTCTACTGGATGGTAGGGTAATACAGTACTAGTCACTGTCACTAGGTGTGTCTGATGTGCAGTCGACTGGATGGTAGGGTAATACAGTACTAGTCACTGTCACTAGGTGTGTCTCATGTGCAGTCTACTGGATGGTAGGGTAATACAGTACTAGTCACTGTCACTAGGTGTGTCTCATGAGCAGTCTACTGGATGGTAGGGTAATACAGTACTAGTCGCAGTCACTAGGTGTGTCTCATGAGCAGTCTTCTGGATGGTAGGGTAATACAGTACTAGTCACTGTCACTAGGTGTGTCTCATGTGCAGTATACTGGATGGTAGGGTAATACAGTACTAGTCACTGTCACTAGGTGTGTCTCATGTGCAGTCTACTGGATGGTAGGGTAATACAGTACTAGTCACTGTCACCAGGTGTGTCTCATGTGCAGTCTACTGGATGGTAGGGTAATACAGTACTAGTCACTGTCACTAGGTGTGTCTGATGTGCAGTCGACTGGATGGTAGGGTAATACAGTACTAGTCACTGTCACTAGGTGTGTCTCATGTGCAGTCGACTGGATGGTAGGGTAATACAGTACTAGTCACTGTCATTAGGTGTGTCTCATGTGCGGTCGACTGGACGGTAGGGTAGTACTGACCGCTCGCCTTGTACAGTAGTAGTCACTGTCACTAGGTGTGTCTCATGTGCAGTCTACTGGATAGTAGGGCAGTACTGAACGCTCCCCTTGTACAGTACTAGTCACTGTCACTAGGTGTGTTCCATGTGCAGTCTACTGGATGGTAGGGTAGTACTGAACGCTCGCCTTGTACAGTAGTAGTCACTGTCACCAGGTGTGTCTCATGTGCAGTCGACTGGATGGTAGGGTAGTACTGAACGCTCGCCTTGTACAGTACTAGTCACTGTCACCAGGTGTGTCTCATGTGCAGTCGACTGGATGGTAGGGTAGTACTGACCGCTCGCCTTGTACAGTAGTAGTCACTGTCACTAGGTGTGTCTCATGTGCAGTCTACTGGATGGTGGGGTAGTACTGAACGCTCGCCTTGTACAGTACTAGTCACTGTTACTAGGTGTGTCTCATGTGCAGTCTACTGGATGGTAGGGTAGTACTGAACGCTCGCCTTGTACAGTACTAGTCACTGTCACTAGGTGTGTCTCATGTGCAGTCTACTGGATGGTAGGGTGGTACTGAACGCTCGCCTTGTACAGTACTAGTCACTGTCACTAGGTGTGTTCCATGTGCAGTCTACTGGATGGTAGGGTAGTACTGAACGCTCGCCTTGTACAGTAGTAGTCACTGTCACGAGGTGTGTCTCATGTGCAATGGACTGGATGGTAGGGTAGTACTGACCGCTCGCCTTGTACAATACTAGTCACTGTCACTAGGTGTGTCTCATGTGCAGTCTACTGGATGGTAGGGTAGTACTGAACGCTCGCCTTGTACAGTGCTAGTCACTGTCACTAGGTGTGTCTCATGTGAAGTCTACTGGATGGTAGGGTAATACAGTACTAGTCACTGTCACTAGGTGTGTCTCATGTGCAGTCTACTGGATGGTAGGGTAATACAGTAATGGTCACTGTCACTAGGTGTGTCTGATATGAAGACTACTGGACTGTAGGGTAATACGGAATGCTCGTCTTGTACAGTACTAGTCACTGTCACTAGGTGTGTAATGTGAAGTCTACTATACGATATAGTGGTACTGAACGCTCGTCTTGTACAGTACTAGTCACTGTCACTAGGTGTGTAATGTGAAGTCTACTATACGATATAGTAGTACTGAACGCTCGTCTTGTACAGTACTAGTCACTGTCACTAGGTGTGTAATGTGAAGTCTACTATACGATATAGTAGTACTGAACGCTCGTCTTGTACAGTACTAGTCACTGTCACTAGGTGTGTAATGTGAAGTCTTCTATACGATATAGTAGTACTGAACGCTCGTCTTGTACAGTACTAGTCACTGTCACTAGGTGTGTAATGTGAAGTCTACTATACGATATAGTAGTACTGAACGCTCGTCTTGTACAGTACTAGTCACTGTCACTAGGTGTGTAATGTGAAGTCTTCTATACGATATAGTAGTACTGAACGCTCGTCTTGTACAGTACTAGTCACTGTCACTAGGTGTGTAATGTGAAGTCTACTATACGATATAGTAGTACTGAACGCTCGTCTTGTACAGTACTAGTCACTGTCACTAGGTGTGTAATGTGAAGTGTATTATACGATATAGTAGTACTGAACGCTCGTCTTGTACAGTACTAGTCACTGTCACTAGGTGTGTAATGTGAAGTCTACTATACGATATAGTAGTACTGAACGCTCGTCTTGTACAGTACTAGTCACTGTCACTAGGTGTGTAATGTGAAGTCTACTATACGATATAGTAGTACTGAACGCTCGTCTTGTACAGTACTAGTCACTGTCACTAGGTGTGTAATGTGAAGTCTACTATACGATATAGTAGTACTGAACGCTCGTCTTGTACAGTACTAGTCACTGTCACTAGGTGTGTAATGTGAAGTCTACTATACGATATAGTAGTACTGAACGCTCGTCTTGTACAGTACTAGTCACTGTCACTAGGTGTGTAATGTGAAGTCTACTATACGATATAGTAGTACTGAACGCTCGTCTTGTACAGTACTAGTCACTGTCACTAGGTGTGTAATGTGAAGTCTACTATACGATATAGTAGTACTGAACGCTCGTCTTGTACAGTACTAGTCACTGTCACTAGGTGTGTAATGTGAAGTCTACTATACGATATAGTAGTACTGAACGCTCGTCTTGTACAGTACTAGTCACTGTCACTAGGTGTGTAATGTGAAGTCTACTATACGATATAGTAGTACTGAACGCTCGTCTTGTACAGTACTAGTCACTGTCACTAGGTGTGTAATGTGAAGTCTACTATACGATATAGTAGTACTGAACGCTCGTCTTGTACAGTACTACTCACTGTCACTAGGTGTGTAATGTGAAGTCTTCTATACGATATAGTAGTACTGAACGCTCGTCTTGTACAGTACTAGTCACTGTCACTAGGTGTGTAATGTGAAGTCTACTATACGATATAGTAGTACTGAACGCTCGTCTTGTACAGTACTAGTCACTGTCACTAGGTGTGTAATGTGAAGTCTACTATACGATATAGTAGTACTGAACGCTCGTCTTGTACAGTACTAGTCACTGTCACTAGGTGTGTAATGTGAAGTCTTCTATACGATATAGTAGTACTGAACGCTCGTCTTGTACAGTACTAGTCACTGTCACTAGGTGTGTAATGTGAAGTCTTCTATACGATATAGTAGTACTGAACGCTCGTCTTGTACAGTACTAGTCACTGTCACTAGGTGTGTAATGTGAAGTCTTCTATACGATATAGTAGTACTGAACGCTCGTCTTGTACAGTACTAGTCACTGTCACTAGGTGTGTAATGTGAAGTCTACTATACGATATAGTAGTACCGAACGCTCGTCTTGTGCAGTACTAGTCACTGTCACTAGGTGTGTAATGTGAAGTCTACTATACGATAGAGTAGTACTGAACGCTCGTCTTGTACAGTACTAGTCACTGTCACTAGGTGTGTAATGTGAAGTCTTCTATACGATATAGTAGTACTGAACGCTCGTCTTGTACAGTACTAGTCACTGTCACTAGGTGTGTAATGTGAAGTCTACTATACGATATAGTAGTACCGAACGCTCGTCTTGTGCAGTACTAGTCACTGTCACTAGGTGTGTAATGTGAAGTCTACTATACGATAGAGTAGTACTGAACGCTCGTCTTGTACAGTACTAGTCACTGTCACTAGGTGTGTAATGTGAAGTCTTCTATACGATATAGTAGTACTGAACGCTCGTCTTGTACAGTACTAGTCACTGTCACTAGGTGTGTAATGTGAAGTCTACTATACGATAGAGTAGTACCGAATTCTGGTCTTGTACAGTACCGCGGGCAGACGCAATAACTCGTTTCCTTTACTCATTAGTTGAGAGGGAATGGCATTTTGCGTGGCAAATGAGTCACATTGTTGATATTGTGCGTACTCAAACTGAAGCTGAAAATGCCTTGTTTAGTACTGCCGCTCTCCTCTCGCTGTACGGTTATACAAATACGCTACCTACCGTTTCTATTATGATGGTCGTGTAGTAGAAGAAGCTGCATCTACAGAAGAGATGCCAATTTGTTCCCTGTGGTGTGATTCTCCGAGTTTCTTCCTCTATCATTTTGTGATGCTGGTGGTCGGACTTTACGGCAACAAGGTGCTAAGAGAGTAGAAGCTCTTTGAATGGTACACAAAGCAAAGCAAAGTTAAAATAGGAGGGTGGTTCAAATCTGTTGTCTTCTATTGGCACTACAGATAAAGCTATTTTAGCTCCTAAACCGAGTGTTTGGAATTTACCTGGATATTGCTTTACATTTAGAAACTTTAGGTAACGATGCATTCAGAACTGGTTTTGCTGCGCATTTTGGAACATGATCGGCTTTTTATCTTGGAAACTAATATGATTCTTCATTGATATTCACACTCTTTGTGTTTCGGAAGGAAAGAGAATAGGACTACATTTTTTTTTTCATTACGTATGCAAATATATACTATATGTACACATATGCGTTAGGCTTTAATGTACTGCTATGTTTTTCTTGCACATACTTTTCATGTTTCAGTGCTTTAATTGGTAAATGTAGCACAGTGTTGTATGGGAAAGTGAACTGCTAGCGTAGTATTCCCCGACCTGTTACTATGGGGTTGCAGTAGGGATATGTGTGTGTGTGTGTTTCTGTGTGTGTATGTGTATGTGTGTATGTGTATGTATGTGTGTGTTGGTGTGTGTGTGTATGTGTGTATGTGTATGTGTGTGTGCATGTGTGTATGTGTGTGTATGTGTATGTGTGTGCATGTGTGTATGTGTATGTGTGTGAATGTGTATGTGTGTATGTGTATGTATGTGTGTATGTGTATGTGTGTATGTGTATGTATGTGTGTGCAGGTGTATATGTGTATGTGTATGTATGTGTGTGTATGTGTGTGAATGTGTATGTGTGTATGTATGTATGTGTGTATGTGTGTGTTGGTGTGTGTGTGTTGGTGTGTGTATGTGTGTGTTGGTGTGTGTATGTGTGTGTTGGTGTATGTGTATGTGTGTGAATGTGTATGTGTGTATGTGTATGTGTGTATGTGTATGTATGTGCGTGCATGTGTGTATGTGTATGTATGGGTGTGTTGGTGTGTGTATGTGTGTGTTGGTGTGTGTTGGTGTGTGTGTATGTGTGTGTATGTGTGTGAATGTGTATGTGTATGTGTGTATGTGTATGTATGTGTGTGCATGTGTGTATGTGTATGTATGGGTGTATGTATGTGTGTGCATGTGTGTATGTGTATGTGTGTATGTGTATGTGTGTATGTGTATGTGTGTATGTGTATGTGTGTATGTGTATGTGTGTATGTGTGAATGTGTATGTGTATGTGTGTATGTGTATGTATGTGTGTGCATGTGTGTATGTGTATGTATGGGTGTGCATGTGTGTATGTGTATGTGTGTATGTGTATGTGTGTATGTGTATGTGTGTATGTGTATGTGTGTATGTGTATGTATGTATGTGCATGTGTGTATGTGTATGTATGGGTGTGTTGGTGTGTGTATGTGTGTGTTGGTGTGTGTGTGGGTGTGTTGGTGTGTGTGTGTTGGTGTGTGTGTTGGTGTGTGTGTTGGTGTGTGTATGCGTGTGTTGGTGTGTGTGTGTTGGTGTGTGTATGTGTGTGTCTCTGTGTGTGTATGTGTGTGTTGGTGTGTGTATGTGTGTGTCTCTGTGTGTGTATGTGTGTGTGTCTCTGTGTATGTGTGTGTGTCTCTGTGTGTATGTGTGTGTCTCTGTGTGTGTCTCTGTGTGTATGTGTGTGTTGGTGTGTGTGTTGGTGTGTGTGTCTCTGTGTGTGTATGTGTGTGTTGGTGTGTGTGTTGGTGTGTCTATGTGTGTGTGTCTCTGTGTATGTGTGTTGGTGTTTGTGTCTCTGTGTGTATGTGTGTGTCTCTCTGTGTGTGTATGTGTGTGTCTTTGTGTGTGTATGTGTGTGTGTTGGTGTGTGTGTATGTGTGTGTCTCTGTGTGTATGTGTGTGTGTTGGTGTGTGTGTATGTGTGTGTCTCTGTGTGTGTATGTGTGTGTGTCTGTGTGTGTGTCTGTGTATGTGTGTATGTATGTGTATGTATGTATGTGTGTATGTATGTGTGTGTTGGTGTGAGTATGTGTGTGTCTCTGTGTGTGTATGTCTGTGTATGTGTGTATGTATGTGTGTGTATGTGTGTGTTGGTGTGTATGTATGTGTGTGTATGTGTGTGTATGTGTGTGTTGGTATGTATGTATGTGTGTATGTGTGTGTCTCTGTGTGTGTATGTGTGTGTGTCTGTGTGTGTGTCTGTGTGTGTGTGTATGTATGTGTATGTATGTATGTGTGTATGTATGTGTGTGTTGGTGTGTATGTATGTGTGTGTCTCTGTGTGTGTATGTGTGTGTGTCTGTGTGTGTGTCTGTGTATGTGTGTATGTATGTGTATGTATGTATGTGTGTATGTATGTGTGTGTTGGTGTGAGTATGTGTGTGTCTGTGTGTGTGTCTGTCTGTGTATGTGTGTATGTATGTGTGTGTATGTGTGTGTTGGTGTGTATGTATGTGTGTGTATGTGTGTGTATGTGTGTGTTGGTATGTATGTATGTGTGTATGTGTGTGTTGGTGTGTATGTCTGTCTGTGTATGTGTGTATGTATGTGTGTGTTGGTGTGAGTATGTGTGTGTCTCTGTGTGTGTATGTGTGTGTCTGTGTGTGTGTCTGTCTGTGTATGTGTGTATGTATGTGTGTGTATGTGTGTGTATGTGTGTATGTATGTGTGTGTATGTGTGTGTTGGTGTGTATGTATGTGTGTGTATGTGTGTATTGGTATGTATGTATGTGTGTATGTGTGTGTTGGTGTGTATGTATGTGTGTGTATGTGTGTGTATGTGTGTCTGTAGTCGACTATGGCAGAAAGAGTGCCGAGGGGAATGGATAATCATACTGAGAACTTGTCTATCAGCGAGTTCAGGTTATTCCTTCATCCTTTTTCCTTTCGTTTTGTTAGGTTTAGCTTTAGCCCAGATGGAAATAGTGTACTCTTGCAATTGTGCCCCTATGGCAGGTGTTAGTTATTTGTTACTAATGTTGTGCATTAAGAAAAGAAAGAAAGACGCGAAAGCAAAATAAAACGGTTGAGCAATTACTGTTAAGAATTTCCTCGCCGAAGTCATTAAAACACGGATTCGTGAGGTCAGGTCTACGGTTCATATCCCGCAAGGACTGTGCCTCAGGTTTTCTTCGGCTGTTGTAGAGGATTTGGTACGATAATACATTTTCAGTGTTGTTCAGTTGTATTAATCGCACATATACCAGGAATAGGTGAACTAATCAAGTCAACAGTGAAAATGGAGGTCCTCAGCGTGTTGTGCGGATAGTGTGAAGGGTTCCGAGTTCAACTCTTGTCAACTCTTGTTGTTTCTGCTCCTCTCTTGCCGAAGAGTAACGTCCACTAAGTTAAATGTAAAAGGAAAAGGAAAGAAAAACAAATGCATAATAGTTGTTGCTAGACCTGGAACACCAATCACCCGACCAGAAGGGTTGTGACATCGGGTACGTACATGGCCGACCACAATGGGGCGGCAGAACCAGGAGTTTCGAGACTTCGCGAAATTTCTACTACCAGCTTATTTGTGAAACGTAAAGGAAAAGGTGAATTACGGGAAACATTCGTCCTATGTCATTCTCTTATATAAGCTCGTGAGACGGCGGGAAGAGCTAGTTTTGCGATGCGTGTCGTCGCGTCGGAGCTCTTGTTGTGTGAGGCAGTTGCAGTGAGCGTTATCGTTGAAGCCAGCTGTTACATAGAGAGAACTGAAAGTCAGAAAAGTGTGGCTGAAGATTACGAAAGGACAGAAAAGTTGTGAGCTGTAAGGTCGCCAGGAAACGTCATCTGTGTTAACGATAAAACATAACTATGTTTTGTTCTTCAGTTTTAGAAGACAAATGAGATAATAAGAAAAAAAGAAGCTGCACTTACAATTTATCACAGTATTTTAGTGCTTTACTGCTTGAAGTGCTCTTGCATATTATTAGCCGTAAACTTTTTTGTTTCAGTCTTAATAAAAATTCCTCTCCTCATATTTACGCTCAGATATAGCGCTATGTTGCGGTGGATTTACTTTAGTCAGAAATGAGGCTATGATCTACAGGGTGATGTGTTGTAGGAACAAATGACTGATCCTCCTTAACAGGCCAGAATTGTTTGTCTGCTGAAAATAGATATGGCTGAATCCTAGGTGAGAAACAGCGAGCGAATCAGTAAACCGTTTGTTGCTCTTCTTGTGAGGAATGGAAATGAATAGGCGAGCTAAGTGGTCCTTCACATTGCATTTTCAGGATATACATAAATATTGAATAACTTGTATCGTTATGCAACTGTCTGTTGAGCTGAGTGTTAACTGCTACTCTTATGTGTGAAACAAGATCCGCCCTTTAGTTCTATAGTGAGGTAGCATGCGTTTCTGTGTGGTGATGACAGGCACGAGGAATTGGGCTATATAGCTTGTCAGCTGTTTTCCACACATTTGAGCAACACAATAGAAGTTTGCAGGGCCAGTGGGTTTACCAATGAGTGAGGTCTAGGGGCCATACCTGACTGGTATGTATGTATGTATCTGTGATTATAGCCCGTGTCTCTGTGGCAGGGCTGACGAACGTTACACCGCAAGTGTGAAGAAAGCTAGAACCGCTTTCATGGTTCACGAAGGGAGGGGAAGTAGGGGCATGTGCTCACCCCACGTTCGTCAGCCCTGCTCTCTAGGGCTAGGTAGGTTGTGTTGTTGTAGTGTTTAACACCCGCTTTTACTACTACGGCACCGCAGGCGGTGACACTGATGATACATGAAGATGGAGCACCGGTGGAATGAGATGGCGGGGGAAACCGGAGTACCAGGAGAAAACCCGCCCTGACCCTGCTTCGTCCACCACGAATACCACATGCGGGTCCCTGGGATCGAACCCGGGCCGCCTAGGTGGTAGGCGGTGGTAGCGCGCTAACCGCTCGGCCACGGCGCCGCCTACAGGTACTTTGTGTTATTGCAGGAAAGGATGCTTGGAAATTTCGAGCTCGTATTTACCTTAGGCCTTAGTGTGCTCGTGTAAGAATTTCAGTTACATTTATTGATATATTATATACCTGGAGGGCAGAACATGTGTGTGTATGTGTGTATGTGTGTGTATGTGAGTATGTGTGTATGTGTGTATGTGTGTATGTGTGTGTATGTGTGTATGTATGTATGTGTGTGTATGTGTGTATGTGTGTGTATGTGTGTATGTGTGTGTATGTGTGTATGTGTGTATGTGTGTATGTGTGTGTATGTGTGTATGTGTGTGTATGTGTGTATGTGTGTATGTGTGTATGTGTGTATGTGTGTATGTGTGTATGTGTGTGTATGTGTGTATGTGTGTATGTGTGTATGTGTGTATGTGTGTGTATGTGTGTATGTGTGTGTATGTGAGTATGTGTGTGTATGTGTGTGTATGTGTGTGTATGTGTGTATGTGTGTGTATGTGAGTATGTGTGTGTATGTGTGTATGTGTGTGTATGTGAGTATGTGTGTGTATGTGTGTATGTGTGTGTATGTGAGTATGTGTGTGTATGTGTGTATGTGTGTATGTGTGTATGTGTGTGTATGTGAGTATGTGTGTGTATGTGTGTGTATGTGTGTATGTGTGTATGTGTGTGTATGTGAGTATGTGTGTATGTGTGTGTATGTGTGTGTATGTGAGTATGTGTGTGTATGTGTGTATGTGTGTATGTGTGTGTATGTGTGTATGTGTGTGTATGTGTGTATGTGTGTATGTGTGTATGTGTGTATGTGTGTGTATGTGTGTATGTGTGTGTATGTGTGTATGTGTGTATGTGTGTGTATGTGAGTATGTGTGTATGTGTGTATGTGTGTATGTGTGTGTATGTGTGTATGTGTGTATGTGTGTATGTGTGTGTGTATGTGAGTATGTGTGTGTATGTGTGTATGTGTGTATGTGTGTGTATGTGTGTATGTGTGTGTATGTGTGTATGTGTGCATGTGTGTATGTGTGTATGTGTGTATGTGAGTGTATGTGTGTATGTGTATATGTGTGTGTATGTGAGTGTATTTTTTTTTTTTTTTTTTTTTTTTTTTTTAAATTGCATGCCCCATTCCATATGAATACTACATGCTTGAATTTATTTATTTACATACAAATTACATTTTATATATACATGTACATATTGTTGGTGATGTTCTATTTTAACATTTACATCTTTATTTACCTCTAATTTTTTATCTACCTTAGGTGTGTGTATGTGTGTATGTGTGTGTAGGTGATGTGTGTGTATGTGTGTATGTGTGTGTATGTGTGTATGTGTGTATGTGTGTATGTGTGTGTATGTGTGTATGTGTGTATGTGTGTGTATGTGAGTGTATGTGTGTATGTGTGTATGTGTGTGTATGTGTGTATGTGTGTGTATGTGTGTATGTGTGTATGTGTGTATGTGTGTATGTGTGTATGTGTGTGTATGTGTGTATGTGTGTATGTGTGTGTATGTGAGTGTATGTGTGTGTATGTGTGTATGTGTGTGTATGTGTGTGTATGTGTGTATGTGTGTGTATGTGAGTGTATGTGTGTGTATGTGTGTATGTGTGTATGTGTGTGTATGTGTGTGTATGTGTGTGTATGTGTGTATGTGTGTATGTGAGTGCATGTGTGTGTGTGTGTATGTGTGTGTATGTGAGTGTATGTGTGTATGTGTGTGTAAGTGAGTGTATGTGTGTGTATGTGAGTGTATGTGTGTATGTGTGTGTATGTGTGTATGTGTGTGCATGTGTGTGTATGTGTGTATATGTGTGTATGTGTGTGTATGTGTGTGTATGTGTGTATGTGTGTATGTGTGTGTATGTGTGTATGTGTGTGTATGTGTGTGTATGTGTGTGTATGTGTGTGTATGTGTGTATGTGTGTGTATGTGAGTGTATGTGTGTGTATGTGTGTATGTGTGTATGTGTGTATGTGTGTGTATGTGTGTATGTGTGTATGTGAGTGTATGTGTGTGTATGTGTGTGTATGTGTGTGTATGTGTGTATGTGTGTGTATGTGTGTATGTGTGTGTATGTGTGTATGTGTGTGTATGTTAGTGTATGTGTGTGTATGTGTGTGTATGTGAGTGTATGTGTGTGTATGTGTGTGTATATGGATGTGTGGCTGTGTGTGGATGTATATGGATGGTGTGTATGTGTGGATGTGTGTATATGGATGTGTGGATGTGTGGCTGTGTGTGGATGTATATGGATGTGTGTATATGGATGTATATGGATGTGTGGCTGTGTGTGGATGTATATGGATGTGTGGCTGTGTGTGGATGTATATGGATGTGTGGCTGTGTGTGGATGTAATTGGATGGTGTGTATGTGTGTGGATGTATATGGATGTGTGGCTGTGTGTGGATGTATATGGATGTGTGGCTGTGTGTGGATGTAATTGGATGGTGTGTATGTGTGTGGATGTATATGGATGTGTGGCTGTGTGTGGATGTAATTGGATGGTGTGTATGTGTGTGGATGTATATGGATGTGTGGCTGTGTGTGGATGTATATGGATGTGTGGCTGTGTGTGGATGTGTGTATATGGATGTGTGGCTGTGTGTGGATGTATATGGATGTGTGGCTGTGTGTGGATGTGTGTGGGTGTGTGTGGATGCATATGGATGTGTGGCTGTGTGTGGATGTATATGGATGTGTGGCTGTGTGTGGATGTATATGGATGGTGTGTATGTGTGTGGATGTATATGGATGTGTGGCTGTGTGTGGATGTATATGGATGTGTGGCTGTGTGTGGATGTATATGGATGTGTGGCTGTGTGTGGATGTGTGTGGATGGTGTGTATGTGTGTGGATGTATATGGATGTGTGGGTGTGTGTGGATGTATATGGATGGTGTGTATGTGTGGATGTGTGTATATGGATGTGTGGGTGTGTGGCTGTGTGTGACGATGGCACGAATAATTGGGTAACTTCATTCTGTGATCTGACATCCTTAAATACCGAAAGAATCTTTAAGAACATACCGGACCGCAAACCAATCTCTGTGTGGAACACTTTATACCATTTTTTTTTTTTTTGTGAAAAATGGCAACTATTTTCATTATGTCATATGCTTGACATTAACGTGGCAAATGGGATGTATATTTTGAATTTTTTGTTAACAGCCAGTGAAGTCCTGTTCATTATTACGGCATTTTGTGTTATGTTATATAACTAGGAAACCACGAGACAAATATCTCTCAATTTGCTTTATAATCCGAGAATACCCCAAAAATTCTTTGCTAGGTTAGAGATTCCAACCTGAACTGCGACTGTTATTTATATTGTTAAAGAATATTGAGGAGTAACATGAGAAGGTGTATTTTCAAGGACTGGATGCTATGCGGTCTATAGTAAAGCAAATAACGCTCCATTGTTTACATAAAACCTGACTAATAAAGGCAGGTATATTTTTGGCAACGTTTGTCAATGAAATTCACAATGGAAACCCTGTGACAGTTATTGAGGGTACTTTCTGAAAATGGGCTTCGACATAAATATTTAAAAGTCATTAATTCGTGCTTCACACCGGAGTAGAAAATAAAAGATGGTTCTAGTTACAATTTTATTGCCAGTAAAGTTTACAGCATCAGTTTTAATAGTTGGTGCAGTAACATTTACTACACACTGTCGTCGCTTGCACAAGCACCCTTAGCCACCTGTAAAGTTTTAATGTGACATCTCATGCCCTCTAATGAAATGAAGCACCACCAGAAAAGCATCTTCTACAGGAGTTTCTCTTCTGTCAGGCAAGGGAAGTGGGCAAATTGACAAGAATGAGTTTTGGGGCACAGCAAGGCTCTTGGTATCGCTAATGTGGTTAGCTTCTGACGCACTCTACGCTACCGAGGTCATGGGCTTCATTTTCTCACACTCGCGGTTCACGCACCAAACTTAACTCACTTCTGAATCGCTGCGGCGGCTATTTTTAGCTTTTTCAAGCAGACGAAGGTGTCATTTTTGAGTTTGCAGAAATTTAAGAATCACATCTTTCATAAACCCTATTTTATGCTAACTTTTGGTAGTTTAAAATTTTCGTAGGGAAGCTTAAAGAGACTATCGTTTAGGAAAGAATATTCCTAAGTCACTTAATATTCCTCATAATCACCAGTGAAAAACAATTCTGAAGAATAAAGCGTCAAAAGCACGCTGAGATGCAAGTGCAATACATGATTGAAACGGATATGCATTGTTCCATATGCCTTCGGTGTCGCATGTAGCAAAGGTGGGAGTTAAAGACTACCGCCACCACCGCCATGGCAACCACCACCAGCACCACCACCACCAGCACCAGCACCACCAGCAGCACCAGCAGCATCAGCAGCACCAGCACCACCAACAGCACCAGCACCACCAGCATCACCAGCATCATCAGCACCACCAGCAGCACCAGCAGCACTAGCATCACCAGCAGCACCAGCAGCACCAACAGCACCAGCACCACCAGCACCACCAGCAGCACCAGCATCATCAGCACCACCAGCAGCACCAGCAGCACTAGCATCACCAGCAGCACCAGCATCACCAGCATCACCAGCATCACCAACAGCACCAGCACCACCAGCAGCACCAGCACCACCAGCAGCACCAGCATCATCAGCACCACCAGTAGCACCAGCAGCACTAGCACCACCAGCAGCACTAGCACCACCAGCGGCACCAGCACCACCAGCAGCACCAGCATCACCAGCATCACCAGCAGCACCACCAGCATCAGCAGCACCACCAGCACCAGCACCACCAGCAGCACCAGCAGCATCAGCAGCACCACCAGCACCAGCACCACCAGCAGCACCAGCAGCATCAGCACCACCAGCATCACCAGCAGCACCACCACCAGCACCAGCACCACCAGCAGCACCAGCAGCACCAGCAGCATCAGCAGCACCAGCACCACCAGCATCACCAGCAGCACCAGCACCACCAGCAGCACCAGCATGACCAGCATGACCAGCATCACCAGCATCACCAGCATCACCAACAGCATCAGCACCACCAGCAGCACCAGAATCATCAGCACCACCAGCAGCACCAGCAGCACTAGCACCACCAGCGGTACCAGCATCATCAGCAGCACCAGCAGCACCAGCATCATCAGCACCACCAGCAGCACCAGCATCATCAGCACCACCAGCATCACCAGCAGCACCAGCAAAACCAGCACCACCAGCAGCACCAGCAGCACCAGCAGCACCAGCAGCACCAGCAGCACCAGCATCACCAGCATCACCAGCAGCACCAGCATAACCAGCATCATCAGCACCACCAGCACCACCAGCAGCACCAGCACCACCAGCACCACCAGCAGCACCAGCAGCACCAGCAGCACCAGCAGCACCAGCAGCACCAGCATCACCAGCAGCACCAGCATCACCAGCAGCACCAGCACCACCAGCAGCACCAGCACCACCAGCAGCACCAGCATAACCAGCACCACCAGCAGCACCAGCATCACTAGCATCACCAGCATCACCAGCAGCACCAGCACCACCAGCAGCACCAGCATCACCAGCAGCACCAGCATCACCAGCAGCACCAGCACCACCAGCAGCACCAGCACCACCAGCAGCACCAGCATCACCAGCAGCACCAGCATCACCAGCACCACCAGCAGCACCAGCATCACCAGCAGCACCAGCATCACCAGCAGCACCAGCACCACCAGCAGCACCAGCACCACCAGCAGCACCAGCATAACCAGCAGCACCAGCATCACCAGCAGCACCAGCACCACCAGCAGCACCAGCACCACCAGCAGCACCAGCATCACCAGCAGCACCAGTATCACCAGCACCACCAGCACCACCGTGGCTACCACCAGCGGAACCACCACCACCGTGGCTACCACCAGCGGAACCACCACCACCAGCACCACCACAACCAGCACCACCACCCGCAGAACCACCGTCAACAGCAGCACCACCACTACCACCAGCACCACCAGCACCACCGTGGCTACCATCAGCGGAACCACCACCACCAGCACCACCACAACCAGCACCACCACACGCAGAACCACCGTCAACAGCAGCACCACCACTACCACCAGCACCACCAGCACCACCGTGGCTACCACCAGCGGAACCACCACCACCAGCACCAGCACAACCAGCACCACCACCCGCAGAACCACCGTCAACACCAGCACCACCACTACCACCAGCACCACCAGCACCACCGTGGCTACAACCAGCGGAACCACCACCAGCACCACCACAACCAGCACCACCCGCAGAACCACCGTCAACACCAGCACCACCACTACCACCAGCACCACTGTGGCTACCACCAGCGGAACCACCAGTACCAGCACCACCACAACCAGCACCACCACCCGCAGAACCACCGTGAACACCAGCACCACCACTACCACCAGCACCATCACCACCACCAGCAGAACCATCAGAACCACCACCAGCACCATCACCGTGGCCACCACCAGCACCACCACCAGCACCACCACCAGCACCACCAGCACCACCACTAGCATCAGCACCACCACCTGCACCACCACCAGCACCACCGTCAGCACCACCATCGCAGCCACTTCAGCCAGCACCCTACAAGCACCACGACCACCAGGAGCACCACCAGCACCAGCACTACCAGCGTTGCCACTACCACCAGCACCACCACCGTGGCCACTACTACCAGCCCCACCACCTTGGCCACCATCATCAGCAGCACCACCAGTTGCAGTACCACCACCACCGCCACCACCACTAACACCAGCACAGCGGCCACCACCAAGAACCACCACCGGCAACAACCGTCGCTACCACCACCGCTGCCGCCATCACCGTCACCATCACTACCGCCATCATCACCACCACCATCACGATCACCACTGTCACCATCAGCACCGTCACCATCACCACTATCACCATCAACACCATCACCATCAGCACTGTTACCATCACCAGCACCATCACCTTCACCACCGTCACAATCACCACCATCACCACCGTCACTATTACCACCGTTACCATCACCACTATCACCATCACCATCACCACTATCACCATCAACCAGCACCACTACGGAGAACGAAAGCACGCTCGCTTATATAGTCGCTAAGGTTATCGAGACGAAACTTGAATGTTCGAGAGGTGGGGAGAAAGAAGGTTCCAGAAAAATTCCGTTATCTCGCGATAGCACTGGGTGATGGCGCTATCTGTTTGGCTGTATCTTCCAAGAGACTTCTAGAATGTTGGGGAGACCGGGATAGAGAAGGCTCCGAAGCAGTCCCGTTGTGTTTCAATAGCGGTGGGTGATAGCGCTATCTCGTTAGCTGGGACTTCCAATGGACCTGTGAAGACGGGGAGAATGAATGTTCCAAAACAGTTCCGTTATCTCTTGATAATTCTGGGTGAGAGCGCTATTCCGTCGGCTGGAGATTTGGAGAAGCGGGAAGATACAATGACCCAAAAGAATGCCGTCATTTCCCGAGGCCGCTGTTGACCTTTTCGTTATTTCATCGCCTGGGCTCTTCACCCAGTCAGTCGGTCGGTCGGTCGGCGCCTTTTATGCAATAGCTGCATCTCAATGTCAAACATGGCAGCCATATGTATGGAAATAAACTAGGTAGAGATACATATTTTCCACGGTTTTTCATATTTGGCACAGCAAGAATGCCTAGCAAAATTATATCAGATAGTACCGAGCAAGATGACTCCACGGTAATATATGAAGCTCGCATTCAGGAGGTTGCTGACTCATGAGTATTTTCGGGGTTTCTCCGGGTCGTTAGGCGAATGATGGTAAGAATACTTGTATCCCACGAGTATTCTGTTACTTCATTTCACCTCACTTTTCATCTGGTTGTCGTTTCAGGATTCTAAGTGTCGACGAGAGTTTCCGCATCAATGGTAGGTGCTTGCTCTCTGTAAATCCAGGGGAGGTTTTCGAGTCCCTGCTCCCCCCCCCCCCCAAGGCTATCTGTGATCCTGTTGAGTAGAGCTGGTGTACGAGCCACCACCAGGAACTTCATGTCTGAATTCGTTAGGGGCGCTGCCTTCTACTGTCGCCTCTCTTCAGGTCCGACCATCCTTCATGTTCTGCATGTCACCCCTCCCTCCAGGGCGGCGCCCGTGAGGGCCACAAACACAAAATATTTCATTGGTCAAGGTCCGAAGTCCCCGCCTCGAAGGTTTTCTATCCTATCGATCTGTATCAGATAATGCATTCTGCACTGTGAAGATATGTACATATATTAATCCATAGAGGAAGATAATTAGAAGATATCTTGGAAGAAGGCACAAAATTATGCCACAGATTTTTAAAACTCTTATTTTTCAGCACCCTAGTGCAGCAATGTTCTAAGGCCTTTATCCCCTCACGGCAGTTAGAATACTCCCCCTGCGAAATACACCTTAACTGGCCGTTTAATTCCATCGGAAGGAAATGCACTTCCACCAAGGAACTGGTGCAACCCTCGTGGAGTAGTCTTGGCAACAAATCATTCTCTGCTGCGTTCATTTTTGTCGTCGCAACAATCTTTGGGTGAGGGTGAGGAACAACTTGATGGAGGGTGACTTTTTTCCTTGCCAAACCGGTCTTTTCTCGCCTATTTGGTCTTTATTAGGTCCAAAAGATTAGCACAATTTGCTGCTGTGATAAACTTTCCACATAATTAATTAGCTTCACAGAAAACCGAGGCTATGATATTCCTGGCCAATTCCACAAACTTCGCCATTTCTGGTGAAGGAGAACCGCGGTGCTTCCTTTGTTTAGACTGTTGTTTTGTTCCAGGCTGTAGTAGCTACTCATGTTCATGTGTGGAAAATCGACGGATAAAATCGGCGAAATCTCTCCAAAAAGGGTCAAATTTGCTTCAATACTTGCACTGTGGATCTTGATCTGGAAATTCCTATCCTTTCATTGGTGATTCTGAAGAAGTATGCCGTGTAGTTAAATGGCGGTTTATACTCTCCCTTCTTCCACTGCGACCGCATTTAAACACCGCAGTTCGCTTAAGAATGGTTGAAAATGATGGTGGAAGGACGTCAAATTGATTTGGATGGCGCTACCTCATCTCAGGTTCGGTACCTTCAACTTTCAGCTCTTTGGACTTCTGAAACATGTTTTGCAGGAATTTATTTTAGGAGTGACAACAGTATGGCTAATACAGTATAGAAGTGGTTTCGCGTGTAGAATAATAACTGATACGGAAAAGAAATACATGCTTGCATACTGCCTAACAAGTTGGTGCGGTAGTGTGTAGAAGATAAATGAACTTGTGCTCTTTTCGGGGTTAATGTCCTTAGTCTACTTAGCATTTAGGTTTTATTCCCTTTTTACTTAGGAATACAAAATGCAAGTCAAATGGGATCCCAGCCACAAAGACATGGGTTTAAAACGACAGATTTGTAAGCCTTCGGAGTTACTGCTTTGTACTCGTAACATATTTCAACAGTATTAATGAATAATGTGTTCTAAGAAAAAGGTGGGGCAAATGAATAATCCACGTCAGTGGAAATATCACTAATTCCCCATGTTCTTTGATACGTTGATGAAAACCTTGTATATGGCTCCTCGTACTGCATGGTGCAAAGTCCAAAGCACATGGCCCAGCATCGTTACACTTAGGCTTCCCACGAATGTACATCAACACTTAGGATGGCATTAATGATAAACTAGAACCAAAATCCCAACTGTTGTTTTCTCTCAATTTTCTTTAACATTTTAGTTCAGCAACGGTGATTTTGATAAGTTGTACAACAGATGAAAGGTGATTGAACTAATCAGTGACTTGGCATTAATAAGACTCCTATCAGACATAGGGATTTATAATCACATAAGCCAAGACAGAAGGAAATCAGGATTAACCGTCGCTGGACTATAAGCAGCGACCCCATTCCTCGTGCATTGTTTTGGCAATTGCAGACAGCACCGGGACACTCTTTACCTGTCTGTCAGTGTTCTTTGACCTAGCTTGTTTCCCATTATTTGTAATTATAATGGTTTGAGGGTAGATAACTTGAAGTCAACTGCTTAGGTATTACTATGCCTGATTATTACTCAATGATACTCGTAATATGATCGAAGTTCTAAAACCAAAGTGTTTGTCTTATTCATTTCTTTACTTTACTTCGTTCGTTTATATTACCCATAAGAAGTGAAGTAAAGTGTATAACATTAACATTTGTAAGGTATGAAATACCCGTTGCAATTGATACATCCATATCTATACTTTTTAACCATCAAAAACACTTTAATTTTAATGAAACATGAGTGTAAAATTTGTTTAAACGACACTGCATCTTTAAAGAAGTTGTTTTGTGCTTACACAGTTGGCAATGACATTTCACCTTCAGTACACAAACATGTGAAAGCATGTGATTCCATTGACCAAAGCGAGGAGAAAAAGGTAACAACAATGAAGTGTTACAAGAAATTGGAAAATGAGTGGGAACCGAGGCTCCTTGTTTTACAAAGAAAATGTTTATTACGGACACTTTCACATCCTGGTTCATAAGGTGTCCCCATTCCTGCAGATTCACTCTGTCTCTTACTATTTTCATAGCAAACGTTTATTCCAGATAGGGCGGCACCTACAGCCACACCAGTTCTACTTGCCGGAAACCTTGACTTTTGCTTCCTTGTCGTACCGGTTTTTCATCCGATCGCTCGCTGCCTGGATGGCTCGACATGCCATCTCGTGTACTTCTGAATACGCTCCACAAGGATCTCCCGTAGTCGACTACTGGTTGTTGTGCTCCAGAGAGGGGGTCCAAACGTCAGGTCGCGCGGAAGACGCAACTCCCTGCCACAGAGAAAACTAGTTGGCGTCAGTCATCCCAGTGGTGGCGTGGGTAGACGAGTGGTAGATCAGCAGGTGTAATTCAATCCTCCTAAGGCTGGTAAGCACAAAAGATCCGCGTTAGTTCGAGGAACGGGCTGTCTAATCCGTTCCTCCTGGGAGTGTTAACTACAGAACATCCACGTTGGGTCGAGGCACCAGATGTCCCCTCCGTTTCTCCTGTTACGGCTGTAACATAGTGCACTACACTCGGTGGAATCTTTCTGACAATGAGTCAGACTTTTCCACTGTGATTCGCTTTTGATCCGGAATCTGCAGACGAGGTACCATCTTGCAGTTAATTCTTCCATATCCACTTCTTCTAATTCCATAGATCCTAACACTTCGTACCTCTTATGTTCACCACTACCAGGAGAAACGGATGAGGTGAAGAAGCCACAGGAGGCCATAAACCGTCCGACAGAGATGCCCAACGATGCTTCACAATTTCAAGCTTGATGACCTGTTGAGCTGTTCAAATAAGCCTTCCCTCTGGCGCAGCCCGGGAAGACTCGACGCGCTTGAGGCGGCTCATAGGAAAGCTGTCGTCCGGCAGGGCCAGGAAGAACTTTACAATGACAAATCATTTGTACCATGTGTCATACATTGCACAGTCCCAAAACCTACCTGAAAAATGAAATGGAAAGGTTAGGAAATGAGCAGATTTGCATCAAGTATACGGCCTTCCGCTTGCGAAAACCTATGTGCTACTAGTTGGGGAAGATAAATGGGTGACTGCATGTTTATTAGCCTCGGTGTGTTGTAGACCGAGCCTAGGTACGCCTGTGTGTTGTTCACCTTTATTTAGTTTTGAAAATGACAAGACAAACGGGGTGCAATCTGGAAATTTGTAGAAGAATTTGGCTCTAATTATCTTTTTAGAAATGTGGATAAAAATTTCTGCAAATTAGGTGGCGCGAAAATAAAAGGGAACAAAAGAAGAGATGTAGAGGCTCATTGTAGAATAAAAAGTCGCAAGAACAATTCACACCGTTATTCTACAACAATCGTCATCTTGTACCTGATAGTCACAGATTTATAAGCATTAACAGATTTTCTTAGTTCTGTTTTATGATGATTTTATCCCATTGATTAAAGTAAGCAATGACCATTTTAAAATAACTATGGAGAAGTATACGAAGTATACTATTGTCCATTGTGGTTGCTTGGAAGTATGGTACCAGTTACATCAGAATAAAATGTGCTTTCCATCGATTAGACGACAGACATTACAGGCAGGTATGTAGCCAATGTCATCATCTTTAACCAAATGGTCCAATATTAAAGTTTTTATTGAACAGTGAACTGCTAGAACACGTCAATCATGGTTCAATTGTTGATATTTTCAGTAAGTCATCTATTTTATTTACTTTTTTTACATTTAACTCCTTTAACCTGGTAGCTCATATCGGATGATGAATGAATGAAATGGGTGAAATGGTGTTCAAATGAGCCCGGGTTCCATATTACTTAAAGTCACCCTACATTTGCCTACTCAAGATAAGGGAAAACACCCGAAAGAACGTTATCCAGATAATTCGCCCTAACAGAGATTCGAACTTGGGAGCTCTTCAATTTGAGGCAGACACGCTTGCACGACACCACAGAGGTGGGCCCTAAGTATGTGATGGTCCCTTTTCCAGCCGTCTGGGATTATACAGGGAAATGCGTTATTGTTGGTGGCGAATGCAGCTTCTTATGTACCTGAAGCAGCCAAGTTACTTACAAATACTTATCACAAGAGGATAAGTTCTGCGTGCATATCATAGAGTAACAAGAGGTGCGAGCATAATTGAACCATGTTGATAAATGCGAAAAAAAGTATTTGTAAAGGTCCCCGGACGAAGACAGGAATGGCTGAAATTGCTCTGCCACGACAGCGGGTCCGATCTTGCGGACACTAGAAATGAGCGAAAGGAAATTCGTGATAGGAGTCACCCCAGTAGTCGGCTTGCCGTGGTCGGAGCATGCCAAGTCGCTCGGTAAACGTACCCCTTAGACTAAACAGAACGAATCGGATATTATCTTGGGAAATATGCTTTGTGTAATATAGATGCGAATTACGAATAAAGAAAGAGTTGGAGTTAACGTTATGAACTTAACTTTTGACTTGCAAGTGCTTACTCGGGTGTTTGTATGTTGAAGTTCAGCAATCACAACCTTGACGTGCCTTAAAATAAAAATAAAATGGCTTTTCAATATGGGATTTAAAAAGCAAATCATTAAATCTGTGTCCTGGGTGAGTAAGCAATAAAACGTTTATTACCTCTGAGTAGAAAAACCGCTTTATTGCGGATGTCGAAAAAAAGGAACAAAATACAGGCGGTATTTTCCAGATGTGTAATGTAGATGTGAGGTGGTGAAGATATCAACATGCCCTTTCAACTGAAGATCAAGTGGCCAATGTTACCAGGAACGCTGAGTTTTATGCCTTCTGCAGAGAAAGTGTCGATACTCTATTAAATTCTGAGCAATGACCAAAGAGGTATTTAGGTACTGACCAGTTCCACTTTGTTCTGGAATGTTCCAAGTTTAGTGAATAAACTCGACTAAGGAACGAGCTTAACATCGACACATGGGACATTGGTTAAGTGCTACGAGTCATTAAGACTTGTAATTTTAAATTGCCGATCCACCAGAAACATGCATGCATGGGAGTTCCACTATTCACCTCAAGTGTGACATCCATGCTTGTCAAGTTGACTGCACTAAATTTAGCTCTATGTATACGAGGTCTGTCTAGAAAGTATCTGACCTTTGACTGAGAAAAAGAAAGTAGTTGGGTTAGGGGATTGGGACCCTAATCCCCTTCAAAGTCGGCCCCTTTCACTTCCATGCACTTAGCTCACCGATCTTTCCACTGCCGAAAACACTTTTGGAATCCGTCGCGTTCAGGATTATTCCTTCTCTACTCTGAAAACGGGATCCTTTCAACAGCGTTTTCAACTTCGGAAATAAGAACCAGAAGTTGCAAGGAGTCATGTCTGGAGAATAGGGAGGTTGCTAAATGAATGAAATCCCTTGTTTTGCCAAGAAAATCGGAATGAAATGCAATAAATGTGCTGGAACAATGTGATATTGCAACTGTCAGGTTTTTTGCAGCCACTCTACGCATGTTCAAATCATCATGCGAAATCTTTACTGATCCCTACCTCTTCGGCAGTCTTCCATAAAGCCAATCGACGATCTGCCATTATCAGTTGTTTCCAGAGTCTCAAAGTAGCTTATGGTCACTCTCTACCGATGTGCAACCGTATTTGAATCGGTTGAACCACTTCTTGATTTGTGTTACCACCATAGCATCGACTCCAAACACCTGCTGTTTCGCCGTTGTCATGGTACCTCACTTGGCAGCATGCAGGGACAGTTGAAGGCGGTAAACAAATTCAATCATGTGCATTAAGCTTTCTTCTTTCATTGTGCACAGTGGCGCCGCCCTAACACTAGTACTGCGAGTGGAAAAAATTACTGTTTAAACGGATCTCGTAATTTGATCTATGTCAAGGCCTATAACACTTTCGGTGTCCCTTTTCATAGAAATCGCAAACCATGTTCGATATTTTGTCTCACTTATTAGATGAATTTGAAAGGCTTATAGTTAATAGTAACATTGCTTCAGGAGGAGATTTTAATGCAGACCTTAATACCTCCAATTCTGTGGTTCTTGAACTTGTCAACTTATTTGAGAGTTTGGAACTTGTGTTACGGTTTACGAACCTGGTCAAGATGTAAGATAATATAATTACAAGTATATAAATTCCTCGGAATAAGAATAACGATAATGTTGTTCATACTATTTTCTCCAACCATAACTCTATATTGTTAAATCTGCTACGGAAAATAAAATGAACTACTCCAATATTGCTTTCAGTCAGAGATGCGCTACTAAGAATTTTCATATTTCCTTTTTTATTTTTCTATCAAAACAAATTAGCTAGTTAACAATGGAAAACATATCCAGCGAACGTTAAGGGGTCAGTTGGATTTTTCATTTAATGTCATACATTACTGATAAAGTTTTCCGTTTACATATATCACATCTGAACTACAGAAGAACAACAATAAATGTGACACTATAGTTCTAACGCTATTTGGTCTGCAATTAGTAATATTATTAACAATGGTTGTAAACCAGATTACACCCGGAGCCATTAAACTATTTTCTTATTAATCAAGTGCAAGAGATAATAATGTTGGCAAACATCCAAAGGAATTTTGGAATTACACAACTAAACCTAATAGTAAGCTTAAATTCAGATGTGTCATTGTCGAAGGTGTTTATAATACTATTCTAAGTTTGAGCATTAATGATAGTACTGATGTATATGATATGATTGCTATCATTCTTAGAAATGCTGCTAAATTTATTTGTGAATATAAGATTTCTCGTAAACTACTTGCATTAGAATCCTGCAAAAACACCCTTGACATTGCAATTTACTCTTCTTCTATTCTGTTCATGTAGTTTAACAAGTTGCAGGTTTGTTCACCTGTGCAAGGCATAATTAAAACTGTGTACTATAGGCTACAAGCTCGAGCCCCTAACACACATTAAATTCTGTGGACAATAGCACTTGCCATTTCCAAAATATTTGCGGTGCAAGCTTTTGGTGATTCACTCTGTGCTACACACGACATAACCTTTTAGAGTTATTGACTAAAGAGTCAGCCATGAACATATTTTGTAGAAATGACGATGAATAAGGCGCCAATATGAAGATTAAAGAATGATGTGATACTACTCAATTTCGTGGAAATGAAGATAGAAAAATTATCGTTCAGCTTATTTTCAATCGTGCTCCGAATGTTTCTGATTCCACTGCTAGATTTTATGTTGATTAATAATTATTGATGAAGCAACTACAGGACCATTCATGCTGCGTAGGTACTTAGAGATAAAATCGTTATTAATAGTACGTATAGGTATCAGACAGATTTGTAGTTAACTAAACTAGTTATTCTATACAAGATGGTTGCGAGCTCCGGAAACTACGTGTTGTAAACCATTCTGGATACTTGCACTTCCGTGTAATATAAGGGTCAAGTGAGCAAATAAAGGAAAATTACGTAGAAATAAAAGTATTATTATGGCAGACACAACATTTAATGGCGGCTGACGACTGAGCATTACAATTCTCCTTCCTGCTGTGCAATATTACCGGTGTGATTTCACAGCGTGTTCAACAATACAACACCACAAGGCTTGGCAAGCTTCATATTGAATTTTGTGCTAACCAGCTCCTCCTACCACCCGCCATTAAAACTTGTGTCAGCCATAGTACATTTGTAAAATTTAATGCACAGAAAAGGTATTTAATATGCTGACATTAATAACGATATTCAGTTAGTTAGCAATCTTATACACCTTTCCTGAATGCACCCTTCAAAATGTATGGAAAATAGTTTGGTGCTAGCGTTTAGTGGAGAACCTGCAGTTCCCTGCAGTAAGAGAAAAACAGACAATCGGCGTTAACGCACATGTATGGCTACTCATTGCTACATTTGCGCGCAGCAACTTCCAATCAAAGTTTTACCATCTCAGACATATTCACATTTTAGGAAACTATCAGCTCTACAATTTAATTTATTGTTCAAGATAATAACCAAAAAATTACTGTCTATGTTAAATCCACCAAACTCGCATTTCTATTCGGATCAGTACTGCGTCTTGTTTCTGCTGCCTCAAAAAATGCATTCAGCATGATGAAAATAAAATTAATTAAAAAGTATTAGATTAATATATTAATAATAATAATAATAATAATAATAATAATAATAATAATAATAATAATAATAATAATAATAATAATAATAATAATAATAATAATAATAATAATAATAATAATAATAATAATAATAATAATAATAATAATAATAATAATAATAATAATAATAATAATAATAATAATAATAATAATAATAATAATAATAATAATAATAATAATAATAATAATAATAATAATAATAATAATAATAATAATAATAATAATAATAATAATAATAATAATAATAATAATAATAATAATAATAATAATAATAATAATAATAATAATAATAATAATAATAATAATAATAATAATAATAATAATAATAATAATAATAATAATAATAATAATAATAATAATAATAATAATAATAATAATAATAATAATAATAATAATAATAATAATAATAATAATAATAATAATAATAATAATAATAATAATAATAATAATAATAATAATAATAATAATAATAATAATAATAATAATAATAATAATAATAATAATAATAATAATAATAATAATAATAATAATAATAATAATAATAATAATAATAATAATAATAATAATAATAATAATAATAATAATAATAATAATAATAATAATAATAATAATAATAATAATAATAATAATAATAATAATAATAATAATAATAATAATAATAATAATAATAATAATAATAATAATAATAATAATAATAATAATAATAATAATAATAATAATAATAATAATAATAATAATAATAATAATAATAATAATAATAATAATAATAATAATAATAATAATAATAATAATAATAATAATAATAATAATAATAATAATAATAATAATAATAATAATAATAATAATAATAATAATAATAATAATAATAATAATAATAATAATAATAATAATAATAATAATAATAATAAATCGTATCCTTCGTAATAGCCAAACTTTATAGATAAAAAAATAGTGTCGCTGCAGTGGCGGCTGGTGCCACGAATATCCATTTGGCTGTAGCACAAATAACGTGCGACAGGAATCCCAATGGGATGGACAGTGACTTTTGGCACAAGTGTGTGGACATTCTGCAATATAACTTGGGCTACACTACAACTCAAAACATACTGACATGTAGGTAGGTATTCAGCGAGACGAGCCTATTTTTAAAATATTTGATTAATATAATAAATTGTTTGGTTTCAAACCCAATGTTATGTTCACACTTTGAAACACGAAATATAGTAGCTTATATTAAATAAACTAACAAGAAACTAAACCCCTAAAAAGTGGAATCATATCATCCCTTTCGTATGCTTACAAATACGAGTATTCAGAAAGTACGTTTTAAAATAAGATCACCAAAGTCTGCTTTATGCTTGAGATCGTAGTTGCCTTTGATGTTGTAAGACTTTACATTTGAAAATTGAAATCCACATATTAAACAGCGAATTTTCCTGTTTTTGTAACGTACCAAAAACTCTCTCTGCCACTGTTCATGAAACAGAAGTCCTCGGCACTGAACCTGAACGCGTTTCAGTGGAGTGACCCTTTTGTCCATGCCTGATTTATACACTACAACGCATGCTTCATGAACTCTTTGAAAAAGGTAAACACGTATTGTGTATTTAATTGTTGAAGTTGTAGCCAATTGCACTGTGACCGCAAGCGGAGGTATACAAAAGTATGCACTGTCTTGCTCTCTTTTTTATCTTTTTTGTTGAAGTTGTTTGACAAATGTCATGAAAAGTAGGAATATATTCAGGTGCAATTTTCTCACACCAACACGCAAATACGTAGAAATGTTTCAGTGGGGAGAGTCTAGGATTTAACGAAGATGGAGAGCAATGGCGAGTACTACATTCCACAAAGCATCGAGTGCTAGAGAAGTACGACCCGACCGAGGCCACAGGTATTTGAGAAATGAAAGCATCGCAATCCTTTGCTCTGTTCATTAGTGCAGGAAACAGGGGAGAAAATTTCATTACGGATCTATTCTCGTAGGAATGGAAACACTACACCACAAAGACTTGCTGCTTCTCGCTACAATTCCCTTCTTCAGTGATAAACACAGAGTTAAAAGCTTTCTTTTACATTTAGAGTCAGTCTTGTGTTAGTGGATAAAATGGCGAGCAGGACTCAATTGAAGAATCTTCAGTATTTGTGTAATGATTAAATGTTAAATTGCAACGTATGTATCATATTTCTATTTGATTTAGGTACTAAAAGCTTATCGACATACAGGTTGCATATAATTGCAGAAAAACGTTCCTCATATGTATGCCAGAAATTGAAATACTGACAACTAAATTATTACTATTTCGGTTAACTACTGTACTTCTATTTCACCATCAGGCAGCGAAATTTGGACACCGATGGGAGAGAGACGGCTGCCTTGAGGTTACCTATGTCCTAGAGTACCTACAGTGTTGTTTAGAATATGAGAGTGGGTGTTGCTCAGTCGCAGTTCTGGATATTTCAAATGATGTGCAATCAAGCATCTACCTGATAATAACAAAGTACATAAAACATTTACATCACACCACAGCTTTTCGCAATACAGTGTATGTTTGGATAGTTGACTCAATGACAAGATGCGGATGAGAAATTAGCACCTCGACCGAAATGCGACCTGACGGGGCACCCCCAGGTGCATGGAGCATAACGGCGGCCAGCAGGGTCCCAGTTAGAAGCACCCCGGCGGAGGGGGGTGAGGTTTCCCTGTCGTGCTGCTCTCTCTCGTGACGCTCGCCTACGCTTCCGATCCTGAAACAAACCTAATGTGATAAAGGGTGAAGTGAAATGATTTATGTAACGAAATGGAGGGACAGAAAATTCGGAGGATATGGAAATCCTTTCCAGCATTCGCCTGGCGACCCGGGGAAACCTCCGAAAGGTCGGCCTCAGGAAGATCCACCACGGGGATCGAACCCACGACTGCCCGAATGCGGCCCGCCTGAGTCATCCCGCTCGGTGCACAAGAGTTACTTTTGAGACTTTTAGAAAATGCATTGTAGGGCACTGCAGTGTTAATTCTGCTACAAAAAAGGCCTATCACGAAGAGGATACGAACACTTGAAAGAACATAGGTCAATGAACATGTATTTTGGTATTTCAGCTATGAATCCTATAGATACAAAATCTCTGACATGAAATGGAAGTATTTTGATTCGAAAATGTAATTTGAAGGGTTAAAAGTATACATTTCTTATTCGTCACTTAGTTATACATATAAATTACTGCTCTGATTGAACGAAATATTCAACTAAAATCAGTGGCCCGTGGAAATTGCCAACTTTATGTTTCAAACATTTCGAAGTCGAGTAGTACGTCGAGTGTTGCGCTGTCTTGCCGCTCCCTCTGCTCTGCTGACCATGACCTCACGTCCAGTAAACAAATAGGTAGCTGCGGTATAGCCAAGTAAAGTAGTTCCATCGGTGTCTAAGTTTTGCTGCCTGTTCACCTTAACCCTGAAAAATTACAAATGTAAATTTCTCAATTGAGTTCTTGGATTTTATTGCCGGCTGCTTTTTATTGTGACGTTTCAAAATCTAATGCGTTTTTCAAAGTTACCCACATGTAAACAACACCTTTCCAAATTTAACTTCTAAACCTATTTATTGGAGCAGTTTAGGAAAGCAATTTTCGATAACTGGGAAACTGTAACGGATGAACAAAGAACCAGTGAAAAAATTTGAGAGCTCTTCAAAATACACATTTTGTGCCAAATAATTCTCCTTTTTCCGTACCTATAGCCTTTTTTACGTAACGTGTTGGATGTTGTATGTGAACATTGTATTTATTTTTGCTTAGGCTGTTCACTATTATTACTTTATGTGTGCATCGCTTTGGATGAATAGTCTAAACAGTTGGCACATAAAGTGATAACTGGGGATCCAAAATGTACGCAGCATTTTTTATTGGCGTCATATGGTGGTTAAAAAAAATAGTAAATTATTTGAAAATTTAAAGTTTAAAATAATTGGCAAATTTGAAGGGCTTCCACATTTCCTTGTATATTCTCTACGTTTGCCTCAGTTCCCTTCAGTTCTGCTCTTAAAGAAGAAAAGGCTCCTTGCATTTTGCTTTGCCAATTCTAATGTGCCCTTCTAGTTTGTTGTTCACTTCTTTGGTACTGCTACCTATCTTCTCTCCCATCTCCTTACAATGGTTCAGTAATTCCCCTTCTTTTCCCCTGTGTTCTCTTGCAGTTCCTCTTTCTGTTAATGTAATTCTTCCTTCTGTTTGTTAAACACTTCCCTAAAATTTTCGTGCAATTCCTCTTTCTGTTAACGTAATTCTTCCCTAACACTGGGGCCCAGTGTTGTCAACAGGTCCCCATTCACTCGCTCATTCACTCATTCACTCATACACTCACCCACTCACTCACTGACTCACTCACCAACTCACTAACTCACTCACCCACCCACTCACTCACTGACTCACTCACCAACTCACTAACTCACTCAACCACCCACTCACTCACTGACTCACTCACCAACTCACTAACTCACTCACCCACCCACTCACTCACTGACTCACTCACCAACTCACTAACTCACTCAACCACCCACTCACTCACTGACTCACTCACCCACACACTCATTCACTCATACACTCACCCACTCACTCACTGACTCACTCACCAACTCACTAACTCACTCAACCACCCACTCACTCACTGACTCACTCACCAACTCACTAACTCACTCAACCACCCACTCACTCACTGACTCACTCACCAACTCACTAACTCACTCAACCACCCACTCACTCACTGACTCACTCACCAACTCACTAACTCACTCAACCACCCACTCACTCACTGAATCACTCACCAACTCACTAACTCACTCAACCACCCACTCACTCACCAACTCATTCACCCACACTCATTCACTCACCCACTAACTCACTCATTCACTCATTCACCCGCACACTCATTCACTCATACACTCACCCACTCACTCACTGACTCACTCACCAACTCACTAACTCACTCAATCACCCACTCACTCACTGACTCACTCACCAACTCAATAACTCACTCAACCACCCACTCACTCACCAACTCATTCACCCACACACTCATTCACTCACCCACTAACTCACACATTCACTCATTCACCCGCACACTCATTCACTCATACACTCACCCACTCACTCACTGACTCACTCACCAACTCACTAACTCACTCAACCACCCACTCACTCACTGACTCACTCACCAACTCTCTAACTCACTCACCCACCCACTCACTCACTGACTCACTCACCAACTCACTAACTCACTCAACCACCCACTCACTCACTTACTCACCTACCCACACACTCAATCACTCATACACTCACCCACTCACTCACTGACTCACTCACCAACTCACTAACTCAGTCACCCACCCACTCACTCACTGACTCACTCACCAACTCACTAACTCACTCAACCACCCACTCACTCACTGACTCACTCACCCACACACTCATTCACTCATACACTCACCCACTCACTCACTGACTCACTCACCAACTCACTAACTCACTCACCCACCCACTCACTCACTGACTCACTCACCAACTCACTAAGTCACTCAACCACCCACTCACGCACTGACTTACTCACCCACACACTCATTCACTCATACACTCACCCACTCACTCACTGACTCACTCACCAACTCACTAACTCACTCACCCACCCACTCACTCACTGACTCACTCACCAACTCACTAACTCACTCAACCACTCACTCACTCACTGACTCACTCACCAACTCACTAACTCACTCACCCACCCACTCACTCACTGACTCACTCACCAACTCACTAACTCACTCACCCACCCACTCACTCACTGACTCACTCACCAACTCACTAACTCACTCAACCATCCACTCACTCACTGACTCACTCACCAACTCACTAACTCACTCACCCACCCACTCACTCACTGACTCACTCACCAACTCACTAACTCACTCACCCACCCACTCACTCACTGACTCACTCACCAACTCACTAACTCACTCAACCACCCACTCACTCACCAACTCATTCACCCACACACTCATTCACTCACCCACTAACTCACTCATTCACTCATTCATCCGCACACTCATTCACTGACTCACTCACCCACCCACTCACTCACCCACTCATTCACCCACACACTCATTCACTCACCCACTCACCCACTAACTCACTCATTCACTCATTCACCCACACACTCATTCACTGACTCACTCACCAACTCACTAACTCACTCACCCACTCACTCATTCACTCATACACTCACCCACTCACTCACTGACTCACTCACCCACTCACTGGCTCATTCACTCACGCACCCACTCATTCACCCACATACTCATTCACTCACCCACTAACTCACTCATTCACTCATACACTCACTCACTGACTCACTCACTCATTCACTCACACTCACTCACTCACTCACTCACTCATTCACTCACACTCACTGAGTCACTCACTAACTCACTCACCCACACACTCACTCACCCACTTACTCACCCACTCACTCACCCACTCACTCACTAACTCACTCACGCATTGACTCACCCACTCAAAGGCTCACTCACCCACCCACTAATCCACCCACTCACTCATTCACTCAACCACTCACTGAATCACTCATTCATTCACTCGCCCTCTCACTGACACTCACACTCACTCACTGACTCAGTCACTCACTCACCCACCCAATCCCTCCTCCCTCACTCCCCCACTCACTCACTCACTCACTCATTATCTCACCTACTCACGGGCTCACTCACCCAATCACTCATTCACCCACTCACCCACCCACTCTCTCATTCACTCACCCACTCACTGAAACGCTCATTCACTCACTCACCCTCTCACTCACTCTCTCACTCACCCACTCACCTACCCACTCACTCATTCTCTCACCCACTCACTGGATCACTCACCCACCCACTCACTCACTAACTCACTCATTGACTCACCTACTCACGGGCTCACTCACCCACCCACTCATTCACCACTCACCCACCCACTCACTCATTCACGCACCTACTCACTGAATCACTTATTCACTCACTCACCCTCTCACACACTCTCTCTCACTCATTCATTCACTCACTTACCCACCCACCCACCCAATCCCTCCTCCCTCACTCACTCTCTCACTCGCTCACCCACTCACTAATTCACCCACTTACTTGCTCACTCACCCACTCACAAATTCACTCACCCACTCACTCACCCACTCTCTCACTCACTAACCCACTCGCTCATTCACTCACCCACTCACTCACTGACTCACTCACCCACTCACTGGGTCACTCACCCACTCAGTTATTCACTCACTCACCCTCTCACTCACTCACCCACTAACTCACTCTCTCACTCATTCCTTCACTCACCCACTCACTCTCTCACTCACTCTCTCACTCATTCACTCACCCATCCACTCATGCACTCACCCACTCACTGACCCACTCATTCATTCACTCACTGACGCACTCACTCACTCACTCACTCACTCACTCACTCACTCACTCACTCATCCACTCACTCACTCTCTCACTCATTCCTTCACTCACCCACTCACTCTCTCACTCACTCTCCCACTCATTCACTCACCCATCCACTCATGCACTCACCCACTCACTGACCCACGCATTCATTCACTCACTGACCCACTCACTCACTCACTTTCTAGCTCACTCACCCGGTGAGGAAGAACTTATTGTGAAAGCAAATGCAAATAGAAGTTCAGATCGGCCTTTGAGATGTTCAAAATTGTAAAGAATAGATTAGCATTGTAGGAAGAGAAATGTGCCGTAAAGCGTATTGCCAGATATTGCAACATTTCTTGTAGGTGTTGCTGCATTGCTGAGATCTTCTGTGAAAGAAACCAAAGAAGGAGACGAAAACTAAACCAATACGCAACAAAATAGAATATTATTCTATTTCAACTACGAGATGAATATGTAACAGAATATCAAAGATTCAACAAACATAATCTCAACGAAAAGGCTTTCTCTGAACGGTGGCTCCTCGCATTCCGGGGGGCCTGGAAACCCTGGGAAGGACCTCTGCCAGTATCTGCGCCGCTAGTCCGGATTGGCCGTCCGATAGTGCCCTCATGGGGGCGCAGGTGCAATAAGCCGAACCCCCTCCATATCTACTCTGATATTCACAAAGCTAACATCAAATACCATATAACTAAGCAGTTTCAGGGCGAGAAATATCCAGCACTAACTTCTCTTTAACACACTGTGCCTGTCATTCAGTTATTTATGCTCACTACGACACTCAAATTAAATCTTTCAATGCATTTAAAAGTTGATATGTAATGCTATTTATTATATATCTTTGTTATACATTGCAAGAATAAAACCTTTTACCTGGGTTTTTTGAAAGCTAGTAGGATTTTCATAAGGAACAAAAGGATTAAATTGACCTAATCACCAATGGTGCCATATGTAGTAACAACAACGGGCGTTAAACAGTACTAAAATAAATGTGCAGGGGTCCCTAACGTTACCAAGCTTTATCTAACGCCTATCTCTGGGCTTACCACCCCTAGGAGGAACTGCAGAGTGTTGCAGGGGTCCCTAACGTTCCCAAGCTTGAACTAACCGCTATCTCTGGGCTTACCACCCCTAGGAGGAACTGCAGAAAGTTGCAGGTGTCCCTAACGTTCCCAAGCTTGAACTAACCCCTATCTCTGGGCTTACCACTCCTAGGAGGAACTGCAGAGTGCTGCAGGTGTCCCTAACGTTCCCAAGCTTGAACTAACCGCTATCTCTGGGCTTACCACCCCTAGGAGGAACTGCAGAGTGCTGCAGGTGTCCCTAACGTTCCCAAGCTTGAACTAACCGCTATCTCTGGGCTTACCACCCCTAGGAGGAACTGCAGAGTGCTGCAGGTGTCCCTTACGTTCCCAAGCTTGAACTAACCGCTATCTCTGGGCTTACCACCCCTAGGAGGAACTGCAGAGTGCTGCAGGTGTCCCTAACGTTCCCAAGCTTGAACTAACCGCTATCTCTGGGCTTACCACCCCTAGGAGGAACTGCAGAGTGCTGCAGGTGTCCCTAACGTTCCCAAGCTTGAACTAACCGCTATCTCTGGGCTTACCACCCCTAGGAGGAACTGCAGAGTGTTGCAGGTGTCCCTAACGTTCCCAAGCTTGAACTAACCGCTATATCTGGGCTTACCACACCTAGGAGGAACTGCAGAGAGGCGCAGTGATCCCTAACGTTCCCAAGTTTGTTCTAACCCCTATCTTTAGGCTTACCACCCCTAGGAGGAACTGCAGAGAGGCGCAGGGGTCCCTAATGTTACCAAGTTTGTTATAACGCCTATCTCTGGGCTTACCACCCCTAGGAGGAACTGCAGAGGGTTGCAGGCGTCCCTAACGTTCCCAAGCTTGACCTAACGCCTCTCTCTGGGCTTACCACACCTAGGCGGAACTGCAGAGAGTTGCAGGGGTCCCTAACGTTCCCAAGGTTGAACTAGCCCCTATCTCTGGGCTTACCAGCCCTAGGAGGAACTGCAGAGAGGCGCAGGGGTCCCTAATGTTACCAAGTTTGTTATAACGCCTATCTCTGGGCTTACCACCCCTAGGAGGAACTGCAGAGAGTTGCAGGGGTCCCTAACGTTCCCAAGCTTGATCTAACGCCTATCTCTGGGCTTACCACACCTAGGAGGAACTACAGAGAGGTGCAGGGGTCCCTAACATTCCCAAGCTTGATCTAACGCCTATCTCTGGGCTTACCACCCCTAGGAGGAACTGCTGAGAGTTGAGGGGGTCCCTAACGTTCCCAAGCTTGATCTAACGCCTATCTCTGGGTTTACCACCCCTAGGAGGAACTGCAGAGAGGCGCAGCGGTTCCTAACGTTCCCAAGCTTGATCTAACGCTTCTCTCTGGGCTTACCACACCCTAGGCGGAACTGCAGAGATTTGCAGGGGTCCCTAACGTTCCCAAGCTTGAACTAGCCCCTATCTCCGGGCTTACCGCCCCTAGGAGGTACTGCAGAGTGTTGCAGGGGTCCCTAACGTTCCCAAGCTTGAACTAACCGCTATCTCTGGGCTTACCACCCCTAGGAGGAACTGCAGAGAGTTGCAGGAGTCCCTAACGTTCCCAAGCTTGCTCTAACGCCTATCTCTGGGCTTACCACCCCTAGGAGGAACTGCAGAGATTTGCAGGGGTCCCTAACGTTCCCAAGCTTGATCGAACGCCTATCTCTGGGCTTACCACCCCTAGGAGGCACTGCACAGAGTTGCAGGGGTCCCTAACGTTCCCAAGATTGCACTAAGCCCTATCTCTGGGCTTACTACTCCTAGGAGGAACTGCAGAGAGTTGCAGGGGTTCCTAACGTTCCCAACCTTTATCTAACGCCTCTCTCTGGGCTTACCACCCCTAGGCGGAACTGCAGAGAGTTGCAGGGGTCCCTGACGTTCCCAAGCATGAACTAACCCCTATCTCTTGGCTTACTAACCCTAGGAGGAACTGCAGAGAGTTGCAGGGGTCCCTAACATTACCAAGTTTGTTCTAACGCGTATCTTTGGGCTTACCACCCCTAGGAGGAACTACAGAGAGGCGCAGGGATCCCTAACGTTCCCAAAATTGTTCTTACCCCTATCTTTAGGCTTACCACCCCTAGGAGGAACTGCAGAGAGGCGCGGGGGTCCCTAATGTTACCAAGTTTGTTATAACGCCCATCTCTGGGCTTACCACCCCTAGGAGGAACTGCAGAGAGTTGCCGGGGTCCATAACGTTCCCAAGCTTGATCTGACACCTATCCTTGGGCTTACCACCCCTAGGAGGAACTGTAGAGAGGCGCAGGTGTCGCTAACGTTACCAAGTTTGTTATAACGTATATCTTTGGGCTTACCACCCCTAGGAGGAACCGCAGAGAGGCGCTGGGTTCCCTAATGTTACCCAGTTTGTTATAACGCCTATCTCTGGGCTTACCACCCCTAGGAGGAACTGCGGAGAGTTGCAGGGGTCCCTAACGTTCCCAAGCTTGATCTAACGCCTATGTC